>CAWUFW010016248.1:0-319721 GCA_963921515.1 Calotriton arnoldi | reverse complement strand
GGGGGCAGGATGCCTACCACTACTACCACCCTCACCCAGGGGGGCAGGATGCCCACAACTACTACCACCCTTAGCCAGGGGGCAGGATGCCTACCACTACTACCACCCTCACCCACGGGGGGCAGGATGCCTACCACTACTACCACCCTCACCCAGGGGGCAGGATGCCCACCACTACTACCACCCTTAGCCAGGGGGCAGGATGCCCACCACTACTACCACCCTCACCCAGGGGGGCAGGATGCCCACCACTACTACCACCCTTAGCCAGGGGGCTGGATGCCTACCACTACTACCACCCTCACCCAGGGGGGCAGGATGCCCACCACTACTACCACCCTTAGCCAGGGGGCAGGATGCCCACCACTACTACCACCCTCACCCAGGGGGGCAGGATGCCCACCACTACTACCACCCTTAGCCAGGGGGCTGGATGCCTACCACTACTACCACCCTCACCCAGGGGGGCAGGATGCCCACCACTACTACCACCCTTAGCCAGGGGGGCAGGATGCCCACCACTACTACCACCCTCACCCAGGGGGGCAGGATGCCCACCACTACTACCACCCTTAGCCAGGGGGGCAGGATGCCTACCACTACTACCACCCTCACCCACGGGGGGCAGGATGCCTACCACTACTACCACCCTCACCCAGGGGGGGCAGGATGCCCACAACTACTACCACCCTTAGCCAGGGGGGCAGGATGCCTACCACTACTACCACCCTCACCCAGGGGGGCAGGATGCCCACCACTACTACCACCCTTAGCCAGGGGGCAGGATGCCTACCACTACTACCACCCTCAGCCAGGGGGGCAGGATGCCCACCACTACTACCACCCTCACCCAGGGGGGCAGGATGCCCACCACTACTACCACCCTTAGCCAGGGGGGCAGGAAGCCTACCACTACTACCACCCTTAGCCAGGGGGCTGGATGCCTACCACTACTACCACCCCCACTCATAGGATGGACAATGCATGACACAACAAGCACACCACAACCTAGGGAATGCAAGATTAAGACATCCCCCCACCACCATGACAAGCGTGTGAGCAGGCTGTGTCAAATGCCTACAACACCGAACATGACTTTGAACATACAATGTGACCCCCTAGCACATGTGCCACACATATATGTGTGTGGCACCCACAATGCAAGCAGCCCATGACCATTGTGGCAATGGGGCCTAAACCCCCATCATCACAGTGACCAAAAGGCAAGTGTGGGGTCCATAGCTGAAGCACATTTTGACCATTGTGGCAATGGGGTCTAAACCCCCATCATCACAGTGACCAAAAGGCAAGTGTGGGGTCCATAGCTGAAGCACATTTTGACCATTGTGGCAATGGGGTCTAAACCCCCATCATCACAGTGACCAAAAGGTAAGTGTGGGGTCCATAGCTGAAGCACATTTTGACCATTGTGGCAATGGGGTCTACACCCTCATCATCACAGTGACCAAAAGGTAATTGTTGACAAAGAAAGAGCTGCAACTGCCAAACTGCATGGATCATTCCTGGTCACAGAACCAAAAACTCATCTGTGGCAAAGTAGTGTATGTGTCCCATTGCAACATAAATTGGGGGAGCCAAATACTGCAGTGCAAATGAAACATTCCTTTGGCCATGTGCAGACAAACAACACCCATGGGGGCTGAGACCGTCAACAGTCATCAATGACACAATGACAGAAGTGACCATCAGAATGCAGAACCACATATTTGCACCAATGGGCACACAAATGCAGATACCCTGTGGAGACAGCAGATGTGAGGTGAACAGATACCATACCATGGCAGCAATGGGACACACAAACCATGATCACTGTGCTGACCGATGACCTAGGAGTCCCAGGGACAGCAGGGGAAACACACCAAACAACATACAGCCAATGGCACACCCAAGATATGCCAATGCAGTGGTGCAGATGCACAAACACAAACAGGCAGACCAACACTGTCATCATACACAGCAGGTGAGGGGTGGGGGTGCCAGTGTCCCCAGGCAACAACACAACACATGAGGAGAGCTGAATACCAATCATACAGATGTGCATACACTGCCACACTAAGGTAACTCATGGATCCAAATCCCCTATGTAGGCAAGCAGGCATTGACAGGTGAGAGGGAGCACAAAACACACATGTCACACAGGCACGTAGGAACAACAACTGACACAGCAAGTCACAGACACACCACAGCACCACCCCCAGGGCCCCCACAATGTGGTGACCCTGGGCTGAATAAAAATACCACTGTGATGACAAAGCTAAATGTCGATCACACTGTGAACCACAGTCAGGTGTCCTGAGCAACTAACTATCATCACACCTACACAAGCACAAATCAATCAGCATGGCCAGTAAGCCAAGGCCAACATGGAGGCAGGGGACTAGCCGGGCAACAACTCTCATCTGCACACACTCAAGACCACACCCCTCGACCTCCAACAATGTGCAGCAGTGAAGTACACATGCACTGGTGACATTGCACATGCACCCATGACTATTCCAGGGTGGTGGGTGGGAACCAAGGTGTAGAAACACATCACACATGGACACTCAACAAGACTCCTGAATGTCTGACACACTGCACACTACGCTGTACATGGACATGACGGCAATACCACACCGACCAATGGGATCCCAGCCACAGTCACACACCAATGAAGAAGCCAAGGTCACCCACAAAGAACACACATAGACAACAACCAACATTGCAGCCCGGACCCTAAGGAGTGCCAGCAGTCACACACACAACGTGTCACAATCACTGAAAGATAACACAAACTGGAAATCACATGACAGGGGCAAACAACAAGTGCCAAAGGGAAACCTGACTGTGACCCATCTGCGTCTGCACACAAACTCTGCCCTGACAGCAAACACACCTATGGGTGACACCCTGATGACCAGTAATGTGCCATGCACCCACATCACAGAGAACACAGGGAGAAGACTTTGGGGGAACATAGCTCAAGTCAGCAAGCATCACAAACAGGTACAACACTAGGGATCACAGCATGCGCAGATGAATGGAAGTGAACACACAGACATGCACATACAACACACACCTTGGGCGCAGGCAATGTCACACGTGTACACACTGCCATGAGGGGACTCCACTCCTGTGTGAGGAAAGCTGTGCCATATGTTGCCTCAGTAGGGCCCCATCATGTCAGCTGAGCACTTGGTCACACAATCAACAATTAGCACCAAATGAGGGCTCCCATCACATCAGCCTGGTCATGGATGTGCCAACGGAATCATCAGCACAGATCCAACACACTTGTATAGCAATGTTGCACTGACTACACGGATGAGTCCCTCCCCATTGATGCCCAAACCTGCATGTCCACTGGAGATGGCAACACGGTCAGGGAAGTAGACAAATGCAACGATGGCAGGCACAACAGATGTGCAGGGGTGGAAGCCACAGATATGAAATTGCCAATGTAAGTAGGAAACCCATTGCCAAATACTGAACACATGACACCCTCAGATGCTGCTATTGATGACATGGATACACCACATGATAGGACACATTCCCCCTGGACCACATGGGTTCCTGCACAGTAACACTTCATAATCATGAGACCAGATATCACCATCACTGCAGCAAGGGCATGGTTAGCTGCACCAACAACATGTACATCTGAAGCATGAGCACTAGAGAAAAGAAAGTTGCTTTATTCAGCATATGTGTTGTTTGATAACGACGTCCAGAAGAAATTAGAGCAAAGGCCAATGGCCAGTCCATTGTCAAAGTTCAAACAGGGTGACACTGGCAGATGTCACCCTACGCATGCCTGCACAATACCAGGGACAATCCACTAGGAGGGGCAACCGGGGGGCAGGCCAGGCACCGCAGGGACAGGATCAGGGCTCACCAGGGGGAGTCAGGGAAGGGGTGGTGGGTGCTGGAGAGCCACTGACAACTGCAGTGGAGGTGTCTGACATGGTGTGTGCCGGCACAACTGGGGGGCATGACACAGATGTCGTGGGTGCCGGCACAACTGCAGTGGACCCTGCAGATGGGGTGGACAGGTCCGCCACTGCAGTGCCCAAGTCAGACAGGGCGGTAGTGGACTCCACTGCAGTGCCTACCTCCAGGGGAGGAGAATGGGGAACAGGCAAGGTGGGTTGGACAGAGGGGGAGGACACCCTCACCACATCAGTGGCACAGACAAGCGCAGCGGGGGGTGTGGTGCTGGGAGAGCAAGTGGCAGGGGGAGAAGGCCGGAGCATCTTGGGGATGGTATATCTGTGGGTGGGGGAACCTGGGGCAGGGTGTGGTGGGGGCACCTGTGCAGTGGGGGCCTGAGGGATGGAGGACGGAGACCTTGTGCCTGAGCTGCAGGGCGGTGGCGGGGTCTTGCTCTTAGCACTCCGGGGGACTTGCGGGTGGGGGCCTCAGTCCGTCTGCGCCTGGGGGAGGGTGTCCGGGGGCGAGGGGCACTCTGCTCCGTGTGGGTGGGCTTCCTCTTCCCCCGGGATGCTGGAGCAGCTTCATCGGTGGGGAAGAGGCCGAGGTCACAGAGGAAGAGCTGCTGTGACTTTGGGGTTGCAGGTGAGGCAAGGGAGGGTGCTTTGGAGGGAGAGGGAACTGAGGACTGCGCAGTGCATGTGGATGCGTGTGTGTGTTCCAGGGCCCCATCCCCTGTGAGTCTGGCTTCAGTCCCCTGAATGTGCGTGCGTGTGCGTTTTGTCATTGGCGTGTGTGTCAGTGTGCTGGATGTGTGTGTGCTGGTGTGTGCCTGTGCCGGTGTGTGTGTGCCTGGGATGGGTAAGGTGCTGGGGAGTGTGGATGGAGCAGAGGCAGGAGGGGTGAGGGACCGTTTGAGGAGGGACACTGCTGCCGTCAGGGAGGAGTCCATGGACCTATTGCCCCTCTGTAGGTCAGACATGCCCGATGAGATGCCCTCCATGAACGACACCAGCTGAGTCAACAGCGCGGTGTGCGCATGGAGGACACTCAGCATGGCTGTCTGCCCTACATGGAGCTGGCGAAGGAGGTACACAGACTCCTCACTCAGGGCAGCAGGGGACACAGGGGCAGGGGGTGCGGTGCCTGGCCCAAAGGAGACATGCTCCCGGACATGGGAGCCTCCACGGACCTGGGGAATGGGAGCCGATGGGAGGGCGGTGGTGGTGCTGGTGGTGGCGGGGACAGCAACACTAGCTGGGGTGTGGTGGCTGCTGACACCCGCCTCCACAAGGGAGTCATCCTCCGAGTTGCTCTGGTCCTCAGCTGAGGTGGATGCTGCTGAGGACTCCTCGGTGTGGCTCCCCTCGCCCTCCGTGCCACTGGGTCCCTCCGACCACTCCTCGGCTGCTGACCCAGTCTGGCTCTCCGGCTCCTCCTGGTCCGTGGAGCTGTCCCCTTCCGTGGCCGTGGATGTATCTGCAAACAATGGGGAAACAGACAGACATCAGTCACCTGCACCAAACGCACACACCACTGTGAGCACAGCACATTACAGAGCAAGCCCTGGCATCATTAGTTGTACATTGCTAAAAGTGCCCTAATTGAACAGGAGAAGTCAATTGTCAGTCTGATGCCAAGCATGGCACTCACATCCCACATGGCCTTGCACCCATCTGTCTGGTGTCTGTTGGATTGCAACACCCCAGTGTTGACACATGCACCAAGTACACAGTAGTTGGACAGTGCAGAGGACACGGTGTGGACACATCACAGCTCTTGCCACTGAGTCAGTACAGGTTTACGGATGTAAGGGATGCCCAGAGTCAAATAGGAAATGCATGTGATGCATACCAGCGACAGACACCATGATGCACCCATGTCCTGATAGCCAGCGCCACTATGGTGTGCATGTAGCACATGTCACTCCCCTGCAGGATCACCAATCAGTAGACACATGCCATGGCGGAGGCATGACTGCAAAGTCATACATCACTGTCTCAGTGATGTATGACTTTGCAGCCAGACAACAACACTCTGCACTGTGTCACTATAGTAGGTCATGGGGAATGCAAGTCCTGGAGCTGCACAAGTGCACATGTACATCCCCCCACAACACATCCTCTTAACCCTCATCTGTCCAGGTCATACCTATTGGACATATGGGAGACCTGTGACACTACCCTCTGAACCTGAGCCCCTCACACTCTGCTGTGCATGGGGAACAGCTGCCTGAACTTCACATTTACATGCCCCAGTCTGCATGGGCAGCTGATCAGACACCTATGTGTCACACAAGTATCGTCTCCTATGGTCACATCTCCAGTGGCATGCTGAGCCCCTACCAAGAAACTCCACAGCAGTCCTGGCGACTAATCCACAGCACACTGACACAGAGGCAGACACCTGAGGGGTCAAATCACTGTGCACAATGTGTCCTCTGATACACGGGAGTGGGAGTACAGAGTGTATTGTATGGCCTGGAGTAGGCATGACTGTCCAGCCCCACATGAATGAGGGATGAGCCCTGGACTGTAGGCAGCTGGCTAAGTATGTGTGACACACGTCATATACATACTCCTGGGGCCCGAACATTGTTCCCACCCGCAGCATGGGTGTGTGCCAGGTACCCCAGCCACATGTGGTGGATCAGCTCAGCAATTGGACCACAGATCAAAGTAACACGCTGAATACATGTCAGAATACAGGCATTGTGTAAGCAATGGACCCACCCATGATGCCCACCACAGAGTCAGGGAAACAGATGCTGTCTCCCACCTTGAGTCAAGCAAACTGCAAGGACACAGTCCTAAGTGACAGAATTCCCTGCATGTAAGGGCCACACCTGGGTATCAGATGAGGAGTGGGCAGTGCACAATAGAGGGACATGGCTCCTGGACAACATGACTGCTGTACTGTGGCAGTTCAACCTGGCCCGAGGAGGGCACATAGCATGTTAGACAGAGTACACAGTGCAGTCTTTGACTCACCCCCTCCTTGCTGCTCTCTGGCCTTCAGCTGCCCATCCAGGTCTGGAAAGACCACCGCCAGGATCCTGAGCATGTGGGGGTCAGGGTCCGTGTTCCGCCCCTCCTGCGAGGAGGCGACAGCTTCAGCTGGACCCGTGCAATCCTCCGGGTCCAGCCCCGAAGGTCCTGCCACCTCTTTTGGCAGTTGCGGATCCGGCGCTTGTAGACCCCCACGGACCGGACAGCCCGGACGATGTCCTTCCAGATCTCATGCTTCCGATGGGCAGAAGCCTGTCAGGATGACAAAGTGATAAGGCCATTACTACACATGCAACATATCCGTGCATGACACAGTTGCATATACATGTCGCAATCACAGGGGCACATGGTGTACCCAGGCAGTGCACGGCTGCCCATGGACAGTTTTCCAGAAGTCACTACATGGTATCATTGCATGGGGAGTAAAACCCTGTTCAGAAGCACTGTCACTGCACCATACCTGTCCAGTGCAAGTCACTACACACTATGGGGGGTGACAACTACTCAGTGAGCCTGCTAGCCAGTGGTGTGCTGACTCTCAGCCTTGCTAGTCAGACAAAATGCACATTCAGAAAGGCAGTGCACAGAACACTCACCTGCTCCCCTGGTGTCCCATACAGCTTGCTGTACTGTGGAAGTAGGCTGTCCAGCAGGGCCTGGTTCTCTTCAAGGCTGAAGGCTGGGGCTCTCTCCACAGTACGTGCCATTGCAGGGTCCAGAGGGGCAGAGACAGCAGCAGTGCAGTGGCAGATGTCGTCCTGGAGCATGTAGTGCAGGCAAGTGGGCTCTCAGGGGAACATGCAGCAATATATATGTGCTGGAGAGGCAGATACTGTCCCTTGTGTCCAAAGTGATAGGTCCAAGTCGTTTGCATCTTCTGAATCTGGCCAATCCATGGAATAGCAGCACCAAAACACGCCCACAGCATCCTTCAAAATTTCAACTTCATGACATACATGATTTTGCAACATTGTTGTGGGTGACCAACTGATTTTCCAGCAACCGACTCGTTCGAATATTCGAAAACGCGTCCGTTGCCAGGCAAGCCCATTGTCAATGGGTGCGCACCGATCGGTCCATTGAGGTACAACGCGCACAGGGGTACAACGCGTACCCGCACACATTGAAAGCAATGGGCCGGCCGGAGGCACCGATCGGTCCATTGCTGTTCAACGCGCACAGGGGTACAACGCGTACCCGCACACATTGAATGCAATGGGCCGGCCGGAGGCACCGATCGGTCCATTGCTGTTCAACGCGCACAGGGGTACAACGCGTACCCGCACACATTGAATGCAATGGGCCGGCCGGAGGCACCGATCGGTCCATTGCTGTTCAACGCGCACAGGGGTACAACGCGTACCCGCACACATTGAATGCAATGGGCCGGCCGGAGGCACCGATCGGTCCATTGCTGTTCAACGCGCACAGGGGTACAACGCGTACCCGCACACATTGAAAGCAATGGGCCGGCCGGAGGCACCGATCGGTCCATTGCTGTTCAACGCGCACAGGGGTACAACGCGTACCCGCACACATTGAATGCAATGGGCCGGCCGGAGGCACCGATCGGTCCATTGCTGTTCAACGCGCACAGGGGTACAACGCGTACCCGCACACATTGAATGCAATGGGCCGGCCGGAGGCACCGATCGGTCCATTGCTGTTCAACGCGCACAGGGGTACAACGCGTACCCGCACACATTGAATGCAATGGGCCGGCCGGAGGCACCGATCGGTCCATTGCTGTTCAACGCGCACAGGGGTACAACGCGTACCCGCACACATTGAAAGCAATGGGCCGGCCGGAGGCACCGATCGGTCCATTGCTGTTCAACGCGCACAGGGGTACAACGCGTACCCGCACACATTGAAAGCAATGGGCCGGCCGGAGGCACCGATCGGTCCATTGCTGTTCAACGCATCACTGTACATGTGACTGGCATATGTCAGCATGCCTATCTCAGATGGACATATGCCAGCCACAGATAGCTCCCAGGGAGTGAGGGGCACACCTACATCACGACAGCCTGTCCAAACCTTATCATAAGGCATGTAAGGCTGCATTTCCTATTGTGTGTATGTTGGTGTACATGTTGTCCTGTGGGTGTCACCTGTGGGCAGCCACCCCCAGGCTGTGCACGTGTTAATGGGGACAGGATCCTGGGTGTTACGTGT
Source organism: Calotriton arnoldi (assembly GCA_963921515.1). Classification (NCBI taxonomy): domain Eukaryota; kingdom Metazoa; phylum Chordata; class Amphibia; order Caudata; family Salamandridae; genus Calotriton; species Calotriton arnoldi. Next base: position 310,605 of record CAWUFW010016248.1, on the reverse strand, counting down.
ACGTGACCACTGTGATGTGCAACTGTTCATATCTGTGCATGTGCCATGGTCACATTTCACAGTGGTGTTTGTGTATGTCATGTCACATACCCCGTGAGTCCCATGTGGGACGGTATGTTTGAGCCAGGGTGTCCCAGTGGCACAATAGTGATGGCCCTCCACAGTCTTTGTGCATGTAGTGTTTACAATGTCTCTGATTTCATGTGCACAATGGGAGACAGTCTCCACATCCACGTTGTGTGTGCATGGACTCTGATGTTGTGCGTGTGTGTCACAGACGTCCATGGCTCTCCTGCCATGGCAAGTGTGGCCACTACCTGTGGGGGTCATGTTTGTTTTGTTGTGGTGTACACATGATACTCCAGGTGATGCCAGTGTCCATGTGGCATTACAGGGTCCCTGGGAATGTGCCTGTCGTTGAGCTGTGGTGCCTGGGGCACATCTGTCCTCACATGTCACTGGGGGGGTGACTGTGACACAGCATCATGATATCCAATGGGCCAACCTGGGACAAATTGATGCCACCTGTAGGACCGTGTTGACAGATGTTGGCCATGTATGTACCATACATGTCGTTCCGGTACTGCACACTTCATGTAGTTGTGCCTCATGATGATGTATGTTGGGATCTTGAGTGTGTTCAATGCCGCATATGTGGGGTGACTGACGATCTTGCTTACTTCTCCTCTGCACTGCAGGGCTCCTGCTGTCCATCGGCCATTCCCAGACCTGGCAACGATGGTGGAACGGGACAGCATCCGACGGTACCGCTTCACCAGGCAGCTGATTGAGGATTTGGCAGTGCAGTTGTCCCCACATTTGCAGCCTGGCCGGCCGTATCCTACAGCGCTGACCCCCAAGGTGAAGGTGATGGCAGCCCTACACTTCTTTGCCACCGGTACCTTCCAACATACTGTGGCGTCTGCTGGTGGGATGTCACAGACCATGTTCAGCCGTGTGCTCCGCGATTTCTTGGTGGCAATGTTGCTCTTCCTGAACCGGTACATCTATTTCCCTAGACTGCGACGACTCACTGACGTGAAGAGTGACTTTTATGCCCTGGGGAGGATGCCGCATGTCATTGGCTCCATTGATGGGACACATGTGGCTTTGGTACCACCACAGGCCCAGGAGCAGGCCTACAGGAACCGCAAGCACTACCACTCGGTCAATGCACTGGTGGTGTGTCTTGCAGACATGACCATCACACACGTGTGTGCCCGTTTCCCTGGTTCAGCACACGATGCCTTTGTGATGAGGAGTAGTCGCATCCCCAGGTTGATGGCACAGATGCAGAACCAGCGTGCCTGGCTTGTCGGTGTGTACTGACTTTGTGCCATTGTGTGTGATCTGATCTGTAGTATTCCGCCCACTTTTCCAAGTCAGCTGATGTGCACTTGTCTGTCCGTAGGTGACTCGGGATACCCCAACATGCCGTGGTTGCTGACACCCCTCAGGAACCCTGTGACACCTGCCCAGATGCGCTACAATGAGGCACATGGTCGGACCAGGAGAGTGATTGAGCGGACCTTTGGTCTCCTGAAGAGCCGCTTCCGCTGCCTGGACAAGACCGGAGGGTCCCTCCCATATGCCCCTGCGAAAGTGTGCAAGATTATCATCGTCTGCTGCATGCTCCACAACCTGGCAGTGCGGAAGGAGTTGCCTCTCATCCAGGATGACGATGACCAACATCCGCCACCTGTGGAGGATCCTGGCCTGGACCACGATGCCAGTGACGATGATGATGATGATGGTGATGGTGATGTCCGCACACAGCTCATCACCAACTTCTTTAGCTGAATGTGAGTATCCTGAGGTGTCATGTCAATGATGTGAGTTGGCATGATGTGTGGGTGGTGCTCTGGTGCTGTTGGAGTGTGTCCATGGGCTACTTGACTGGAATGTGTGTTGCGATGTGTGCTTACAGGTGGGCTGTACTCCCCAACAGTGTTCACATGCTAACTTGGTTCTGGGTGGGTATCTTGTAACATGTATTGTGCATGAGTTTTGCTGTTCTGTCCTGTACTCCATTGCTTTTGACTGTGTGTCATTTCTGTCCTTCACAGGGTACTTTCAGATTCGTTTGGTCAACTGTGTCCACCGACGACGTGATTGCACATCCAGGCTGGTAGCTGTTGTGTCCCTACAGGTGATGTGCGCCACACCCATGGACTTCCTTCTGTCTACAGTTGTTGACTGTGTGCCCGCTACCAGGTGGGGTTACCTTGCATCTGTAGTGGTTACGGCATGTTGCTACTGTGTAATAAACCTGTGCTTCACTTAGTGATGTGCGTTGTCTGTGGTCACACATTTGACTGCCATTTGCTTACTGCACCTGTGGGCTACTTGACTACAACTGGGAATGGGTGTGGTGTCTGTGCATTGCACCGTCTTCCCTGGCAACATCAGTGTAGGCAATGAGTCAGATGGCCTAGGTGTGTATGTGTTGTGTAGCCCTGGTGGTGTGTCTCCCTCATATGTGTCACGTTGCCTGTACTCACATGCCTGTGTTGTCCTTGCTGTTGCAGTTCGCATACACAGTGTAATTTTGCTGTTCATCATCCCCATAACAGCACCCACGTTGGAATCACGACAGAGGCAAGTATGGTGTATTATTGTGTTTATTGTGATACATCTGTGATAATAGTGCATAGGATGGATTGTGCTGTACATGAATCTTGCAATCCCAAGTTCCTAGATGAATAGAAAGTCCAGGTAGACAGGATCCCCAGTATCGGGGCCACAGTTGTCTGACACATTGTTCCAACTTGTACTCCCCATGCAATGTGTGGGAGTAGTGTTGCCATCAACAGGGTGAACAGTCTGTGCACAAAGGCGAAAATCCAGAACAGGTTCAGGCTTCCTGGGAGTTGCGCTTGGCCATCAGCCTCTCACTTTCCCCTCCTCGGACGACCCCTCTTCTTGGGGGGGGGCCCTCAAGTGCAGGCTGCTGCGGTGCAGGGGACTCTCCGCCAGAGTCCTCCTCCCTCCCTGTGGCAGTTGCAGTTTGTTCGGTACCAGATGTTGTTGGCACACAGGGAGGTGTGGACTGGTTGCTGTTCATCTGGCGGAGGCATTGTAAAATGTCCCTGTGCACCGCCGTCATCTCATGTAGTACATCCCACTTGGACTCCACGTGGGTCATGTGGGAGTCCACACGTGACATGTGTGACTCCACGTGGGACATGTGGGAGTCCAAGCGGGCATGATGGGCAGCCTGCTGCTGTTTGATGTCTCTGAGGAGCCCCACTACCTGGCTGAGCTCTCCGGTGCTGGACTGGTACGCATCAGCTATGCGTACCAGTTGTGGGTCTTCATGCACACCAGCAACGTCTGCAAGCAGCGACCTCTGTCTCCCACCCCTCCCACCACCCCTGCTGACATGTGCAGTGTGTGCAGTTGCACGCACAGATAACCCTGGTCCACCTTGGGGTTGGTGGTGGTGGTGGTGTCCATGGCCCCAGGTTGGTCCAGGGTCACTGCGCTGGTGTTGTTCCTTATTCTGTCCATGTCGGCAGGGATGGTATTCGTGGTGACAGTCGTTGGAGGGGTGGGTGCAGGGGGTGCAGCTGGTGGACCTGCTGGTGCTGCAGCTGGTGGTCCTGCTGGTGCAGCATGTTGACTTGCACCGGATGTGCCAGGTTGTTCTTCATCGTCCGAGGAGGACAGAGGCTGTACGACGCCAGTGAGCTCGGCATCCTCTTGAGCCTGGGACTGGGACTCCTCAGCGTCTGCTGCTGTGTCCCTATCATCACCTGTTTTTGGGAGACACAAACAATGTATGTCATGTTTCTGCAGGCATCAGTGGTTGACACACCTGACAGTTGTGACTGTGCCTCGGGGTGCGGGCCTGTACATTGTATTGTCCTAAGTCGTCACAGTCAGGGGTTGATATTGGTGTGGCACATTGTCCTGCATTATTTGGGCATTTCTATGTATTCTCTGGGGTGTGAACATGGTCTGCATTGATTGTGTTTGGTTGACAGCCAGACCTCCTTCCCACCCACCCACCCACCCAGTCAGTTATCCCACCATGGAACGTGCTTGCATTGCAGGGAGTGTAAGTTGTCTCTCAGGATGTCAGTCAGTGGTGTCCTGCTGTTTGTTGGTGCACAGTTGGCAGCAGGGCCTTGTGCTCCCCACAGCAGTAGCCAGTGTCAGCCATCTTGTGAGTCCTTCTCCACTCCCTGTGATGTGAGCATGGTTCAGGGTGGTGTTGATGGGCCAGTTGTGAGGCAGAGCAATGTCTGTGACTACGACTCCCATCATGCTATTGCCTCCACCCCCCTTCCCAGCATGCCCATGCTTCCTTCCTTTTGACTCTGCTTCCCTGTGGGGTGGGCTGGCTGTGCTGACAGGATGGCTGGGAGTGTTGTCCTGGCAGTTGTTTGGCTAAGAGTCCCAAGAGTGTCCCTGTGCTTCACACAACATAACCCAGGGTGGTGGTGCTTTGTGGGATCTTGTGTTAGGATGGAGGGCATTGCATTCTACCAGGTGGGTACTGTGGAGTTTGTGTTGGGGGGGGGTGAGGGGAGGTGCTGGTGACTATGGTCAGTGCTGCAAGTCCCCCTTCCCACCCAGCCAGCCAGATATCCCACCATGGAACGTGCTTGCATTGCAGGGAGTGGAAGTTGTCTCTCAGGATGTCAGTCAGTGGTGTCCTGCTGTTTGTTGGTGCACAGTTGGCAGCAGGGCCTTGTGCTCCCCACAGCAGTAGCCAGTGTCAGCCATCTTGTGAGTCCTTCTCCACTCCCTGTGATGTGAGCATGGTTCAGGGTGGTGTTGATGGGACAGTTGTGGGGGTGAGCTATGTCTGTGACTGTGACTCCCATCATGCTATTGCCTCCACCCCACTTCCCAGCATTCCCATACTTACTTGCTTTTGTGGGGAGTTCAGTGTGTGTGGGTGTGAGGGCAATGGCAAGATGGCTGACAGTGGTGTCCTGCTGTTGGTTGGTGTGCAGTTCCCAGCATGCCCTTGTGCTCCCCACAGCAGTAGCCAGTGTCATCCATCTTGTGTGTCCTTCTCCACTCCCTGTGATGTGAGCATGGTTCAGGGTGGTGTTGATGGGCCATTTGTGAGGCTGAGCAATGTCTGTGACTACGACTCCCATCATGCTATTGCCTCCACCCCCCTTCCCAGCATGCCCATGCTTCCTTCCTTTTGACTCTGCTTCCCTGTGGGGTGGGCTGGCTGTGCTGACAGGATGGCTGGGAGTGTTGTCCTGGCAGTTGTTTGGCTAAGAGTCCCAAGAGTGTCCCTGTGCTTCACACAACATAACCCAGGGTGGTGGTGCTTTGTGGGATCTTGTGTTAGGATGGAGGGCATTGCATTCTATCAGGTGGGTACTGTGGAGTTTGTGTTGGGGGGGGTGTGAGGGGAGGTGCTGGTGACTATGGTCAGTGCTGCAAGTCCCCCTTCCCACCCAGCCAGCCAGATATCCCACCATGGAATGTGCTTGCATTGCAGGGAGTGTAAGTTGTCTCTCAGGATGTCAGTCAGTGGTGTCCTGCTGTTTGTTGGTGCACAGTTGGCAGCAGGGCCTTGTGCTCCCCACAGCAGTAGCCAGTGTCAGCCATCTTGTGAGTCCTTCTCCACTCCCTGTGATGTGAGCATGGTTCAGGGTGGTGTTGATGGGACAGTTGTGGGGGTGAGCTATGTCTGTGACTGTGACTCCCATCATGCTATTGCCTCCACCCCACTTCCCAGCATTCCCATACTTACTTGCTTTTGTGGGGAGTTCAGTGTGTGTGGGTGTGAGGGCAATGGCAAGATGGCTGACAGTGGTGTCCTGCTGTTGGTTGGTGTGCAGTTCCCAGCATGCCCTTGTGCTCCCCACAGCAGTAGCCAGTGTCAGCCATCTTGTGTGTCCTTCTCCACTCCCTGTGATGTGAGCATGGTTCAGGGTGGTGTTGATGGGCCAGTTGTGAGGCTGAGCAATGTCTGTGACTACCACTCCCATCATGCTATTGCCTCCACCCCCTTCCTAGCATGCCCATGCTTCCTTCCTTTTGACTCTGCTTCCCTGTGGGGTGGGCTGGCTGTGCTGACAGGATGGCTGGGAGTGTTGTCCTGGCAGTTGTTTGGCTAAGAGTCCCAAGAGTGTCCCTGTGCTTCACACAACATAACCCAGGGTGGTGGTGCTTTGTGGGATCTTGTGTTAGGATGGAGGGCATTGCATTCTACCAGGTGGGTACTGTGGAGTTTGTGTTGGGGGGTGTGAGGGGAGGTGCTGGTGACTATGGTCAGTGCTGCAAGTCCCCCTTCCCACCCAGCCAGCCAGATATCCCACCATGGACTGTGCTTGCATTGCAGGGAGTGGAAGTTGTCTCTCAGGATGTCAGTCAGTGGTGTCCTGCTGTTTGTTGGTGCACAGTTGCCAGCAGGGCCTTGTGCTCCCCACAGCAGTAGCCAGTGTCAGCCATCTTGTGAGTCCTTCTCCACTCCCTGTGATGTGCGCATGGTTCATGGTGGTGTTGATGGGACAGTTGTGGGGGGCAATATGTGTGACTGCGACTCCCATGATGCTATTGGCTACACTGACTTGGCCAGCATACACATAATTCCTTCCTTTGAGTGGTCTTCACTGTGTGTTGGTGTTGTTGTGGTGGCTACATGTGTGGATGTGTGTGTTAGTTCTATTTGTGCCACTGCCTAGCTGTAGTTGTGGTTGTGTTTGTACATGTGTTGGCACAGTTGGATGTGACTTTTTTGATGGCATGTGTTGTGTTTATCTGACTGACATACACATTTTGGGATGATTCTGTTCTAGTTGCTGTGTAATTGCTATGAGTGCATGGTTTGACTCTCCCCTTGACAGTGATGTGTGTGTTTTGTGGCAGTATATTGTGTACATTTGTTGTGTACTCACCAGGCTCTGGGATGTCCTCTAGTCCATATATGCTCACTGGCGGTAGGATGGCCCGCACCTTCTCCTCCCAGGGCCTGAGGTATATTGGCTTGGCAGGAGGGCCACTGCCGGTGTGTTGGCTGTTGATGTAGTCTTGCTTCAGCAGTTTCCGTACCCTCCTGCGCACATCATACCACCTGTTCTGGATGTCGGTCTTTGTGCGCCGACATGGTGATTGGGCGTTCACCCTGTTGATGATCCTCTCCCACATCTTGGTTTTCTGTGACATGGGGGTCTGTTGGACCAATGTGCCAAACAGCTGTGGCTCTACCCTGAGGATCTCGTCTACCAGGACTTCCAATTCACAATCTAGGAACTTGTGATTCTTCTTGGGGGGCATGGTGATGGGTGGTGATGGTGGGTGATGTGTGTGTTGGTGTGCAGGTGAGGGTGTGTGGGTGTGTGTTGTGCTGGGTGTATGTGAGGTAGGTATTTGTTGGTGTGCTGCTGGTGTGTGGCTTGTGTGAGGGATGAGCTGTGGGTGTGTGGTTGCTTTCTCTTGGGTGCTGGCAGTGGAATGGCATTTGCAAAGGCTCATGGTAGTGATTTGTGTCCTTTATATAGGTGGAGTTGTGGGTGTGTCTTTGTTCTCTGTCCCCACCCCCCCCAGTATTTATTGGCTTGGTAATTGCTTGTTTGGCCTTTTTTTGGTTGATTTTTCCGTTGTGCTGTTTGTGTATGTTGGAAACGTTCTTGTGACCGAGTCGGACCCTGCATTGGTCTCGTACGGTGTTTTCCGTTTCGTTCACGCTGTGTTTGTGCAGTTTTGTATGCTGCGTACGCGTCGGTCGCGGTGTATTGTGTTGCTTCGGCTCGGTTTTGTATGCGTGTCGGTCGTACGGCTTGTCCTCCGTCCGACTCGGTCGGGTTTTTCGCGCCTTGCATCGTACTTTGCGGGTTGGAGTTGGCGGGTACGATTCGGTCGGATTTGTTCCGGGTGCGTGTCGGTCGGTTGGATTTGCGTGTTTTTCCGGCCGGATTGCTATTTTCCGAGCGGCTCGGTCGGTCGGCTTGGTTTCCTGACGTGTCGGTCGGATTTATCGCGGCTTGCATCGTACTTGGCGTGTCGGGCGCCACTGGTACGTGTCGGTCGGTAATTTTTCCGGCTCCGAGTCGGTCGGTGCTTTTTCCGGCCCGAATCGGAATCGACCTCTATGTATTGCATTTCGAGTTAATTCCTACTCAGTGCAGGCTTTTAATTGCAGGTGGGAGCATTTTTGTCATTTGATTATTTTCAGCATTCTAAATATAAAATAGCATTTTTTCCATTTACAGTTTTATTCCAAAATTTGTTATACCATGATATGGCCTTATAGTATTAGCTGCTTCACGTGCCTCTAAGTAATCAATATACATTGACTAAGATCACCAGCTTCTTGGCATACGGGCTTTGGGCTGGCTGTACCTGCAGCGATCTATCGCCAGACATTCCAATATGGCTGCTACAGTGCCCCTAGTGACAGAGCGCTTTATCACTCTAGCAAGCATACCAGCTAAATTTCTTCTATATGTAGATATAGCCTTATAGTGTTAGCTGCACCATGTCCAACCAGTTACTAAGGACACAATGATCAAGATTGCCTATTGTCCGGTGAGTGGACTTTGGCAAAACATTTCAAGCCTACTACACCCACGGCTATCCACCGCGAATCATTTCAACATGGCTGCTATATTGCCCCAAGTGCCAGCGCACTACAGCACTCCAATAAGCACACATGTGCACATCATAAAAACGCTAACTGCTTTAGTGCCAGGTTTCGAGACCTGTACCGCGGCCATGTTCCAAGTGAAGGAGTTGTTTCCCCACACAGCACCATAGACGATGGACCCGGTACATCTGCAAAGTATGTGTAAGGGTGCTACCTTCTTTACGTACATGAAATTACTTTGCTACATATAGGCCTTATAAAAATAGCATATTTCTGACATCAACAGATATCATCAAGCTGCCTTCAGCAGTTGACTCAGCTAGCAATCAACAATGGTAAGCTTTATTTAACACCGTCCAGCACGGGCACATAAGCAATACTTTTTATTATCCCACGATTGCCTACTATGGGTGCATTTATCTCTACAGGTTACAAGGCAAGCACACAATTTAATAAGAGTGCGGGGGCAACCTGAATGGTCGCGTCCATTTGTGCACTCAAATATAATAACAGTTGATGTTTTACAACATTGCAAATAAACCTAGGAATGATGTGGCTAGGTATGAAATGCATTTGACTTTTGTGAGGCTTTTTGCTTATTGTTTACCTACATGGGTGTGCATGATAACTGACACCAAGGTTTAGTGCATGACTACTTTTGGGGTTTAATCATGCACACAAGGCATTTCTGTCTTATGTTTTGCATGGCGCTGATTAAACACGTGTTTGTGATGTTTTCAACCTTTTAATTGCCAGAAGTATGGGCAATATTGGTTTCAAACACTGTGCACATGAAGATGCCATATCTTGTTTTAAAAGCACAACAATTTGTATATATATATATCTGGTTGTCACAAGTGCATTTAAATATCACTGCATGTCTTTCATCTGGGAACTGGGATTTTTCCTACCTGCATTCATGTGTAATATAATATTGCAGAAGAAGAAAAAGTTTAATGTAAATATTTTTTGATTTTAGAACTACTTGGTCACCTATCAGCCGGCGGCCATGATGAAGCCTTTAATGTAACAAAGGCTGAAACGCGTCGACCATTTATTCTTGGGAGGAGCCATTAAAAGATGAATAATGTTAATCTTTCATGTTGGGGAAGTGTGTAATCTGGCACTATAAAGAAATTATGTGTTGTTTCCCTAGGTTACCTCTTGGTGAATTATAAACTCTATGAAGGATAATCATAATCACCAAATAGTATTATTCCAAAAGATTTGGTCGGAATAGGCCAACAAGGACCTCAAGCTGTGTTTATTTTATGTGTAATTCAATGTGAATTTGTCTGTATATAATTGTGGTGGTTTTGTATGTATATGTGTTTTCAACAGGGATATTTTTGAATGCATCTAAAAGAAAAATAAATCACTTTAATGATGGAGCACAAAGATATATGGTTTAAATAAGTTATTGAAATTAGTTTGCTTTAACTGTTTAGTAGGTCGCCCAAACAAATTTATTTTGTCTGGCTTACACTGATTCATGATAAACTGTTTTGTATCCTATGCTTCCCTTTTTTCTGCTTGGCCAGAATGGCATGGGCACCACCAATTGCAAAAAGAAAGTGTGGGGTGGCTACAGGAGTGCAGCAGCAACCTCTCTAGGTATTTTACCAAGTGACCCTAGGCTTGCTGGGTGAGCAAGAATATAAACCCCCTGACTTTTCTGCCTAAGCCTGAGCATTCCCAAGGCTGGAATCTTTGTTCTACAGCCTGGGAGTGCAGCGATCTCTGGTGGTTGGGTTTATGACTACATGTTTGTGGCCTACATTGGTTAAAGAAAGACACAGATGCATGTTTGGTGGTTTCACAAGGTTTTACTCAAAGGTGTTGTTGTTTCTGACAGTAGTGATTTTTCATGAATGCTTGCAATGCTTTATTAATTATAATGATTGCAGATAGTTGCAATGCTCTAGCAATTATAATAATTGCAGGTGGACTATGGTTACTGAAGTCAGTGATACAATGATATATTATAGCATGTGATTCTGGTCTTTAAGCATGGTAAAGTTGTTAAGACCAAGAGACCTGCTTGATGTATAGTTACACCTTCCTATATAGCTATGCGCTGTCTTGTGCAGGGAGGAGGCTATTGTGATTTTTTGTGTCATGACCCTTTAGGGGTCAAATGTAATATCATCCAAGGTATTTTCACCAGCCTTGTGTATATTTGTAAATGACTGCATAGTATTAATCAGCGTGTGTGTAATAAATGTACTTTTCCTTTTCTAAAGAAAAAGCACAGACTAGACAATCATTTATTAAGTGATATTATTGTGTGCCAGCGAATGGTGATTACTAGCCCACACCACCTCCCCTGAGTAGGCCATGGACTGCTCTGCTTGCTACCCTGAAAGAGTCAAGCGCTACAATAGAGTGTTTGGTTCCCAGTGAGGGAGTAATTGTGCAGGCCTCACAATTAATGGACCATTTCCTCACACTAAGAATTAGTCTCAGGTGAATTTAATGAATTTGGGTGTTTTTTGCAAACATGTAGTGGTATGTATAAAATCCCATATTTTAGAGGGACCTATGGAATATGCATAATATTTCACAGGTCGATTTGAAATATGTAAAATATTTCAAGGCTTCCTGTGAAACATGGGTTTCATCATCATAATGACAGCACCAAACTGCACTGCAGAGCATAACCATTGTGCACTGATCAATCAAATTTCTATTCCTAACCTGAGCTTTCTAATTCCATTCAGTGGTCATTGATGACTAAGCTTTGCCAAGAACAATCTGTTACTTCAACAGTGAGAATGATTTTTATTAACAAAAACAAAATCTGTTTGCCTTACATCTCTAAATTTTAAATAGTTAAGATTTAAATTACATACTTCAGAAGATGTTTGTAGAAAATGAAATTGCTTTCTTGCCCAAAAATGTTGCTTGATCCTTTTATTCAAGATTGCCCTTTGAATTACAAGGATTTCTATAATGTCATCTCATCATCTTAAAAATGTTACTTTTAGAAAATTATGAAGCGTCTTATCAAGAGATATGTCCTGAAGGCGCAAGTTGACAGAGAGGGTGATGAAGTCAATGAAGGCAAGTGCTAATATTGTGTTTTTTCCCTTGTTTCCAATTATCTTTATGCAGTATGATAGGTGAACATGAATACTTGGATTAGTCTCTGGCAATCTTCACTAAACTGAGTCTCATTCCTTATAATGTGAAGGAGTTTCCGCCCGGAGAACTGGTTTCCTGTTAGATTTATACAAATACATTTTATGTACAAGAACATTTCCCTAGCAATAGTACTTTTCTTTACTTTTGTAACTCCTGCCACCAAGGGAGAGCATAAGTACTTTCATGCTAGTCATTGTGTGACCAATCCTTTTATAAAGTCCCCCATTTGCATATTAGCAGTCAGAAAAAAGAATACCTTGAAACTAAGAGAATTTAGAAAAACAATCATTTGTGTAATATGTGCTATGCTTTGTGAATCAGAGGTGTAGAAAGTGGAAAGCATTGTGCACTGAAATTCTTAGCAGTGGAGTTATAAGTTCCCAGTGGAAATCATGGTAAGTAATGGTTATTGTAGGAAAGAATGGTAGGTTGGAAGTAGTAATCAGTCACTGCAAAAGAGTTTGAATACGTGAGACAGTTTCAAATTGAGACCTGTTTGCCAAGTAATTTATACTGTTATCTGCAAATTGAATTATGTGGATCAATCCCTTTGTGCCATATAACAAAGTAACTACTTTATTAAAGATTGTGGGGCACAAATGGTATTCTGGGAAATAATTCGGAGGCAGAACTGGTTCAGTGCTAGAAATATACTAGCCAGATATGACAGTGTCCGCATTTATTAAATCAACAAAAAATCAAGAAACGTTCCTGAACTTGCCAACCCAAATTGTGCCGAAAAGACTGAACTATTCACTTACAGCGAGATATAAGTGTGTCAAAAAATGTCCAAATTATTGTATGAAAAATAAGAGGAAAATGCAAATGGTCCAAGTTAGTCTAGGCTTGTTTAATAGAACAACGTTTGTAATGCACTGGCAAGGATGGTATTTAAAAAGTGATTGTGTTTTATCAGTCTAATGTGCATTTTCAGTAAGGGAATTTAAGCTGTTGGAAATCTGTTCCAAGATAATGGCTAAGGGCCAGTCTTTCATTATTACTTTTACTGTGAGCCATGTGAAAAAGAATTAAGGAAGCAAATTGTAATTCTGAATGTTCAGAGACAGATCTGCATCTAATAATAGAAGCCCAAAATTATAATTTTGACTGATACATTTATCACCTGTAGGCTACCAACTTTGTCTTTGTGCAAAAAAAAAAGATTTGTATGTTTTTCTTCTAAAAACGTATTCTTGCGGTATATTTAATCAAATTGGCAACATTGTTGAAGTTAGGAGCTTCATAACAAACTTCATGAATTGGTGAAGTCCAACATCTCTAAATTAACACACCGAGATACACCTAATCTGTTCAATAAGACCTTACCGTGACCAGTTCTAATTTGAATGATATAGCTTCATGCATCAGCCAAGGACATTTTAGAGTTTAGTACCGTATGATTATGGTTGGTTTACACCACAGATCTTTTCCTAGTGGTCCCACTTGGTGTGTATTTTCTATTATTAACGCCAAAGTGGCAATAATTCTGTAAACAATATTTAGGACTCTTTTTGACTATTAGCTCAGACGATATTTGTTTTACAGTATTCTGATACCATAGCACCAGTCTAAATCAAGAGAGTCCTTATTGTGGAATTAATATACCCACAATTGTGAGAAGGAGTATTACTCCTAAAATAAGAATTTGTCATTTACTAATGATTTAGCATTTACTAATAGGGAATAACTTGCATAAAAAGTGCTCCGACCGTTTTGCTACACTAAATGGTGGTAATGTGGCACAGAACTTTTGACACTGTAAAGTGCTATTCATGTATTTGTACCATGTTTAAAAGCGCGGTGATACCACATTTCTCTCTGTATGACAGGCAAAATATGCACAGGCCAGATGTTTGCACATTTTTTCACAGACCTCTTTACAGTAGGTCTGTATGTGCCATTTAGCAAGAGATAGCTGTTCATAACATTGCATAATGGCCCTCACTTACACCTGAGCTGAGGTGAAGCCTCTGACCAGGCCAGGTTGCAGCGTGAGATTGAGGGGCGGAGGTGGTGAAGATCAGCATGGCAGGGCACACAATGCAGGCGTGGCCAGTGCAGGTAAGACCGATGAGGTGGGGGCGATGTGGGGGGATTCTACGTACGACGACGAGGGAAACTTACATTTTAAAAAAGAAAACCATGGTTTTCTTTTTTTTTATTTGTTTCCCTCGTCGTCGTATGTCGAATCCCCCTCCCCTCGCACTCCCCCCCACAGCTCTTACCTGCACTGGCCGCGCCTGACACAATGTGATACTTATATTCCTATTCCCCCTAATGGTCTGGTGGAAATCACACTGTTTGAAGGCACTGGGGCCTAGAGAATCCAAGGGGATTTTCTCACTGATACCGTAATGGATAGGTATTACCTCCAAGAGAGGCCACGGGTATTCCTCAGGCAGCTGTGATCCCAAGGCATACTGGTAATTTCAAGAAGTACCTTCCCAAAGGCAGCCATCTCCAGGAAAAAAGGGACTCCTGGGTTTTACTTTCGTCAGGGGATGCTTGTATACCACAGAGAAGTAAACCTTAGCATAACCAGTGATCCCTGAGGTGCAAGAGTGACAGGAACCTAGGGATTTTCCAAATACTTTGAAAGGGCAAATTGGTGGCTCCTACAAGTTAATATCTTGTACACCCAGCCCAAGCCTGAGCACAATCCTTGTGCCCAGCGAGTCATGTCAAACTCGGATGGCAAATGCTACCACCAGGACCTGATATTCCAGGAATTTGGTGGGCCGCTGGAAATGGAGGAGGTAGGGACAACACTATTTGGTTGGTGCAATTAATGCTCCACCAGTGGCTCGTAGTTGGTGGCTGAGGGTCATGGTACCTTGTCGTTGCCAAGTCTAAATGAGGACGAATAATATTTACTAGGAACTAGAGGTATACACTATCCAGCCACATGTATAATGTAAGGCAATACACTGTGGATTGCTACAAGTTTCCCATGTTGCCACTTTAAACATCATGAATCTGGAGAAAACAGGAATGCTTCGAAATGCGTGCGGCCCAGTGGCATTTTGCCGTATTGTATAAAATTATAGTGTTGTTAACAAATAAATGTACATTTTAGTTTGTATCTTGTGACTGTAGTTTATTGGCAGTGACACTTTTTTATGCAGAACTTTGGGCCAGATGTACGACCTGCCAATTTGCGAGTCGCAAATTGTGTTGCATTTGCGACTCGCAATTTGCGACTTGCAAATCGCTATGCACATCAGTGTCTGAGACACTGTTTGCGATTCCCAATGGGGTCGCAAATCGCGAGGCTCATGAATATTCATGAGCCACTCGCAATTTGTGACCCCATTGGGAATGGCGGGCACTCCCAGGGATGGTGGCCTGCTGGGCTCAGCAGACCTCCATGTCTGGGACTGCTTTTAAATAAAGCAGTTTTTTTTTTTTTAATGCAGCCCGTTTTCCTTAAAGAAAAACGGGATGCATTTAAAAAAAAGAAAATGAAACGTTTTCGTTTCATTTTTTAAGGGCAGGTAGTGGTCCCTGGGACCACTGCCTGCCCTTAAAAAATATTTTTGGGGCCAGTCACAAAGAGGAAGGGGTCCCCTGGGGACCAGTTCCCATTTGCAACTCCATTACCACCCTCTTGAAGAGGGTGGTAATTTGCGAGTGTTTTGCGACCGCAATTGCGGTTGCAAAACATTCATACATGGCTTCGCGGTCACTATTAGGAAGGGATCGCCCCTTCCTAATAGCGAGTTGCAATTCCTAAATAGCGAGTCACAAATAAAATGAGACTCGCTATTTAGAGATTGTACATGGCCCTGTGTACTTTTGCATGCGCAAACGGGTCGCAAACCCGTTTGCGCATGCAAAATAGGGTCGTACATCTGGCCCTTTGAGTTTTTCTTTTTCTGTCCAACCACAACATGTACAATAGTAGACATTTTTTCAGCAGAATGTGCAGTCTTAAGCAAAGCAGGGACATTATAAGTTGTACTAAATATGTATATGTATGTATATATATATATATATATATATATATATATATATAGCTGTGTGTATGTATGTATAGATATATGTGTATAAATGTACATATATATATATATATATTTATTTATATACATATCTATATACACAAATACGAACATACATATATGCACAGGCAAACTGTACTATCAAAGTAAAGACAATTTTTTCCTTTTGCTGACAATTTGATATTTTTTTCTTCCAGGTGAACTTAAAGAAATCAAACAAGATATTTCCAGTCTCCGTTATGAACTACTAGAGGAAAAATCACAAACGACTGGGGAGTTAGCAGAACTAATACAGCAGCTCAGTGATAAATTTGGCAAAAACCTAAACAAACAGAATTAATTTACTTCAAAAGGAATGAAGGCTTGAAATGTTTGGATATATCAGCCAGCATCTCAGTGGAGCAAGATTGAGGCTGTAATGGGAGGCCTATGAAGCATGATACAACATGGGTCAAAAACTGTAACAACTAGCCCGAGCAGCACGTTGTATAATGTATATGTTCCTTCACACTTGCACTATCAATGATGACAGAGAGAGGTTGTGGGATATGAGGTCCTTCCATGGACACAGGCAGATCGCAAGCAGGTAATTGTGGAAGGGTTGTTCTTTAGCACTGTGTAAAGCTCATGACCAAATCCTGTAACTCTCGTTGTGATTTCATCACAGTAAGGAAGGTGGCTTCTCATTGGTTTTCTCTTTCTAAAAAGAGGCTGTACTACTATTCCCACAATTGTCTATCAGATTCTGCAAAAAATGATGAAGAACACAGACAGTCTCCAGACTGAACATGAGGGACAGGGTTATTAAGTTGTAAACAATCACAGGATGCCTAACGGTACAAATGTTGTAGAAATGCAAAAGCCATGCCCAGCAAGTAGAGCTGCAATGATGGGAAGTATGGATGAAAACTGCTTAAAGCACACTTTAATTTCTCTTATAAATTGACAATGATGCTTAAGATGAATCACAACTATAAACTATTCATATGTTTAGGTATTTGAAAAAGGACACATTATTGGAAAAAAGGTCTCTAACCAGTTCTGAAGTTCCAGGCAAGAACACGGATAGCCTAATAGAATAATAGTTATATTTGTAATCCAAAAATGTACTGTAGTTAGAACTGTTTAGAGAAATCAAATACAAATGTATTTTTACCTTTAATAAAAGCTTTCTTGTTAAAGAAATTTGTGTGGCATAATATTGTCTGGCAAAAGGCAGGATCTTCCTATATGCGCCAGTATTTTGTTTTAGCATAAAGTAATAAATCTACACTGAATTTGACATCAGTTCACATCAAATTGAGGGGTATATGTACAAGCCCCTATTGCCACGGGAACGTCACTTTTTAGGGGCTTTGCCTTATTTACAAGGCAGTGTTAAGCCACTTAACGTGGCTTAACGCTGCCTTGTAAATAAGGCCCCCTTTCACGCTATGCTTAGCGTGAAAGGGGAGGGCAATGGGTGTTGCTGTCGGCGTTCCACCGAAACACCCATTGATTCTGACGCTGCCTCCTATAAGGAGGCGTAAATAGGAGGCAGCGATAGAATTAAGACCAGGGAAAATCTGGTCTTACCCTGGCGCAATGAGGAGAAATGTTACATTTCCCCTCGTTTTTGCTGTTTTCATGTGTGCTTCGTTGTGCAGCACACATGAAAACAGCAAAAGGCCAATGATTGTTTATGTCAGGAAGGTCCCCCTTCCTGCACATAAACAATTATTTTTTTTAAATGCCGTTTTGCAACTTCTATGTGTGCTACATTAAGCAGCCCACATGGAAGTTACAAAGCGGCATTTAAAGATTGTTTATGTGCAGGAAGGGGGCCCTTCCTGCCCATAAACAATCTTCCCCTGAACGCAGACACCCTTGCACTATGGTGCAAGGGTGCGTGCATTGGCACTAGGCTGCTAAACTTAGTGCCAGCGCAGGGGGAAATGCGGAGCTGCACCATATTCTTGTAAATATGGTGTAGCCCTGTGTTTCAGAAGTGGCGGAGCGTGTCGTTAAGCCAAAGAGGCTGACGACACGCTCTGCTACTTCTTTGTACATATGCCTCTGAATGTGTACATATAAATATTTCCCCTCCTTGTAAGGTCAATGTATCGTTGTTTTCACATTCACGCTGAACATTCGTCGTGAAGGAGGTAAGGTTTGTTCGACATTCTCATAATATTTGCAGTGGAATGCTTTTTTTTTCATTGCTAAAGTTTATAGACAATAACATGAACAATGCTCCCTTGACTGACCATACTGAACTGACTTGTTTAACCTAACCAGCAACATTGTTTTGGTTTCATAGGTCTAATATTTAATTCAGCCATCGAAGTACAGGCATGTTATGTTACATTTAATGTTACAAAACTGGGAATGATAAAACGATTTTAAATGATAAATATCCATACTACATTAACCACATTTTCTATCATTTTGCATGGATAATTAATTTGGTTCCCCAATAATTAAACAAGCATTGACAATGCTAACAGATTTCACCAGCAGAACCTTTGCCTATGGGGATTATCGTCGATGTTTGTCTGAGACTGGGCATATATGCTCTGCTGTCTTTGTATTTCTAGATGGCAGTTTATACGTGTCTTCGTGCGTTTTGTATTTGCCACTTCATCACTGTTGAATTACTTTGTGTATGTCTCTGCTTCCTCATGTCAGTGCTCATGAAGGTGTATATGTTTCTCTGTGTAAGCGTGTATGGACATATGTATGTGTGTGCATACTCACCAGTTTTCGGAAAGATTCCTGAGTATTTGTGAGCATCTGTCTATTTTCCGCCTGCTTGTCTGTTTGTAACGCTGCATTTGTGAATGGGACTTTCTGTATGTCTGTCTGTAAGTGAAGGAATGATTGTATTTCTCCGCTTCTTTGTTTCTGTACCAGGGCTGGTCTGGCCATGACGGGCATAGAGTGTTTCCCCGGTAGGCTGGAAGGGTGGGGGCCGGTTTTGCAGTTGTGGGGGCCGGTTTTGTTACAGAGGGCCAATTTAGCAGCAGTGCTGCTATATCAGCCCCAAGTAAAAAAACAAAACGACCCCCACAACTGCAAAACCAGCCGCCACCCTTCCAGCCTCCTGGGGACTGCTCTGACAAAATTACCAGGGCTGCTTTGGGTTTCCAGTCCGGCCCTGCTCAGTACCTCTTGTCTGTTTGAGTGTGCAAGTATGCGCACTTTTCTGCACATGTGGCAGGTCACACATCCATCTGCTTATGTCTGCCAGTGCTTGTCTGGGTGCTTGTCTGGGTATATGCGTGTGTGCTTTTTACGGTATGTGGATTCCAATATCTGAATTAATTTGTCTTTCTTTGAATTAGAGTGGTTTGTTTGTGCTTTGTGCCACTGTATACGTGCCCTACTTTCACAGTAAAAACTGAAAACTTCGGACACGTACCCACTCCACAAACCAGTGCAATGTAACCAGGGAACAAGCACCACAGTGATCTGGGTTTGGAGGTTTCAGTCCACTTAATTTCTCAAATTTATAAATACACTTTTGCCAATATAAAACTTGAACAGTGTTAGGGAAGAATCACAGCTAAGCATAGCCAGCAAGGGGCCAAATGTATCAACGCGATTCATAGAATCGGACGATTTGCGACTGGAAAAATGCATTTTGGTATGTATCATTCCCAAATTGTGATTCGGTAACATGTTACCGAATCGCAGTTCGAAATTTGAATACATTCAGATTAGGTATTAGTATGGGGTGTGTTTGGGCGTCACTTCCTAATACCGAATCACAGTGGTATGTAAGAATATTTGGCAACTGAAATACGGTCGCTAAACATTCGCATTTTCCCACCTACTTCTAGCAGGTGGTAACCCATTCGCAAATGAGAAGGGGTACTCAGGGGACCCGTTCTCCTTTGTGAATGTTCGTAAAAACGTTTTTTTAAGAGCAGGCAGTGGGACCATAGTCTTATAAAATGGAAACTTCATTTCTCTTTTTTAATTGCAACCCATTTTCCTTTAAGGAAAACGGACTGCATTAAAAAAAACAATTGCTTTAATTAAAAGCAAGCACAGACAGGCAAACATCCCTGTGATTTTAGCGATTCCTAATTGGGCGCACATTATTACCTACCTCATTATTATTGATGAGGTAGGTCGATTTGCGAATCACTAGAAATAGATAAATGAAACTCTTTGGGTTTCATACATTAGGAATAGATTCATAGAGAATCGCATTTAGATAATCGCTATTCCCAATATTGATACATATGCACCAAGATGCTTTAAAAGCTGCATGAAGTGGTCACTACTAAACAGCACATGTACCTTGAAACAAGAGTGTGTGAAATTCACTTAATTTGCCTTTACAAACTTACATAAAATGTTGCAATTGTTTTGCAAATTTATGGGAAATATAAACCCTTTAAGCGCTATATTTTAAAGCAAAATGCATTCCCACAAAAAACATGATAGTTAGGAACAACAATGGCTTATGTTCTTGTCATCTGCGTTGTTCCCATGCTCCTTCAGTACGTGGCATGAGGGTGTTGGTTTTGAGAATTTCCCATTTCAAGAGTATATGAAATTCACTAAATAACGTGGGATGACACTGGCCTAACTGAAATGTTGCCTACTTGAAACTAGAAGGTATGTACAGGGGAGGAAAGAGCAAGAGAATCCTAAAGCGTGGGTAGAAGAAGGGGAACACCAGCAGGAGGACGTAGAAAGAAGACCTTTGAATGCTGAATGGAGGTTGGAAGGTAAGAAGGAGTAGAGAGTATGTTCATGGCTGCCCTTTCCAATTTCTTTTTCTGCCAATATTTCTTAAGGCGGAAATCCTACTGTTGAACAATCACAAATGATGTTATTTACAAATTTCCTTTTACACAGTAGTGAGTTAGCATTTACATAGCCAGAAGAGGCCCTAAAACAAACTTTGTTGTTGGAAATTTCTGAAGACAACCGTTAACACCACCCCCCCTACAGATTTTTTATTACTGAATTAAAAAGATGTTTACTTTTAGCTGGAGTCGAAGACTTGCATTTGAAGTGCCTCCATATGCATTGGTTCAGGAATTAGTATGGTGTTGTGTTTACTTTAGTTGTACAAACTTCAACTCTGGACTATCCCGTGGCAGAAAGGCGTCCAAGCAGTTGCGGCTGGTAAGTTTAGGAGGGAGGAGGGCGGACAGGACACACTCGCACACATACACATTCACAGCCATGCATTCACACGCGCGCGCACCCACAAACACATCCATTGACAACACTCATTATCAAACATTCATACATGCACGCACCAAACATTAATTTAAGAAAAACACACAAACTTACCTGCAGCTCTGCCTCAGAGGTCCCAGCAGGCTTGGGACTGCTGCCTTCCCTCACTGGCTGACCTAAGGTCAGCCAATGAGGGAAGGCGGCAGTCTCAACGTCATCACCCAGTGGGGTGGGGTCAGTGAGACTGCTGACCCTACCCCACTCTTGATGAAGTGCCACTGATTGACACTCAACCCTGGGTGTTTCAGGGCTTTAAACTGAAGCGCCCAGGTGTGAGGCAATCAGTGACGTTACCCCTCGTCACCGAGGGGAGGGCTTCAGGGCGCTTTGCTGAGCTGAGAAGGTCACGCCTACAGGAGCTGTGACTTCCTCAGCCCAGCAAAGTTGAGCTCAGGCAGCCAGGAGCCTGCGCATTTAGCGTAAGTCTGGCTCCTGGCTACCTGACCTAAAAATGAACAGTGTCTGTCAGGCTGACCTTTGTTTAGCCTGACAGACACTGTTCATGAGGGGCAAAATGTGGGGGGGCATGGCCCCTCAGCCCCAATGGACCGGCCACGGCTGTGTCCAGGTACAATGTGAAGGGCACTTCATAATTTTGATTGTGATGTAGGCATCAGGTAAATACCTATTTCTCACTTGTTTGTTTTTTCTCAGAATGTCTATACACCCTATTATCTCTATGTCCACAGTACCGCCAGCAAGATTGTTGACTTTGAAATTGTACCGATTTTGGCAAAGATCCCCATGCAATTTTACCAAATAGAATGAATTACCCACTAGATAGACCAGTAGTGTAGCCAATGTGTCCTGGGCCCTTGTGCAAGGTAGGACATGCCCCCCCGCTACTTTTTGAATGATAAAATACAGCAGAAATCCGGGCACACTGGGCCTCTCAGGACACTGGGCACCAGTGCCACTGAACCCGCTGGCAGACCGGTTCAGTAGTTAAAAAAATTGAGAAATGAAATATATGAAATGTCTACGTGTCTTTCTAGTCTGATGCTTTAGAATACAACTTTCTGCTCCTTGGACAGAAGAGAGTGCACAAAGGAGCCCCATGTGCAGGGTCGGACAATCAGGCAGTGCCCTAAGGGCTAGTCTGACAGGTCAGTGTGCGGCCCATATTTTTGTCTGTTTATGGGCCAATTTTATAGTCTGGTGGACCGTTTTTTACTGTTGATTACCTTGATATTACCACAAGCATTGCATGCAGCAAGCTCAAATCCATGAAGTTTCCTAACCTGGCAAAACAACTAACCAGAATGTCTTTATAAGTTCAAAACTACCCTGATTTGCAAACATGGGCTACCTTTTTAGCTATCTGTATCACTAATGGGAAGACACTTTTATTTTGGTGCCCAGGCCTATTTTCTGTCCTATACTGACCCTTCTCATGCGCTGAAGACAGATCAGAAATAGATAAAGGTGTAGGAGGACTATTTAGTATAGATGTACACCCCCATGATGCTCAGTTACTCCAAGTCTGCCCTCCTTTTTCATAGGATTTGTAGTTTCATGCAGATTAACGTATTTGGTACAGAAATACCTTCTGTCGTATGGGATTTTTAATTGCCTTTGTCAATTTACCAAATGACCCAAGTTTCTTTCACCTTATTCCTGCACTTACACAAACACTGAGCTCCGCCGCACAGTTCATGCTTAATTGGGGTGGATTCTTCTTAGTAACAAAGTAACAAAGTCACTATCTTGTTAGCTCTAGTCAAAGGTTTCTTCAGTGTAGTTGTGTGCTCCCATTATGCTCAGTTTCTCTTAATCTGCCTTCTTTTTTCATAGGATTTGTAATTTCATGGAGATTAAGATATTTTGTGCAGAAATACCTTCTGACGTGTTAGACTTTTTCCATGCAGCTGTGTGCTCCATTGAAAAAGAGAACAAATAGTAAACAGCATTAACACAGAGAAAGGACAAGTATAGACTGAGGTGATCGTACCTTGCACAGATGGGAAGGATGAGAGAAACCCATTGGTAAGGGAAAGTTCTCTGTGCACATAGGAGGGAAACGAAATCACATATCAGGATGTGTGTGTGAATTTGGTTTATTAGCTGGGGTGGATTTGTATTTACTACAAGTAACAAAGTCACTATCTTCTCAAAAGTTTCAATATTTTAAACCTACAGGATTCAGTCTGGGTTCAGTTGTTACTGGTCATCTGTGGACTTTATTAAAAAGGCCTCTTGCAGCTTGTTGTGTGCGTGTAGCCACACAGCAGGTGAACCACCTGACCCTTTGAATCCACTTCTTTGTCCTGAGTACAAGTGGGAGCAGGTCCAGCCCTCCAGGTCTCCTCCGAGGCCTCCGACACCAGGTGCAGTCTTTCTTCCCCAGGTCCAGAAAGTTTTCATATGGAGATCCTTGGAGTGTCACATTTATGCCTGGCACTAGCTAGTGGGTGCAAATGACTCTTGGGGACTTCTTAACCAATTGGGTAAAAGTTCCCGAAAGAAACCCTACCCAATTTGTCAGTAGTTCTTCTTTGCCTTACTGCAAACAGGCCCAAAATGTAATGTCTGGGCATTTTCAAGACGGCAAAAGTATTCAGCCAGACTAAATATTCGCTCGGAGAGTTGTGTGTCTGTAGGGGAGTTCACTATGGTAATCATTAGTGTCCTCCCACATCTAAAACTAAAATCCATTTTGAAGCAGGTCCTGTACCCACAACAAGCTAGGAGGCAGAATTCTGGTAGAACAAAGGCAGGTTCTTATAGCACCCAGAGAGCAGATACACAAGAATTGTCCTGGCTTCCTGTTTCTTTCCTGTCAAGTGCACCAGGGTGGTATATGTGGCTTAAATAGACTTGCCAGGGAGGATTTGACATTGTTGTGCCAACAGCATGCCCACAGTCCCCATTCTGAAGATTGTGCAGAGCTCAGAGGAGTCATCCCTGGCCACTCCGGTCAACCTATTCTGCAGCTCCTTGGAGGAATTTCACACCTCGTTCACACCTCATTCAAGGCTGAGGATAGGCTAATAGGCCTTCTGAAAGCTCAGGCAGCTAAAGGGTAGCTTTCTAAACGTTAATTTGCCTTACCATCTTTGAATTGGATATTAAGTGACTATTAAAATAGTGGTTTAATTATTTTTCTATCTGGTCCCTTTCCAGAGTTAGCAGTATTAGTATTTTAAACTGTTCTCTGTGGGTTTTTTTTTGCAGAGGACAGTTAGATCTGCCACAGTAAAATAGTTTTTAGGGCCTTCTTGGTATAAGGACATGTTGACAATAATTTTCTACATGTTCCTCTATTAAATACCTTGTACCCTACCTTGAGGACTACAATAGAGGTGACTTACTAATATTTAAAAGGGAGGTCTTTACCGGTCAAAAAGGTTATTGTATCACTTCAGGTTGTACACTACAGCAGTCAGGCTACAATGGCAGGCCTGAAGCCATGTTTTCCTATATCACACTGTGCTGTATTCCACAAGTGACATTTAACTTTTCATACCATGGGTATATTTTGTGCCCATATAATAAGGACCTAGCGGAATTTTAAATACACCAATTAGAGATTAGCCAATTACATGGTTTATTGGCCAGAGCACATTCCCTGAGCAATGGTTAGCAATGCCCTAGTGTGCAGAGTCTAACAACCAGCAAAACAATATAGCAAAAAAAGGGTGATCATGCAAAAAGGGGCTATTCCCCACACTATGTGAAAGCAACCATACAGAAAAACTTGTAAACAGACTAAAGAAATTTCCTTTGCAAATACACTCACACTCTCAAACATGGCAGTCAATGTTAAAATAAAAAAGAGATTTAAGAAAACACAGGTGAACAGCATATCTACTATGTAATCAGCCCCCAGACAAAACTAGCATTTGCGAAGTCAATGGATTTTTGCAGTGAAACCTGTTGGCTTTACCAGTGCTTCTATTTTCTTGTAGATGGATAGCACTCAAATTGTGATGAGGCAGAGTAGGCTGGGGGGGGCAGCTATTAGGTGAGGAGAAGGTGAATAATAAAATAAGAGAGAACAGAGAGAGGCGGAGTGGGTGGCAAAATATTCCCTCATGTGCTGTGCAATTCAAGATCTGACATCAGCGTGTCATCCAATGAAATTATTGTGGGACCTAAATGCTTCTGAGCTGAGCAAACACAAAAATAGTATTTAAAGCTATTGAGATATAAAAAAAATGCCACTCAATAAATCACAAATAAGGGGCTAAACCGAAGCCCCCACTATGTAATGTGTTATTCAAAATGCAGCTGTCTGTAGATGTGACCTTAAAGGATTTAGGATCAAGACAGTGTAAACATTAGAATTATAAACAATAATTGAAGTGCATCTAGCGAACATTCAGAAATAGAATTCGATTTGACGCATACTTATTACATATATGAGACTGGACACTACTTGCCTTACATGGCCAACCATTGATAATGCAACACCCTCCCATAGAAAATAATGGAGACAGGGTCATAAAATAAACCCCATAGAAAAGAAATGTTAATTTAAATCAAATTGTTAAAAATATAAATAAATACAATGTACCGATACAAATATATATAAAATCATATTTATTATTTATTTATAAATTATTTTAAGAACCATTTTGTATAAAACACATAATGGTAGATTACACTTTGATAAAATATAATTAAATTACTTTAAAATAATTATATACATTAAATTTGAAAATAAATACATAATAAAGATGATTTTCTACTTATGGTTGGAATTTATTCTTTAATTTAAACTTCTGAAACATAATTTTAATTTGTTTAATTTCTTTGAATATATTTAGATTAATGAAAGATTTCATTCAAAATTAAGTTAATAACGCTGTATACTTTTTCCGACATTTCAAATAAATATATAAATGTAATGTACAATAATAGTTAACATAGAAAGGTTTTTACTTACTTTTTCCTAGTTAAATGAACTCTTTAACATATGGTAATCTCCACCGTGATGGCAGTAAAATGGGGAGCTTTTGCATAAAGATGGATAAATGAAGCTCCAATAAAACAAAGGGACTGTGTCGCTGTATGAATATGAACTTGTATATACCATTGCAGATCATCTGTCTATGCCCATAATGATTTATATTTCTGGTCAGTTGTTTATGAGTTTTGCTTTTGTATTCAAAGCCACTTCCCTTTAAATGCTGCATCACTTGATTTGCTATGCATTTTATCATACTTTATCATCCCTTTTAAATGTGAATGAGACTATTTATTATCATGTCCCAATAGACTTTCATTAGGGAGTTGATGTTCACATGCTCTTCTTTCTGTGCCAAATTTTGGGTTGACACTCAAGTCTCACCTTGTCAAAAGTACATTCAAAACGAATATAAAAATGGTCAGACCCAATAACTGTGATTGTGGGTTTGGTTGTAGTTTTCTGGGATATCAGAATATTAGCATTACATTGTTTGCTTTTTGGAATGTCACAGAGGTTATTTCATTCATTCATTGTTACTTTATTTCGCCAATACAAAAATGGCATAAAAAGTATACTATATACAATAAAGATAAAAGAGTTCCAAACATAAAATGACACAAAAAAACAAATAATTCATAGATAAAAACAATTATGATTTAAATTTTAGTTTAGATACATAATCATTTAAAACACAGCAGTATGGCACATGAGGGACACTATAAACTTAATCATACTGTCACACAGCACGGGTTCTGTTTCCTATTTTTTAGAGCATACTGAAGAAAACTAGCCACACAATAGCAGGTAAAAGGGTCCATTAATAATTCTAAAAAATATAAAGCTGGGCGGCATTGTCTGAAATTCAACCTACGCAATAATGGGACAATATAAGTCATCCTTTCCTCAGTATAAAAACTACAAAAAAAGAAAATGAAGATCACATTGAGGGGAGCAGGAATCACATGAACAAGGGGTAGGGGCATCAATGGGATATATATCTGATGGATAACCCAGCATAAGGGGAATATAATTCAATCAAAACCTTGTTAGTAAAAATCTGTGCCTAGGATAGGTTACGAATGTTAAATACGAGGGAACGGTTGGATCCATTCTTGGTGTTGACAAATATAGATTAACACTGGGCTTAGTGTGATTGGATACCCATCAGTCTTTCCTATCCTTTTCTAACAATAGGTCTTTTAGGGCCGTCCTTGAGATTGACTTACATGTAATTGGATCATCAAATAATTTGGCCAAGCCAATTCTATAAAAACTGCTCTTAACAAATTGAAGTCACTTTGCTTTGATAAACCATCAAGCTTTAAAGAATCTTTTAAGATATCTTGTATGAGCTTCAACTTGTCCCTCTTCTGCACTGAGTGCCACAAGAGGGGAGGGGCGATACGAATGTGATCCAATATAAAAGGAACATCTAATTAAAGGTGACAATTATAGGAAGAACAAGTTTTTGGTGCGCCTACCAGGCACTTCCAAAAACGGTCCTCTACTTATTGTAACACTGTTATATTGGCAATACCCCACACAGCAGCCCCATAAGTGGAAACAGATGTAGTTTTAGCTTCATAGTTTCCTGTTGATTCACTTTCAGTTCAGGAATATTGGCGAGGACAATAACAAAAGGGCAAGCTGCAGGGGGGAGATCTAAATGTCCACCTTGGGCAATATTCAAATTATGCTGAGAGCTCTTAAAGGGGTAGGCTGAGTCTCCCGCAGCTCCACTGACATCCTTTGGGTAATTGGTTAGGTAGTTACAGTCGGGCCCTGTTATTCGTGAATTGCAGACCACTGCCAATTTGATGGGATTGGTTTAGTGGGGGATTATTAGAGAAGCCAAACTCTCAGGCTGACTACAGAAAAAAAACGGGGATCCCGCCGACACATCTAGGATCGAATCTGGTGGAGTTATCGAACGGCAAGCGGTTTTAACTGAAACAGTATGATGGGTCGAATTTTCAGTCTGTGTTTGTAAATAACTGTGAGGTTGTGGGTGACTTGAGCTACCGTCTTGCATAGTCCCCAGCCTGGGCCACTCGTACCTTGCTTCAGTATCAAGGATTAATTTTATGTTCTCCTCTATTTTGGACAGTCTAGTCAAGACGGGCTGGAAGAAGGTATTAAGTAATTGTTCGCCCTTTTGGCATAGAAAATCGTCAAAAGGATACACGGGGGGTAAAAGGCGCATGCGATGCCTGAGGTGAAGCCGTTGGTATATTTCTACGTGTTTTAGTGGAATTTGTCACAGGGACAGTTTTTGGTCTCCCTTATTTCCTTTTGCCCGGGCGTTCCTCTAAGGGGCTAACGACTGGTCTATGGGATTTAATAACCGGGACCAACGTGGATGGATCTTCATTATATGCATACCCGCGTGCTGACTCCTTTTCCGTATTACCCACTCCGGGAGCATCAAAGGCTAAAATAGGAAGTCTTACCTCCTCTACGGAAAGACGGCGCTCTGTGATCTTGATCTCCTTGGACAGCACGCCTGCTGCCCTAGTCAGAAAAGAATCCAAGGTGTTAATGATTTCACCCCACCCCGTCTCGGGCGCCATAGATTTCCTTTTCACCATATTTTAGCTAAGAACACGCTGCGATTTGTGTGCCAGATAAAAGGGGGGTGGCCCAGCCCAGCCTTCTCCGGGCGATGACGGGCATGGATGGGCCTGCCCTTGGCCCGGGCTGATGTTGCGCTTTTGTGTGCGTTCAGGGCGTGGGGAGTGATGGGATGTGAAGTCTCCCGCGGCGCCCAGGTATGTGATGCAACTTCCCCCAGCAAAGAACAGGCAGATCCAGAAGCCCTGAGTCATGCGTGGCAACGTCCGCTGCGGGTCGATGTCTTGCTTTTATGCACGTTCAGGGCGTGGGGAGTGATGGGATGTGAACTCTCCCACGGCGCCCAGGTATGTGGTGCAATTTCCCCCAGCAAAGAACAGGCAGATCCAGAAGTCCGGAGTCAAGCGCGGCAACGTCTGCTGCGGGCCGATGTCACGCTTTTATGCACGTTCAGGGCGTGGGGAGTGATGGGATGTGAAGTCTCCCGCGGCGCCCAGGTATGTGGTGCAACTTCCCCCAGAAAAGAAAAGGCAGATCCAGCAGTCCAGAGTCAAGTGCCGCGAGGTTATTTAAATCTTCAAAATCTGCCCAAAAAATGACTTTAAGCAGTGTTCTGTAACATAATCTGTTTCTGATTTTAGGAATAATATTTAAAATAGTGGAATATGAGTTCATACCGATAAATGCTCACTGATGAAGTATTCACTTTAGTAAACTCGAACTTGATTCTTATTTACAACTTTGTGAGTAATTACTGAACCCTAGCTCTATCGATGAAATTAGGATGGATAAAATAGAAGATTAAAATGTATAAAGGTCCCCACTTTAAGCCATTAAGCCCACCATTTTAACCCACCATAGGACATTTTAACAATTTTCTGGTAGTCATAATCCTTCAGCAGGGCAAGCTGTATCTGAGGATTTCTTCATGAAGGCAGATAGGCTTTGGACAAGGTCCTATAGTCCTGCAGTAAAAGAGGTGCCCACTCCCTCAAAAATAAGAATGTGCCACCCCCCTGGTCCAGTATTTTTATAATGGAGAGGGGCATACGCCCCTTCCCTTGCCTCGCCTAGGACCCAGGAACCTCATCCCCGGGACCAATAGATTACTTATGGGGAGGTGGTGCACAGCCCCCCTCCTGCTCGGGAATCCCATGACTATTTTGTCTATCTCGAGCAATTTACATTAATGTACCTCCTCTCAAAAAATTGTAGTCCTTATTTTTAAATTTCTGTATTGATGGTGAAATTGTGTATCTGGGTCACCATGCCATGTATTCTATTGCCCGGTATTCAATGTACTGTTTGTCAGCATTTAATGCTTGACATTAAAAAGGAGCTACATAAAATGGATCTCCATGGTCTTACCACTCAGACTCTCATCTCATCATATATACATTTGGTGCACTTCCACCTCACATGCATGCATTCTAAAGGCACACAGAATGTCACTACAATGGCCTAGCATTCAGACTAGAGGGAGGTCAGTGGACGGTACTCTACTCTTATACAGATTATAGGTCTTGTCACAGCAAACACTCACAAAACTTGATACACTATCCCCACTGCTTTATAAGACTAACCCAGATCATGGACAGCAATCCAGTGCTAGCTCTGAGGGCATAGCTTGGGCCCCCTTCTAGGTCACAGAACAGAAGGGATGATCCTCAGGAGATGGGACTAACTATGGCTCATGTAGTTTGGCAAAATCAGAAAACACTGATTATACGCATATGTTAGATTTTCAGATTCTACCCCGCTGATAAATACTATAGGAAATCCCCCTTTTCCGCATATCACTCCCGAGTTTTCACATTTTTCTGTGCCCCATTTTTGCTGGACATAAACTCTGTGGACTGTTACCACTGCTAAACAGAAGGAAAGTGCCTGCGCTCCCCTTTAAACTTAGTTACATTGGTTTATCCTTGATTACCAAATGTAATTTGCCTATATGTCCCTAGTATATGATGCAGAAAATGCATCCTGGGCATGGAAGTTAAATGCCATCTGTGGAGCGCAGCACCTATTATGCCATCCACAGAGTAGACCTGGAAAATATGGCTTCCAGCCTACCATGTGTAGCCTGACTGCAGCAGCCTAAAAGCCTGCCACCAGACGGGTATATCCACTTATTTATATGAATAGGTCCTCTCTAAGTGCACCTTGTTGGCAGCAAGGTAGGGTGACTCATATTTGAAAGTGGAACATGTGAATTTAAATTTGGCATGTTCTTCCAGTGCCAAGGACTCAAGAGCTATTATTACTGTCATGGTTGTAGCTAAATCATATAAAATGTAAAAGTGCAAAGTATAAACTTTAATCTGTAACTTTTGACAGAAAGTGAATAAAATAGTCAATTAAAGACAAAGGGGTATATTCACAAGAACGTGTGATAACTACCGCAAGAGTAGCGCAACACAACTTTCAATATCGCAGCCTAGCGCGGGAAAATAACCCTGTGTCAACGTGGAATTCACAACAAGGCGGTAGCATGCGCTAGTCTGCCGAAACCGCGGACAATGTCCACGATACAACCACCACGATGGAGATAAAAACACAAACCACAACACCAAAAAACACGCGATGGGCCAAAGCGCGATGAGGAAATCAGCGACAAGCAGCGCCAGGCCTGCAACACACACCTGGCAGGCATAAAAAATCACCATAAAAGTAGAAAAAACACCCACACACAAACTGACCAACACCCAAGCACCATGGAGGCAGCCGGAGCAGGCGCAGAGGACGAGCGCAACCCCACAAGCACCCCGGACGACCAGCCTGGGACCTTGGGGACAGGGAAGGGCAAGGACAAGAAGACCAGGAAGACCAAGTTCAGTCAGCAGGCGAACAGGATCATAGTCACGGAGGTGATGGAACACCATCAACAACTCTTCGTCACCTCCAACGTGTCATTGGGCATCAAAAATGGAATATGGCGGGACATCGTCGACAAGGTGAATGCCGTCGGAGAGCACAAGCGGACAATGGACGAGGTCAAGAGGCGATGGAATGACATCAAGCGGAAGACCAAGGAGAAACTCAGCGCCAACCAGAAGGCAGCAACGCAGAACGGAGGTGGGGGCCCAGCGCCACAGCTGGAGCTGGATGACATGGAGGAGCTGGTGTCGACAGTCATCAGTATGGATACTGTGGCCAGAGTCGGGGGACCAGACACTGCTCGACAGGACACAACACAACCACAACAGGGTGAGTGACCACCAGGTACTAGGGGGACGGGGGGAGATGGCCACAATGGCACACATGCACAAGCAAGCAGGGCACAGTGCACACCCACAATGACCCTGGGTCCTCGCCCAGATCCACAGACTGTCACAATGTACAATGCTATGCTGTTTGAATGTCAACCTGTACCATGCGGCTACATACATGTGGACACATTGTAATACACCATCTCCCCCTCACATCGCAGGGGCATCGTCAACACCTCCGGCAGAGCAGTCACAGCCACTCTTCACTGATGACCAGGAGGAGGACAACACCAGCATCGACACCCAAACCATCCAAGACATCATTGACCTCATCTGCCAGCAACCTCCAGGATCAGGGCAGCCCAGCTACATCGATGAGACCCCACCCACCACCCAGACCACCCAGCAGGAGGCACCCACAGCCCCGGCACTCTCCCAAGACCCCCAGGAACAACAAATGGCCTTCCAACGCCGTTTGCTGGAGGGCCAGAGGGAGACGGCCGAGCAGGTGCGGGTGGGGTTCGACCTCATGGCTGCCAAACTGGACGCCATCCTTGGGTGTCTATGTCCGCCCCATGGTCTCCAATGAGCCCTGACTGACATCGCTGGAGTCATGACACGGAGGGAGGAATACCTGTCCGCTCAGAGTGGCCCCAGCGATGCCAGCCGTGAGCTGGCACACATGCGGAGGCTCATGGAGGACATGGTGCAGATGGAGGCGGAAAGGATGGCAGCCACCGCTGCACATCAGCGAAATGTAGCTGGGATCTACCAGGCCCTGCATGTCTTCATCATGGCATCGCTGCCATAAGGCGTGGCAATGATGAATGCTGCTGCCCCCACACCATCCACATCTCCGCCCCCTGGTGTGTCAGTGCCTCCCAGTGCAGCAGGCGTATCCACACAGGCACCTGATGTGTCACTGCCACACAGTGCGGCCGACAATCCTCCTCCGGCCCCTGATGTGTCAGTGGCACACAGTGCCGCAGCAGGTACTGCAACACCCACAGGTGGGGCAGAGCACACATCCGGGGACGAGGACGTGGATGGGATTGAGATCAGAAGGAGGTACTAGCATTCATTTCCGCCACCTTGCCTGTTTCTGCTTGGTGCCGCACATGGCCTCAAGACCTACCACTGACCCCCGATACACTCCGATGCACTCACCTCGGACAGCGACATAGACTGCCACATCCTGTTTGACGACCATTGACACAGCGGACAGACTGCGGACTGTACCCTTCCCCTTCCGCAGTACAGGTCATCCCCGAATGTACACTGACTGGCCCTCCACGGGCCCATATTGTGTAGTGTGCTCTACATTGCCCTGTACCGCTCCAGCTCCATGACTGCACTGGATGTGCAAATAAACATCCAGTGACGCACTGCTGTGTAATGTCTTACGTCATTCATGTATGGATGTGTGGATGAATGTGGGGGCAGTGCCTTCCCTTGCGTCAATGATGCTCATACTGTGGGATGCCAGTCAGAGGGTGCGACATTGCATTTTGTGTACCGGGTCCCGTGAACACTACAACAGGGACACACGCATCAGTCACTTCCTTGTCCGGACATGGACTGGACCACGCAAAGATCACACGAGTCATTGTTGCAAGCCCTGCGCTGGTCCGGCGTACGGCAGGCCAGACCTCTCCGCTTACGCCCAGAGGGGGAGCCCACATTGCTACCCGTCGCAGCCGTACTCGCTGGTGGTGTGCAGGTCACTGGTCTAGTCGTCAGCATGTCACAGCCACTCCTTGAGGGCAGGTTTTCACACACACTACACCCATCCGGCACAGGCGTCTCAGGCCATGTGACTCCGCCAACATAAGGGGCCTACGACGTCACATTCTCCTCTTCCGGTGGTGACTGGATGACGTACGCTCCACGGTTCGCACTCACATAGGGCCCATGAGTTGTTACGCACAGGGTTAGTGGCATCCGAGGCCTTGAGTACGGCACGGGCCTACCGCCACGTGGCGCAGACTGGGGTTGCACTGGGTTAGTGGCATCCGAGGCCTTGAGTACGGCACGGGTCTACCGCCACGTGGCGCAGACTGGGGTTGCACAGGGTTAGTGGCATCCGAGGCCTTGAGTACGGCACGGGCCTACCGCCACGTGGCGCAGACTGGGGTTGCACAGGGTTAGTGGCACCAGAGGCCTTGCAGACGGCACAGGCACCCCGCCACGGGACGGTGACTTTGGGTGCACTGAGTAAGTGGCACCTTGAGCTGCTGGGTGGGTGTGCAGCCTGCGATGATGCCCCGTCCCGGCGGTCCGGACAGCTCAGGTTTTGTGTGCCCTGCTGAACCGCAGTGTAGGCCAGAGCCAGCGGGCAGCGCGGGCCTACCGCCACGTGGCATTGCTTCCGGGATCCCAGAGTTGGTGGCACCCATTGCGATGAGCGGGTGTGCAGCCTGCGATGGTGCCGGGTGCACTGGTATGTCCTCTGCCATGGACTAATCAAGACCCAGCACCAAACGTGAGACCTGGTGGCCTGCGGAGTGGGCTGCATGATGTGGAGGGTGCCATGTCTGCGGGCCCCGGGCCTGTGGCTTGCAGCGGCACGTGGTGGGACCTCCTGTCTACGCGCCGGTGGTGGAAGGTGAGTATTGAGGCCTGGGTGTGCATGGGCGGGCATGCTCCGATGGGCGGCGGGAGGGGTTGGGGTGCCTCTGCCTGGGTGTGCATGGGCGGGCAGGCGATGTTGTCTTGTGCAAGTGTGTTTACTGTGCCAGTCATGTATCTGGGCTCTGTTTCAGCTGACTGCTCTAACTCAGATGTGTGACCTGGTGTCCTGCTATGCATACCGGCACGTGGTTGGGGACACACCGGTGGCAGCAGGTGAGCAGTGTGGCCTGGGTGTGCAGGGGCAGCACGTTCTCTCCCTCTATTCCTCTCTCTCTCCTCTTCTCCTTCTCTCTCTCTCTCCCTCTCTTCCTCTCTCTCTCCCTCCCTCTCTTCCTCTGTCTCTCCTTCGCTCTCTCTTTGTCCACTGATGTGCGCAGGACACACCTTCTCATCATGTTTTTTGTCTTACAGGCTGTGACCTACGTATTGTCCCGAGGGGAGCGGCCATGTGTCTTCATTTTATTTCGTTGTTCATTTTAATAAAGTTTCATTTGTTGCTTCGAAAGTGTATGTGTGCTGCTCATTTCTGTGACGACACATGCATGTCACCAGTTGTGATTGTGCGGCATCAAGCGGAATATTCTGTACATGTTTAGGTGTGGCTGATGTGGCATGTCTTTGGTCGGGGGGTGCCAGGGAGGGGTGGTCCTGGGGGTGGTGGTGGTGGGTGTTGTGGCCCTCTTGGGTGTCCGGGCCGCATGAAGGGTTGCTCCATGGCATCTGTTGCCCTTCCGATGTGGCCCTGGGCTGTGCTCCCTTTTGGTTTGCAGGCTGCCGTCCGACTTTACACCAGGTCAGAGCAGGTGTAGATTTCCTGGTGCTAATGCGCCTTATCGCCTGTTTTGTGTTTTTATCGCCGATGTGGCTGGTCGTTGTGAATGTTGAGGTGTGGTGTTGTCGCGCCTTTTGGCACGGGATAGTTAGCGATAGTTGCGTGGGTCCTCTGTGGCGATGTTTTTTGCGGCTGCTATCGCGGGTAAACTGGTGCTGTGGGCTGTTTACACCGGCTTGTGAATGGGGAGGTATATTTATCACAACTTTGGCTGCGATAAAGTGCCGTTAATTCGGCGATAGCTCCTTGTGAATATGCCCCAAAGTTTTATATTGATTAAAAGCATAATTCAATGCTGAATTTATATTTTAATAAATATTTAGAAAAAGTAACTTTTAGTAACTTTTAGAAAGTTACCTTTTCCATGCCTGAAGCACCTGGAGCCCAGTTTGTCATAGTTCTCTAGCCTCTGGCCTAATAAGGTGTGTAAACTGCTACCAAAACAGGAGCAATGGCCTGAGTGTGGGGAGGTGTTTTTTTCTTCTCCTTGCAGCAAGACCAGTTAGGGTGGACCCAAAAACGTAATTAACTTGTACGTTTGTATGCATTTCAAAAGTAAATGCAAGATGTGAACTGGAGAAGGCAACCCATAGGCCCTCCAGCCAGGCTGGCACCAAACCCAGTGGGAAGGGTGCTACCCCCAAAACTGTTTTTTACTGACCACACCTCTGGTTAAACACAAGAACCCTGTATAAGGGAATAATGGTGTCCCCTTCTTGGAGTTTAGGAGTGAGAGACACTGTGGGATTGTTCCAGTAGGGCAAATAAAAACGTCTGAAAAAGTGGGTAATGATGCCCCCAAGAACTTTTTCCCCATTGGTTAGGGAGTGTCCAGGATTCACCCCATCTACTCGCTAGTGGCAACCATAAATGTGGCTCCCCAAGCAACCCTCCTCAGAATACATTCTGGGCCTCCGAAAGATTAGGACTGGACCTCCTGCCTGTGACCCAAGAAAAGCTGTGAAGGACTGAACCAGCTCCCTCTTGTACCAAGGACAAAGAAGTGGCCTCCAAAAGTCAGTTGGCTGATATCCTGTGTGGCTACAGGAGCACAACAAGCTGCAAGAGGCCATATTCCTGGAGTGGCCAGGTAAACATTAACAACTGGACCTCAACTGCACTTTGCCAAAGTGAGCCTTAAAAGCTAACCTATTTGGTGTATATGACCCATGCTCCATTGCAGTCAGTCTGTAATCGCACTAAGGTCTCGGTCTACTGCTTCATAGACTATCATTGATGCATACTACTTATCGGAGCTATGCTTACTTAGAATTTTAAACATTCAAATCTCTTGTTCCCCTAATTTAATTTGTGTCACTTAGGTGTCATTTTGTTTATTGCATTTTAATCCATTTTTCTAATTTAGTTTGGAATTTTTAATGTAGGTCGTTTGACTTTATCACTGTTTTGGTATTGAGCAAATATTTTACACATTGCCCTAGGTTAAGCCTGTCTGCTCTGTACCCTAACAAGTAGGGAGTTGAGTTAAGATTAATTTAGTAACTTTGGGATTCACCCTGAGTTAGTGTCATTATTGCGTCAGGTGGGCAACCACCAACCTTGTATAATACTCCACTTTCTCACACAGTCTTAATAAAAAAAAAACATGCAGCCCAGGCCTAGTGCTCAGATACCAATGACTTTCATATGAAGAATAAATATATTGTGGTGGCCCTCCTTCCAGAAATAAACTTTCTGTTTGGTATTTAATGCAGGTCTTGTTAAGAAGGGTGAAATCATGAGTTGTAGATATTCTTTTTCTTTGTAATGGCCAGAAACACCTAATAATTATATTTATTCATTTTGCTTGTCTGGGCCTAAAGGATACCCACTAGTGAGATGAAAAAGGACATCTTCAGAAAAAGTAGGATGCTTTATTTACTATCGTACTATCAGGTTATCATTGCAAAACAATTCAGCAAAATATTTATACCATCGAATGACACAGGGTTGTTTACATTATAGTCGTCATTGATCACCCATTTGGGTACATATTAACCCTTTGAGCCCACTGTTCAAATCTATTATATGGCCCACAGATATTTCAAGGTGCATTTTGTAGCCCATTATGAACAATGGGAGTTGCACTAGATGGAGACACACCGGAAAGCCACACTCTGGTCACATGGGAAGTCATCACAATTGAAGCAAGCTCACAATTGAGTGAGTTCAAGTAACTGTAACTTGTAAGCTGGTGCAAGTCAGAGAAATGTCTACCTTTACCCTGGGAGATCGTCACATCAATGAAAGAAGCGTCAGTAAATATTTTGACCTGAAGAGAGGCACTGCAGTGGTTCAATACTCCCAAAATTAAATAGGAGCTGGAATTTAACCAAAATGTGAATGATATCAATCAATACTCGTTGTGAAGCAAGAGATTCACATTATTTACTACATGCGAAGCTGCGGTTTCAGCCTTCCCAGGCTGCACACAACAAAGCGAAACTTAAGTAGTCTAAGGACTGCAGATAGAAGAATCCATCAGTTGGAGTAGATAGAGTGGCACTAACATAGGTATGTTCGTGTAGTACCGAGTGTGGTCAGATTCTGGAGACATATAACTAAGCCATTGGTGTGAATCCTCAATGGCACAAGCAAGGTGAGCAAACTTTCTGTATTCTTGCTAGCGCTTGTGGACAATTATGCACCACATCCCTTATTGGAATAGAAAAGCTCTGTTCTGTGAAATATTTGTTGCAAGAGCATTAATCACTTAGGGGCATATTTATGAGCCCCAAGTGTCGCCATAGCATCACTTTTTGTGAGGTAAAGGCGGGGCAAACCATCAAATCATATTTATGAGACCATGCAAAGCCACTTTGCGTGGATTTATATGGCCTCACAGATATGGAGTAAGGCAAGGCAGCGCAAATCACTGTGTTGCCTTACTCTACGCTAGGGAGGCGATCTATGGGCATTGCAGTGGGTGTCCCATGCAACACCCATGGATTTTGACACGTCTCCAGATCTACAAGACCATGTAAACCTGGGGATGCCCCAAAAACGTACTCCTCTCCAGGGGAGGCGCAACGAGGAGAAATAACTTTATTTCTCCTCGTTGTTTCCTCTTTCTATGTGTGCTGTATTGTGCAGCAGACATAGAGAGAGGAAAAAGCCTCCCATGATTGTTTTTATGCAGGAAGGTGCCCCTTCCAGTACGAAACCAATCCTGCATGCAACGCAGGCACATTTACACTAGGCTGCGAAACAGAGCCAGAGCAGGAGGAAAGGCCAGGAATGCATCATATGCCATAGATACGATGTATTCCTGCCCTTTCACTTCGACGCAGGTCATTGCCATAAATATGCCCCTTGGATTTGGTTGCAAAAGGTCACTGTGAGTCAGAGGGCTACTGTCTAACAAAAACTATTTTGATTGACAAAGCCGCACATGTTATGAGTCTTGGAAGGAAAGACAAAGATGGCTTCTGATTTATGTTTTACAACTGGAGTACATTACATAGAAACAAAAGTAAATCAAATGATGACATAAGTTGGTCAACTTCTCGTTGGACATGGTATCATGTACCTCACCTGTAACCTTTATATCCTTTGATTAGATGTGCCACTAGGACACAGGAATGGGCAGAATATCATCCACATTGCCTTCTTCCTAAAAGTCAAATCATTGAGGATAAAAAAGAAAATTGGATCCTAGTTCACAACACCAGATCCCCAATCCCTGTTACTATGTTTGGGACACTCAGGTTCCTGATTCACAAATTGAACTTTGTAGTTTGTTTGGACATTTTGTAGCTCTACAAATTGTACTAGAAAATAATATTCACAAACTACTTGTGAAGTTTACTCCCCATAAGTATATACTGATGTGTGTGGAGTTCTCTATCTGAATTGCAGAGTCCCACACACTTGAGTAAACATTTTAGTAGTTAATGTGAGTGGGACACTGGAGTTGCTTTTAAAAGGGGCAGACTTACTCCAAAAGGGGATGGGATTAGGGAAGAATAAAAGGGGTTTAGGAAGGGACAGAAAGTGTCACCCACCCACATAAGTAAGACAACTGCTATACTCTACCGGTGAAGGCATGTAACTTACTCTTTTGTAGTAAATTTACATCCAGAGTTTGGGAATACTGAACATTTTTAAACTTACTCCAATGTGTAAATTGCTCAAAAGTGGAAGTTACCTTTGTTAATCAGGTTCTCAATCTTTAGACACAGAAGCTGGCACAACAACTCTCTTTTATCTTTTCTGATTTCCCTGTGCACCCCACTTGCCTTTTTTTGTTTCAAATTATTTTATTGCCATTTTTAGTAATAAGAAAAACAATAGAGAGGAAAACAAGGGGGAGAAGAAAAAATTAAAAGAAAGAATTATCATTGTCAAGACATGCACATAAAAGTGAAATTTGTAATCGTCATCAACAGTTTTCTCAAATTGCTATTTGTTGCAAACTATACCAGTGGATTGTAATGTAAAGGTAGAAAATTGATGTGTGGGAGAGGTATGGAGTGCTAGGTGGTAAGGGATATGAATTAGTCTTGAGGGGAGTATATCAGTAGTACATGCACATCGTACTGATCATAATAAATGTGGTCTGGTGCAATATCTAAGGATGGGGTATGGGAGGAGGAAGGGGGGAGAGGTGGTGTCATGTGAATCATTAGGAGAGATGGTAAAATTTAGGTAGTGTCGGTGATGAAAAACCCTGTGGCCAGGAGGTATTGATATTAGAGGATTTCCCATTAGGGGGATGGGTTGCCTTTTTGTTTTTACTTTCTTTTGAATTTCAAATGACCTCCTTTTGCCACCGCTCTCACATAGCATTCTTGATTATTTACCTATTTACATGTCTTCCACTTATTTTTTTAAATTGTTTTCATCAGTTTACATTAAAAAACAACAATACAACAGTACAGATCTCATTCCCATTTCATATAGAGCATCCCCATATACAATGTATCAATGTTAAGGGTAAATTAAAATCACTCATACAGTCTCCATAAGCTATAGTTTCTAAAGAGTACTTCATTGACCTTCAGTGTTAGTAACCTGCATCAAGTAGTGGCGGTAATGAACCCCTATTGCTCAAGGGCAGGAAGGTTCAGGGATCAGTTTCTTATAAAGTTCAAGTTGCTCATTACAGTATGTTACCTCTGATAGCCATTGTTTTATCGTCAGGGTATGGCCATGTCCCCAGTGCTTTGCCACTAATCGTTTGGCTAAAAGTTAAGCAAGGAGGTACATTTGTGGTTAGCATTGACGGTTTCTGCACCCAAACCAACAATGTCACCAGCAACGAGGTTTGTATGGGAACATCAATATTTTTGGATGGTGTCAATCACCTTGCCCCAGAACCTACAAATCTGCAGACAACTCCAAGTTAAGTGGAAAAATCTAGCAGTCTCCATGCCACAGCCCACACATCTAGAATTATCTTTCAATTTTCACCAGAGTAGAGCTTTCAAGGTGTTGTATGCTCTCTTAATGCAGCAGTAATAGGTTAGTCATAATATACTGCTAACCAGGAGCTTGCCAGTTTTGTGTGCAGCAGTATTCCCACACAACATCAGTTAAGGGAGCATGTACATCTGCCTCCCAACACATTCTGGCAGAATTTTCCCTAACAGGCACTTCGGCTTGCACACCCTGAAATAGCTTCGTATTGACGTTTTTGGGAGTCGCATTACCCAGAGCTGTCTTGAAGGGTTAGAACCTGCCAGGCTCCAGCCTTAAAGTTGGTGTCAGCTTTTTACTTTTCTATTTGACGTAGAAATGCAAAAAAGCTTCTAGTCAAGTGATCATAGAATGTGATTAAAGACCATCTATAGTGATAAATTCGTCCTTTATGTATAAGTCGCCCCAAATTGCAATACGAAGTCGCTGGAGTTGGCAGTGCACCTTCAGTTCAAATGTCATGGGAAACAGTGAGCATGTGTGCAAGGGAGCTTGTGTATATAGTAGCTTAAGACATCCTTTTCTCGTCAATTTGTCCCATGCTGCTCTTGTGCATTCCACTGTATTTATGTCTATGCTCTTGGTAATCTTCCGTGACCATAGACCCGGTGTACGAGGGATAAGGTCTGCAGTGTCTTTTTCTACAGAAATATTTGCTGAGTACTATAGGTGGTGAAGTCAAAATTGCAAAATTTAAGCTTGAGCACATAGGTAATGTCATTCCATATTAGGAATGGTGAATCTGTCTCAGTGATAAGGCTGTGTCATGGTGTCTCAAGTTATTCTGTACTGTTTCCCTGCCCAGGTGAGTTTAACGCGTAGTGAGCTTAATGATTTGAAGAAACGTTTCTTTAGTTCAATGGGAATATTTACAAAATATTATAGAAATTTTGGAAGGATGACCATTTTTATAAGCTCTGCCAGCCATTGTAAGAGGGAACTTCAGCCACCTATTTATTTGGTCCTCCAGAGTGTCATAGTTGAGGGACAGGCTCTTCTCCAAATTCAAACTAATCCATATGCCAAGATATTTAAACAGAGCTTCACTCAAGTCCAAAGAATTATTGCTGTTGGATATAGTCATTTGACACATTAGCGGGACAATAGCTGATTTCCTCTAATTAATTGACAGGCCAGCCAAACTACTAAATGTATTAAACACTCAATGAATGGGTCTGAGTCCCATCTGTGCATCTCCAATGTATAGAGTTATGTCAGCTGCATGCATTGATACTAGTAGGAGCCTGTTCCTTCACATAATGCTGCCTAAGCTTAGCTACGAGAAGCTCCACAGCCAGTGCAAATAGAATAGGCGATAGGGAGAAACCGTGGGTCAACTCAAGTCAAAAATACTTTATTCGGCCGATAAAAGCCATAAAAGCAAACAGTTAAAACAATAGAAAACCTTTTAAAAACAGCCATAACATTAAAGGAAACAAATTGCACATATCCAATAAAAGGGCCCCATCATACAAATATTATGTATACTAGAATTAATCACTTAAATAGAGAAAAAACTCATTACAGAGAATCAGACAGCAGATATCAGAATGGGCATAAAATACAAAAAGTAAAATACAGCAGTGATGAGTGCTTACTAAAAAAAACACTTAATTACACATTAAAAGTTCTCAATAATACATATAATGCCGTTACCATGTTTAAATAAGTGTCACATAACTACTGCTGGGACATCTTCTTCCTAAGTCTTAAGGCCCCTAGCAGAAAACTTGCAACCCCCAAACACACCATAGGGGAGGAAAGCATTTGTAAAAATAAAATGCGGGCCTAACTTGAACAAAATTAGCATTTTTAAGTAACAGCAGTATACATTTTTTACACAGAGGGACATAAAATCCGCAAAAAAAGATAAAATGCAAAGTATCCTGCTCCGAAAAATTGTCACACGGAGAAGGCTTTAAAGCACCAGACGGTGAATAGCCCTTGGGGAAGGCTAATAACCAGGGTACTTGGTTCAGCCAAAATCTGGTTAAAACAAAACGATGTTGCGCGTTGGAGACCAGTGACAAATAAGGCTGTATCTGTGGGCACAGACTCAAGGTGACATACCTTCTCACTGAAGGCTTGGCTAATTCCGTGCCCTCCCGAATCGCCAGCCTCTTAGCCAAAAACTTCTGATTTATATCCCCGATGTCTGTCGGACCTAAGCGTCTAGGTTTAATAAACATGTCAGGGCAGCTCAGACAC
Organism: Calotriton arnoldi; assembly: GCA_963921515.1. Lineage (NCBI taxonomy): Eukaryota > Metazoa > Chordata > Amphibia > Caudata > Salamandridae > Calotriton > Calotriton arnoldi. Next base: position 267,881 of record CAWUFW010016248.1, on the reverse strand, counting down.
TTCATTTGCTCCATGATGTATTTTAGCCACAGAATGCGTAGGGCCCCCTCGTGGGCAGTACAGTCCGCTATGACCAACTGGTTTAAAGTAGTGGTTGTGCTCGATCAGATTCTCAACCAACGTATCAGCGGTGCAGTAGCGATAAGGTCAGATATATACCCCAGACCAAGCTCTTTGTCCAAAATAAATGCAGGGGTGCTAGAAGGGACCGCAAGAAGCCACAGAAAAATTTATTTTCGACCCCCTGAATGTCCCTCAAATCCTTGTGGCCCCATACATCACACCCGTATGTGGACATATGAATACATTTTCCTTTATACACTTTGAGCAGGGTGGGAATTGGTTTGGACCCCAGCCTTTTGGCTAAGTCCCACACGGTCCCTAGTGCTCTTGCCAGAACGTTCTTTTTGAGATGTCTTTGCACAACCTAAGTCCCATGGTCATCGAACAACACCCCCAGATAGGGGAAGGTTGACACTTTCATTAATTCTACCCCCCTAGAATAAAATTTGCACTTAGCAGCCTTTTTACTTCCCATCGTCATGGTATGAGATTTTGAAAAATTGGTGGCTAAATCAAGTGAGTCCATAAAATCAATAAAATCATTTAAAAGGTTTTGGAGACCTACAGAGGTCCTGGCAAACAATACTGCATCGTCTGCATACAATAGTGCTGGGATCAGTTTAGTTTCTGCTCTTGGAATATCTTTTGTCCAGTCTAAGAGGAGGTCCCCTAGCTTGTTAATGTAGAGTGTAAATAGCAGAGGGGCTAAAATGCACCCCTGCTGCACCCCTCGCTTGACCTCCCAGGGGTCTGTGGTACTACCATCCTCCTTAAACCTTACTGCTGCAGTGGTGTTATTGTGGGCAGAATGTAAAAAATACACCAAACACGGGTCCATGCCCAGCTCCACCAAAATCTGCCACAGTTTAGATCTATTTACACGGTCAAATGCTGATGTTAAATCCATAAATCCCAAATGTAGTGCACCCCTCTTGACTATTGTATACTTCCCGACCACCAAGTTCAAATTAATACATTGATCGAGCGTCCCTCTGCCTTGCCTAAAACCTTACTGTAAGTCACTGATAACATTACAATCTTCTAGCCACAGTTGTAAACAATTCAAAATCACCTTCCCCAAGATTTTGGCAGCTGAGTCCAAGAGCAAAATAGGTCTGTAACAGGCAGGATCACCCCTTGAGCCCTTTTTAAAAATAGGGATAATAATAGCCCTCGCCCATGATAGAGGAAAGCTGCGTGTCCCAACCGTGTTGAAAACCCGTCCCAGTATTGTAGCCCAGACCTGAGGGTCTGCCTTATACAAATCAGCTGGTACCCCATCTGAGCCCGGAGCCTTTCCCCCAGATGTAGCAAGAATAGCTCTGTAAACTTCGTCTATGTTAAAATGAAGTGGTGCAATAGCTAAGCTGGGTTACCATTGTATCTCCGGCCCTTCCAAATCGTCACCACTATACATTCCCCCAAAGTGCTGAACCCAACATTCTGGGGCTATAGTACAGTCTGTACTAGCATTTACTGTATCAGAGAAAAACGGGCTATTGACCACCGCCCAAAACTTGTTACTATCTGCGAGTGTACTTGCATGTCTGAGATCCTCCCAAGCCTTTTCCCTGATGGATTTCTTCCTCTTCTCAACTGCATTCTTGTAAACCCTCCTGCAATCCCTGATCTCACTCTCGTCCCCCGGGATTTGTTTAAGTGCCAACAATAACTTCCTATGGGCAGTGGAACAGGTGCCATCAAACCACCTCTTGACCTTAGGGCCCTTGCCCCTACACGAAACAATTAGATTTGTGGCTATCTGATTAGTTAATATTCCAAAGGCATCTATCCTGCACATTGGTATCCATACATGCTGAAACCTCAACTGCACACTCCACATACAGGTTATCTAAGGACATTTCCGCTATCACCTTCTCCCACTTCAGCCTACGTGATTGATCCTTGGTGCTGATGTCGGAGTTGGGGATACCCCTACACGCTTCTTCATGAAAAGCAGATGAGTACAATAGTTCAAGCATAAGGGGGTTATGGTCACTGTGATTGCTCCAGATAGCACTCAATGTATAGACTGCGGGGGCTAAAGATGCAGAGATCATTATGAAATCAATGACTAAAGCATTCCCTACCTATAAAAGTGGGGATAGGGGTGTTCTCACCCGTTTGCTCTAGACAGTACAAGTTATTTGCTGAAAGAAGCCCTTCTGTAAATATACCTGACTTTGTATGTTCAAAATGTGTGATTAATGGTAAAAAGTCCCCTTGAGCCTTAGTAGAAATACAATTAAGATAGCACTGGTGGATGTTAAAGTCGCCTAGGATTATAATCTCAAAATAGGAATGTTTCTTCTTTCTATAATAATCAAGAAAGACCTCCAGGGCAACTAAGGGGCCGATTCCGATCTCGGCCGGTAGGGCCCCGAATCGGATTCGGCTTAACCGGATCCGATTCGGAGCCCTATTTCCCGACCGAGTCGTACGTGCGTCCGGGCGAGCGAGTACGATGCGTGCGCTCGCGAAATCTCCGACCGACTCGTTCGCAGGACCCGACCGCTCCGACCGACTCGCACGGGGACGACGCGCACTGCGCAATGGAGACGTTCCCTGGCCGGGTAAGTACGATGCGCACCTCGACCGCTCCGACCGACTCGCGCAGTCCGGCTCCAAGGAGCTGTCGGAGCCGCACTTTGGGGGTCCGTGTCGGACCCCCCTGGAAGCGTAGGCGTGCGAGTCGCACACAGGGGGACCCATGGGTCCCCCTACACGTGCATGTACGGTGCGACCCGCATCGACGCAAACACGCTGTAGGGGCGCCCTTGTTCGCGTCGTGCCCATTGAGTCAATGGGAGCCCGTGTACGCGTCGTACGACTGGCTCCCATTGACTTCAATGGGAGTCCGACCGAATCGAGTCCGATAGCATACGTGCGCATCGTACTCGTTCGGTCGGACTGCTAGGGTCCGATTCGGTCGGAAATCTCTCCGGGTCCGGCTCGGTCGGGGAGATTTCCGGCCTGAATCGGAATCGGCCCCTAAGTGTTCAGTCGCGGAGCCTCTAGAAAGAGTTATAAAAGTTAATTATTAGTAATGTGTAGTGATTCTTGAAGGACAAATCTATTACTAACATGTTTGGAGATTGACACTCTAAACGGCTCGTCTTGCATCCTAAGTCAAGAGAAACCAATAAAAGAAGGCCCCCCCTTGCTCGACCCGCAGTCGAGGGGATTGCATGCTTAAAAAATGAGGTAAACCCATCCAAAAAGAAGCTCTCACTGTTATCCCAGGTTCCTTGTAGTGCAATCAGAAGGCAGCAAGGGTACTCTGCCAAAGGACATCATCTCTTTTTGACCCCAAACCTGCAATATTCCACGAGAGTATCCTCAGACAAGCAGGGCCCACTCTTGGAGGTACTGAACCAGAGTAAAGAACGGACTCAAGCTTTCACAGCAGAGGAGTATTATTATAAGCTCTAGTGGATACGAGTCTGGCCGAAGGGGCACTAGTAGGTGCTGGGGTTGATAGTAAACTATATAGAGGAGCAGACTCTGGATTCCTGAGTGAGGAAATAGTGTTGGCAACAGGATCCTGAGATCTTATACCTTGCGATTCAACCTTGACTAATGATTGTCAATTGATACCATCAAGTCCCTGTAAACTTCGCAGGGGTTCAAATCTATTAGCTAAAGGTAGGACTAGTCCAGAATAACTATTCTGTGCTGACTTAGATGTTCTAGATGCCAGATGTCATGCACCCTTGAAAGAAAAATTAGCAGGGGGGTAAAAATACTGAAGGGGGAGAATCCTAATCATAGTTTTGGAACTGCTCCTAAGCGCACAATCTGTAAGCGCTTTAGCTTGGGTATAAAGTCTCATATTAACTATAACACAATCCCCTCAATATTTCTCCCCACTCTGTGTCCCACCCAGCCCACTCTTCGGGCCATAATGATGACCGGGGGGATAGCCGGGAGCCATTGACAACATTCATGTTACACCAATGAGCGACCTTATGAATAAGATCCAATGTAGACTCCTTACTACCCTGTGAAGTCGGGGGAACTCCCACTAAAATTATAGCCAAAGATGCTGAATCTGGGGCAGATCTATGATATCGTGGCTGCCAACTTGGGACTTGTTAAATTTATTTAAGGTGAATGTATCAGGTAAATACCCCTTTGTTAGCAATACCCCTTGAGGTGGGGCCACCTGCACTGCCTGCACCACATATGGTGGATTGCTGGTCGCGCTGGTGCCCATTGCTCCTTCAGTTACCCCTTGACCCAGATGCCCAGTATTTTCAGTATTTTGGGATTCAAGGGATGCCTGAATTAGACTACCAATCACTGCTGACGAGCCCTCTATGTCTTGTGTCCCTCTAACAGACAGTTGCTAAGTGGTGGTCTTAGCAATGCCGATGCAACTGCCCGCCTCGGGCTCCCTAGCGATGGTGTGGTGGGATATTATTGGAAGAATAACATAGAGCCTTGCTTCTAGAGCCTCCAACTTTTGCAGTATCGGTACTAAAAGTTTACCAAACATCGACTCCAATCTTGGGAGAAGTGAATCAATAAAATGTTCTGAGTCAGTACTAGCTGGCGTTGTGGCCCTTTTGGATGGAATGTTCCGGGGGGCTCTTTTACAGCCTATTTTCTTCCTCTTAGTGGGGGACTAGCAGTGTCATCACCCACCAAAGTCAAAACCGTCCCAGCATAATGATACACCGGCGATGAAACAACGGGAAGTGATGATACCATCCCAGGACTTGCCACTCCCACTCCAAGGCTATCCGTTATGATTTGGGCTGAAGCAGATATCCCAGTCTCCAAGGAAAGCCTCCTTTTGGTCATGGCTATCTCCTTTGAGATGGCATTTGCCGACCTGGTTAGAAACGAGTTGTTGGTCGCTGAGTTATTACCCCCTGTCCCTCCAGCTGTCGCTTTTCTTTTAACCATGGTGAATAGATTTAGAAATGGCTGTTCTTAACAAAGGGAAAAAGGTCAAACCAGACCTATGTCCAGCAGTACAGTCCCAGCTCCCAAGAAAGTCTGCTGAAGAGGGGCACACTTCACTTAATTCTTAAAACCTCTCAGTAAACAGCAAAAGAGGGAATGACGTTACCTTGGCCTTTGATCCGAAACACAGAGCCAAGGGACCTAGCCCAGCCCAGCCTCTACCAGCTGCGGACGGGCGCAGACGGGCCATCCCTCCCGGGCTTGCCCGCACGCGTACTGCGCTGCGGGAGCCCCGAGCAGATTTTATGCATCTCCTGGCACTCTGGCTGGTGCGGCATGGCGGCGGCGGCATGGAAAGCCACGTGGCAGGCTGGAGATTGTAGTTTCTGTCCCCCTGAAAGGTGTCCTGAACAAACAAACGGGCTCCCGTGCTGCGGTAGCCCCGAGCAGATTTAATGCGCCTCCTGGCGCTCTGGCTGGTGCGGCAAGTCGGCGGTGGCGTGGAACACCATGTGGCCGGCTGGTGATTGTAGTTTATGTCCCACTGCAAGCTGTCCTGAACAAACAAATGGGCTCCTGTGCTGCGGGAGCCCTGAGCAGATTTTATGCTCCTCCTGGCAGTCTGGCTGGTGCGGCACGTCAGCGGTGGCGTGGAAAGCCACGTGGCAGGCTGGGGATTGAAGTTTCTGTCCCCCTGCAAGCTGTCCTGAACAAACAAACGTGCTCCCTGTGGGTCATTCCCACAATATGGCAAGTAGAGACGAGAAACCCCCGTTCATGTGCAGCCTGACTGTCACAAATGAGAAGGGCAGTTTTTTCAGGGCTGGGAATGATGGAGACATTCCCATGAGGAAATGAACAGCCATGAGATGGCTCCATTTCAGCAAATCCAAAAGGAACACAACAGCTCGCGTATTCGGTTCAATTTGGTGTAACTCCAAGAACATAGTGTGAAGATTATGCGTGGTTGTTCTCCCCAGGACAAACCCTGCTTGATCAGGGAGGACCAGCATTGGTAGCTTTGATATATTTTGATTTGCAAGAGTGTGAGCTAGGATTTTAATGTCACAGTTTATTAATGCTAGAGGTCTATACACCTCCCATTATCCCGTAGGTTTTTAGAGTTTGAGAAGTGTTATTATTATGGTTTCTGGCATAGTGTGTGTCAATTTACCAGTCACAAGCACATCTTTAAAATTCTACAGAATCAGCTGCCCAAACAGGACATAAATAACATGCAAACAATATCTTTTAAACTTCACCCACCTCCCCGTCCTTCACCAGCTACCCAAATCCACTGGCGAATAAAACCCCTCCACTCATATATCTTCCATCACAGCTTATAATGCTATAATGCTTTTGTAAGTGCAGTAAATGTAATAGGACCAACATTGTAAAGAAAGAGTTTACCATATGGGGGGTGGGCAACAACCGGATGAACACTATTTACTAGTCTGCATTCCAGCCTGCAAAATCAATACATCTTACGTCATCATACCATTATATATGAACCAGAGGGAGTGGACTTCACTCCTAACTTGGACTGTGTCTTCTTGTGTTCTTGTAATGTCGTCTACATTCTGGACATACCAATATCATGGTTGGTTTGTTGCTAGTCTTTATTCGTCAATGTATAGGGCTTCCGGCAGCCCTGTTTCACTATGCTGGTGGGGGCTCTGAACCCTCAGTCCTGCCTGGAGTCAGCACATGAGTGACCATTCTCCATTTGTGATGTGCCAGCACGTATGTCCTTCAAACCTTTCAGAAATGTGTTCACCTGTTGTGGATCTGAAAACATCTTGGGGCATATTATCAACGAGGCGATAAACAATTATCGCCGCTTTTGCGTCCGTTTTCGGACGAAAAGCGGCGATAATTTTATCGCCTAATCAGCAAGGTCACGCTATCGCGTGAATCCTTGCATTATCGCCCTTTCCCCAACGCCCATCTTTGCATCTCTAATGAGATGCAAAGTGGCGTACCCGGATGGACTACGTTGCAAATATCGCTGATGTTCACATCGCGATATTTACAAGGCAGCCCACATGATTTTAGCAGAGGTTAGATTTCGGCGAAAACGGCCGTTTTCGCCAAAATCTAACGTCTGCTAAAATCCTGACTTAACCATCCCTAACATAGGGGTCGATTCTGCTGATACGACCACAGGGTCGTATCAGCAAGGTTATCGCCGTTTTGCAGGGAACATCGCTGGAAAACCAGCGATGTTTCCTGCAAAACGGCGATAACCTCGCTATCTCTGGAATTTTTATCGCCCTGGAGAAGCGCGTTGTTAATAACGCGCTACCAGGGCGATAAATTCCAGAGATAGCCTGCGATAGGGAATCTGTCGCTAAGCACGGCCAGCGATAATTATCGCTGGCCGTTGATAATATGCCCCCTTGTGCTTCCTACAATAAGTAATTTTTAGGCATGTTTGGTATACCCAACATGCCCTATCAGTTTCCAAGTGTTGTAGCTTTTTTCTTCATTGGCAGAAATGTCCATCTAACCTCCTGCATTGCCATTGTGAAGTATGGGTAGAATGAGATATGGCAACCTTTGTACTACAGGTCCTTTTTCTCCCTGGCCAACTGCAGCACTATGTCCAGATCTCTAAAATTCAGCGGTGGAGCAATAATTGGCCTGGTGGGTGTGCCAAGAGGTGGATGGGGAGCAAGTGAACTGTGGGTAAGGCTGGGTGGAGTTCGTGGAGTTTTACTCTGCAGAACTCCGCGAAGTGCCAGAAAACTCCGCCGAGCTCCGCGGAGTGCCGCCAGCGGCTGAGTCTGTTAACTAATGCAGTTTGAACTGATTTTTAGCGCATGCTGTTTGTCCCGCACTTTAAAATCAGCGCGAATGGCACTACGGGTCGCACCAGAGGATGCTGCTGCTTAATGCCACCTTGAGTAGACATTCTACTTGAGCGGCACCTTCCTCAACGCGAATTGCAGATTTCTCAATGCGAGCGATCGTGACCTGCCGCGACAGCCCACGATGAGAAATCTCACAGGGAGGAGGTCTAGAGCGTGATTTTTTCTCACGAGCGCTCGCCAACTTACCGATGGCAAACTGCTCGAGAGAAATAACTACGCTCTGCGTCACTTCGCTGAGTTTTTTGGAACTCCGGACTCCGCGCAGAGCGCGAAGTGGGGAAAACTCGGCGAATTCCACCGGCAGAACAGAATTCTTCGCCCACCCCTAACTGTTGTCTCTCTTAGCAATTAAGAGTTTATAGACGTTTTCTGCCCCAAATAATGACATCAGCATTTCCTCAACAAGTTATGTATACCGCAACTCCGATTATGTGTAGATTATCCCTTCAGGTTCATGCTCCCAGATATTCATTTTTTTCTTTTATAGGGCAGACTACTTTGTCCATTTGAAGGAGCTTTTTGTTCTGTATGTTGAGCATCTTTGAAGCTGGAGATTCTTACTCAGCTTCTGAGATTCTGCCATCATTCATTTGCATTTTTTGGGCTATACTGTCCATTTGCATGGTCAGTGCCTCTATCTTATGATGAATAGATGTAATGCCTACTTGCATCTTCCTAAGAAGCACTTTCATATCAGTCTCCTCCTCAGCAGCTTAGTGTCTGCTCGTCGCCAGCACCAGATATGCACTCTCTGTGTCCACCTGTCTGCTTGCCCGCTTGGATTCAGAAATGATTTGTGGCTGTTAGGAGTCCGCACTCTTTTCCATTCTGTAAGTTGGTAAAAGCTGACCCCCAGTCAGGCGCCACAGTTATATCATATACTGGTGCAAGTGGGAGGCCAGATCCCACCAGAAGTGAGCCAGTGTGAGCTGTCTGGGACAGCATGAGGAATAGTGGTATAGTATCAGGAAACCCACCCTACCCCACAGTAAACCCGGGGGCATGAGCAATCTCAGTCGCTTGTCATAGTGTTCCTAGACAGTCCCACAATCAGGACTATTAGCCCCCTCTATGTGCAATATGCTTGTAAGGCTTGTTGTGAGAGGCTGGAGATGCACAGCAGAGTTCAAATGTCCATTATCCAGATAACTATCACATCATTGGCAGCCAAGCCAGCCACCTATTTTAGGTGCAGGCCAGTGTATTTCCTACACAGTTGGGGCCTGCAGGGATGGTCTTTCCTCATGCCCTTGCAACTATCATCAGGCACTTCATACCCTAGGGTCCATCTCCAACGCAGCCCTGGCAGAAGTCACTTCGGGGCTCCAGGCTCACCAGTATTGCAGAAGGCAGAAGGCAGCTCAGCGATCCTGTACGCTATTCACAATCTTCTCAAATGAGTAGCTCAGGCTGCCTGCCTCTCGCCAAAATCTGTGGAACTTGCTAATGGCAGTAGCAGTGATGTACCTTTGTGTCACAGTTGGTGTCCGCAGTAGCGATCTTACTTCTACGTAAGCCTGGGCGGTGAACTGCGCTCCGCTTGCTGAGTTTGCAGAGTTTTCCACACTCCGCGTTACGTGGAGCTTGTGGATTTCCGAAGATTTGGAGTTTTTTTCCTCGCTCGTGCTCATCAACATCAAGTTGGCGAGCGCGAGCGAGGAAAAACCACCTCACCACACAATTTTTTCTCATTTGCAATCGACAACGGCAAGTTAGTGAGCGTGAGCGTGGAAAATCAACCTCCCGGTGAGATTTCTCAACGCGGGCGGTCGGATTTCTCATTGCGAGTGGTCGCAAATGCTCGCTACCACTCACTTTGAGAAACTGTCCGTTCGTGTTGAGAAGTAAAAAATCTACTTGAGCAGCAGAAGGTGAGCAGTGCCCGCTTGCACCCACTGCGCTATACATGGTGCCGTTCGCGATGATTACACAGTGCGGATAAACACCTGGCGCTGAAAATCACTGCAAACGGCATTTATCTAATGCAGTCCGCCACTTGCGGAGCTCCGTGTAGCATGGCAGAGTTTTTTTGCACTTCACGGAGTTCTGCGTAGCGGAACTCTGCGAACTCCGCCCAGGCTTACTTCTACGTCCGTACCTCCGTTATCAGTCTCCTTGCAGCCATGCACCTTTCAGCAGTGCAGCCCCCCGTTAGCGTGGTGCCTCCCACCTCCACTCATGCCACTCAATTGAGGGGTGCCTTGGTGGATCAACTCCTGCTATCATTTCAGTAGCCACCAGGTCACCGCCCATGCTTGCTGGCCCCAGCAGTTTAATTGAGTTTGCTCAAGAGAGCAGATGATCCAGTCCCTGACCAGCAGTTCTGCCCTAGCAGTGTAGAAGCTGGGCAGCCACAATTTTGTGTGCCTCGCGCTCTGCCTCTGGGAACAGGAATTCCATGTGCCTGAGCAGCTTCAGCTGAAAACAGTGTAACCAGACTGGTCACTACATCACGGGCAGCTTCTACAGTGGTTCCAGTGGTCCAGAATGGAACAACTGTACTTTTTTATGCCGCTTTATGCCGCAGGCTGGTGGAGCTTGAGAGTCAGACAGTAATTGTGGTCCCAGTCTAAGCCATGACCCCGTCTTCCGCTTGTTTAACATTTACATTCCTTAATGCCTGTCTGAAGTTTTTGTGTGGCCTAGGTCACAAATATTTTTAGCAGGGCAATTTGGGGCATTGAAAACAGCAGGGACTGGGGCAAGCAGCCCCAACTGATCCCACACTGTGACAGCCCCACATTTCTCATGGCACAATAAATTACTATTTGGTTTATTTCACATTCATGGACAAAATAAGGGAAATCAGCGGTGTGGGCAGTATATTAGTAGTTGGTGATTTTAAAATGAAAGGAAATCGTTAAACCGCGCTAATATTTGATGATTGCCCACAAACATGTAGAGAAAACAGCATGTTCCAGAATATGTAATATATGTTAGAACCGATGAGCTAGCTAAGCGACAACCACCTAGTAATCAACAGACTTGACTTCTAGGCACATAGAAGAGTTTATCGGCTTAGACTAATTGAACCATGTTAGAAATGGGGGTCTCTAGTTGGCAGAGGTAGGTACCTTTGTCCAAATAGAGACCCTTGCTTCTAGTCAGGGTAAGGGGATACACTTCTAAAATAACCCCTGCTCACCCCCTTGGTAGCTTGGCACAAGCAGACAGGCTTATCTCAGAGGCAGTGTGTAAAGCATTTGTGAACACATACAGTAATACAGTGAAAACACTACAAATGGACACCACACCAGTTTAGAAAAATAAGTAATCTTTATCTAAACCAAAGCAAGATCAAACGACAAAAATCCACAATACAGTACTAAAAATATGATTCTTTAAAGGTAGAAACAGTTCTGTTCCAAAAAAATGTGGGATGCCACACTTTTACACAAAGAACCTTGGATGCATCAAAAACTGCAAGCAAAAAGGGTCACAGGGAAGGTGATGCGTCTGTTCCTTACACTCAGGGAAGGTGATGCGTTGGTTCCTTGCTCCGGGGGAGGTGATGCGTCGGTTCCTTACCGAAGAGGAGGTTATGCGTCGTTTTCTTACTGCGTGGGGAGGTGATGCGTCGGTTTCTTACTGCATCCCCCAATGATGCGACAGACTCGACGCTTCAATGCGATGCGTGATGATCCGGTACGATGCGTTGGTTCTTCTCCACCTGAGTCTGCGTCAGAATCAGTGCGGTTATCGGTGCACAGGATTCGTCACACGGCAGATACTTCAGCCTCGAGCAGGCGCTGCGTCGATCCTTCAGTGGCAGCGATGCGTCGGAAATATTCTCTCGCACTGCTGCGATGCGTCCAAAACAGGCGATGTGTCGATTTTCACAGTTCTTGCAGTTTCCAGTCTCAAAACAACCTCCAGAGGTCCAGAACACTGGCAGGCACCTCTCAGCAGGTCAGAACTCCCAGCAAAGGAGTTCAGGGGGGGATGGGGGTGAAGTCTTTGTGTCCCTGAGACTTCAGAACAGGAGGCAAGCTGTGTTTCAAGCCCTTGGAGATCTTCCTCAAGTAGGGGACACAGCACGCAGCAAAGTCCTTCTCCTTTCCTTGGCAGAAAGTAGCCACTGCAGGCCAACCCCAGACAGCAAACAGCACAGGGGCAGTATTCCTCCTCAGTTTCTTCAGCTCTTCTTTTTGGTAAAGGTTCCTCTTGATTACCAGAAGTGATCTAAAAGTCTGGGGTCTGGGCCCCTCTTTTTATAATACAAAATCCTTTGTTCTCTGTGGCAGAGAAGCTCTTTGCCCAGCCAAAACCAGTTCTGATCTCCCTAGTGCAGCTTCCTGGCAGGAGGTGGAGACAGCATTGTCTAAGGCAGACCAGGCCGATTCAGGTGAGAAAGAAATCTCCTCCCCCTACTCTGAATGCAGCCCAGGTCTATTCATCCCAGCCCTGACTCACCCTGGAAAGGCAGGACACACCTACCCCCCCCCCCCCAAGTGGCAGTCTGAACAGAATGCACATCCCCAGCCCCAGTCACTCCAAAGCCAGACAGGCAAAACAACCTAGCAGAGGCACACTTGATGGTTAGGCAAGTAAATACCTACTTTCTAAAAGTGGTATTTTCAAACCCAGAATGTAAAAATCCCCCACACTAAAAGATGCATCTTAACATTCTGAGTTCAGGCATATCAAACTTTATTTTCCTATCTTGTTCTCATGGGCAGCTATGCTTATAAGATGTCATAAGCAAACTCCCCATTCTATCCAATGGGGACAGATAGCCTTACAATAGTGAAAAACGAAATTGGCAGCATTTCACTATCAGGACATGCCACACACATCAGGGCATGTCCTACCTTTCACATACACTGCACCCTGCCCACAGGGGTACCTTGGGCCTACCTTAGGGGTGACTCACATGTAAGAAAAGGGAAGGTTAGGGCCTAGCAAGTGGGTGCACTTGCCAAGTCATCATGGCAGTATCAAACTGCGCACAGATACTGCAGTGGCAGATCTGAGTTACATTTACAGGCTGCTTCTGTGGGTGGCACAATCAGTGCTGCTGGCCCACAAGCAGCATTTGATTTACAGGCCCTGGGCACACACAGTGCACTGTACTAGGGACTGACTAGTAAATCAAATAAGCCAATCATGGAAACACAAATCCATAACATCAATTTACAAAGGGAGCACTTACACTTTGGCACTGAACAGCAGTGGCAAAGTGCCCAAAGCGTCTAGACTGGTTATAAGGGACAAGGGAACCCAATAGGATTGGTCAGGGAACTTGGGTAGTAAGAGGCAACCCCACATCAGGCAGACATGCTGTGAAGACGCTCTTTGACTATCAGCGCTCCATGACACCCGGTTCATTGAAACCACTGCTTCAAGCGACTAACCGCGTATGCGGTTCATCCACTTTCTGGCTAAGGTTCAGCATATCAGTCGCATCTGGCGTTTTTACCGCGAACGCGGTTCTCGCCTACAGGATTACGGCCCACAGATCACCCAGAAGCTCCACAGCAGTGTAACCGCGGACGTGGTACACACCAATTCCAGTGGAATTCATATGGAAACTGGCATCCTTTACTCAGGCATGTAAATACAATGTCCTGATGATGATCCCAATATTGTCTAAAAGGGATCGAAACGTCGTCGACCATATGTACGCCGTAAACACTTTCCCAATGTATATAATTTATGTGTAATGGTGTCTCACCATATTTCTGCTTGCACTAATCAAATATATAACATGCAAGCAAGTTGCTCTGCCTGAGCTTTCCTGTTTGTTTTTTGTTTTCTGTATGTACACCTAGTAGGACACAGGCTTGTGTCCCACTTCATTGTTTCTAATTTACATTTTCAGAATTAAAAATATATCTGTCCGGCTAGACAGTTTCAAATTTAGTGCTGATTCTGGTTCTATATTCATTCTTAGAAACTCCATTGTCCTTGTTTAGGGACCACTGTGTTTAAAACTCAAAGCGTCTAGACCAGCAAAATGAAGTCCAACACACAGCAAAAACACAAGAAGCAAAGGCAAAAATACAGAGGAGACCCACGCCAAGGATACCAGGTCTAACAAGCCACTTCGAATCCAATGTGAGTGGTGTACACTTTAGAGACAGGAACGCCTTTAAATTAGTTATATTCTTTTCCTTATGCCAATCTAAAGAAGATAAACTTCCAGAAAGCAAGGGATAGGGCTTACTTAGTTGAACACCTTTCCTTATTTAGCAGCAGAATGGGCAAAAATGGTTCAGAAATGTAAATACCTCTGTCAACATGGCAGAAGTAAAAAAGCATCATTGCCTTCAGAAGAAACTACTGCCTCAAGACATTATAACTCCAAAAGTCTCCAAACATTCACAATGCCTGCCCTCCTACCTAATAATCATTAAAGTAATGGATATATTATTGGAGGGGATATAGATACAGCAGGGCTGTCCTATGCCTATACGTGCCTTGTTTAGATTAGCCTGAAGATCAATACCACAGCAAGGGACTAATGGCCCAAACGCAAGCAAAGGAAATAACCTGACCCCATCCTTTAATAGTAAAAGACAGACATACGTGAGATGCAGTGAGCAAAGCACACTTCCATTCCCAGTGACACTGCACCTGGTGCACTGATAGCTACAACTTGCCCTTCTTCTTGTTCATTTTTTTAGAGGTCCTTCACCATCAGCTGTATCTTGTGTGCTAACAAGAGTGCCCTTGTCCCATCTGAGCAATAATTTTGATAAATAGGTCCGGATGGGGGATTTCCTATACACCGGATCCTTTCGGCTGATATTGGCATAATCATCGTACAAATGTTAGATTAATTGTTGTCCGTGAAGTCAAATATCCAAACCATAGGTCAGTTGCTTTGCTACTTGTGCAGCACTCCAAGTCCATTTTACATACTTTATCAAATGATTTCAGCCAGTTGTGGGTACTTTGAGGAATAGGTTGTAATCAGGTTAAGCAATCTCTCTCCTGTCAATGAGCATCATATAAAAAAGAAACCTCTTAAAAGGAGATGTTATGCATGCATTGAGCTGAATTTGAGTTTAAAAGAAAATCAAATAAAGGCTTACCTTGATCCTCATAGACAGGATTTATGACAGAATAACACAAACGTCATCCCAAAATGTCTCTAACAATGGGCAACTTATAAATATGTTCATCGTTTGCACTTCTATCCCCACACATTCTGCATCTGGGTACATCCCTGTAAGAAATTGGGTTATTGGTTAAGGGAGGTGAAACCCTACTAAAGCTGGAACCACAATCCTTGTCAGGGTGAATCCACAAACAACACCATTTTATCCTGTGCTCAACCCTCTGGTAGCTTTGCACAGAGCAGTCAGGCTTAGCTTAGAGACAATGTGTAAAGAATGTATGCAGCACTTCAAACCGTACTAATGTGAAAACACAGCACATCAGAAGTCCAACAACAACTTAGACAAATAGAGTAACCTTTACTGTATAAAACAAGACCAAAACAACAAAAATCCCATCAGTAGAACTGTAGATATGCAATATTAAAGATTTAAGTGAAATAGCACCAAAAAACACAAAGCACCAACTGTGGTTATCTGGTCACCCCGGACTGGGACAAAGTTTAGAAACAAAAGTTGACCTGTCTACCTGCTCCCAAGTAGAAATACAGCTTTTTAAAAGTAATTAGGTACATCTAATGTTATCCTATGGGAGAGGCAAACCTTGCAAAAGTGAAAAATGAATATGGGTTTTTCACTACCAGGACAAGTAAAACTTAAAAGTACATGTCCAACTTTTTAAATACATTGTACCCTGCCCTCTGGGTTTTTCAGGACGAACACTAGGGGTGACTCATATGCATTAAAAGGAAAGTTTTGGGCTTGGCAAAAGGAACATGCAAGCTGCAATGACAGGCCAGAGACATGTTTGCAGGGCTGCTTAATGGATTGCACAATAAGTGCTAGAGGCTTTTCATCTCAGATAAAGAATTTAACTTGATTAAAACTGAGAATCCCCATATCCTCATGCTATATACCCTACCCAAGGTGCACAAATGTACCACCCACCCCCGCAAGGCCCATCTTGTTGGGCTGTGGCTCTATTTTAGAACCCCTAGGTGAGAACTTAAACATCTTTATCAAAGACCACGTGCCAATACAAGAAACATATGTTAAGGATAGCCCCTTCATAGTGAACTGTTGTAGAAAAAAGCAGGTCCAGTTCCAAGTAGATTAGTCAAGTAGGTTTATTCAGGCTAGATTTTACAATGTAGAGAAGCCCTACCAGGAGCAGCCTTCCTGCTGCTCAGCCCATCCACCAACTGACTTCCTTAACATTCCACTGCCACCTCACACACCAACATTCCATCAACCCAGTCACACTGGCTGAGCAACAGGTGTAACACATCTCCTTTCTTTAAATAAACAAAGATAAGGTTGCTACTACCACATGTACAACTCGTACGCCAAGGTAATGAACGAACGGGAGGTACATGTTGACAATATTAAATACAAAGATGGTAAAAGACACTGCATGCAACTATGAATAACATTAAATGTAAAGATGATAAATGTCAAGAAGAGAATGCAATGTAATACATGTAAGGATGGAGGAAATACATGTATACAAAGATAACATTAAATAACTCAGGAAAGGAATAAAACACACCACGCAATCCACAGCTTCTCTAAACACATAAGCACCGTCACCTCTTCTCCCTTTCCACCATGCAAAAAAAAAAAAAAAAACATGCACTACCGCACCCTACCACAACTACCAAACCCCTGTGCCACTCACATACTAGCTGGCCAGGCTAACACACAAGTGGTAAATAGGGAACCAAACAGGAGGCGCGGTAGAAACCGTCCAAAACAAGAATGTGTGGGACACCACCCCACACGAACCATGTGGCATCTAACTGCCCTTCAACCTTACCCGTAGCAAGGGTGGAAACTGTGGAAAAACAGTCCACACGAACCAAGAAAAGAACGACATAGTTCTACATCCAATCTCGTAGTGAAAAGGAAACAGCAATCCAGTGATAAAACACTCACACCACAAAAAAAAACCCGGCTCACTCTCTGCACTTCACCCTATCCCCATAGGCTGAGCGGAAAAACACGGAAATCCTATGTACTGTGGCTTTACCCTGCCACACAACACTAACAAAATTTGGCATCTACATTGCCCTTCACCCTCACCCTAAGTAAGGGTGGTAAGTGTGGAAAAAAACACTCCACACCAATCAACCACAACACAACTCAACACCCAATCATGCAGTAAATACCTACACTTCAAAATCTGGCTTACACTCTGCCCTTCACCCATACCCCAAAGGTAGGATGGAACATAACAAAAGAAATTGCCTCTCTGAAAAATACAACATGGCACTCTCCCAACACCTCAGGAACAGGAAAAATAAGTACCTCACCAAAGGAATCAGTCCGCACACACTGTGCAAAATCACAAATTTGCTGAGAGGGGAAGTCTTAGATGACATTTCCACGCATACCAAGACGAACCCCAGAAGAATAAACAGGTTACAATACACATCTCGATGGAGAATTAAAAAAAATAATCCCCAATAACACAACATCTAAAAAGAGGGAAGGAAAGCTTTGCAATTATACTAAACACACCAAGATAAGTGCCCCTTAAAATCTGTTAAAGCAAGAATGTTAAATCACACCCAAGCAGGGGAAAAACAATGCACTGAAAGTCAGAAAAGAATATGGCAACACTGAGGAAGGAAATGTGAACACACAGGTGAGCGATCTCTCACCCGAGATCATGCTTGGAAAAAAAAATGAAAATTTGCTGTTTTTTAGGAAACAAAACAATGTGTTCACACACATATCCATAGTAGATTACGGCGGTAGTCCTTGGAAACTGGTTCACTGGGCAGGATAGAGATATTGGGGCACATGCATCAAAAATGTAATTTGCCATTCCTTATTAGCGAATATTAAGGATTCGCTAATAAGGAATCACAAATGCCTATGCATGTAGGAATTCTTACAAAAATAGCGATTCCCTAAAATTCCTTAATTGCGACTCGCAAATTGCGAGTCGCAATTAAGGAATTGCTACCCATTCATTCCTATGGGCCTAGAGGCCCATAGGAATCAATAGAAATTGCATGCGCAATTTGCGAGTACCCAATAGGTACTCGCAAATTGCGCATGCAATTTCAAGGGTGCAAGGGTTCCAAAAGGATACCCTGTTGCACCCCTGAATTCACAATTTGACCACATGTTGCGCACACACATGCCCTTGGGGCATGTGTGTCTGTAACATGTGACTTTGAAAAATGCATTTTTCAGAGAAATCGAAAATTACCATCAACTTTAGATTGATGGTAATTTGCGATTCTTATTAGCGAAATCGCTAAATAATTTTGTTTAATGCATTGCATTTAAGGAATTGCAATTTGCGATTCCTTAAATGCAATCGCAATTTAAGTAATCGCAAATTTTGCGATTACTTAATTTGCGAGTTTTGCATTTGGGATGATGCATCCCAAATGCAAAAATATTCTGAGAATCTGCCCGTTTGCGGACGGTTTTTCCTTTGATGCATGTGGCCCATTGCCTGTTAAGTAAAGTCGAACTCACCAACTTCCCCACAAAGTCAGCGGAGGCTGAACCACAACTAAACTATTAATAATAAAATCATAGTCATTGTGTGTAGTGTAGAAGGACACTAACATAATACTGCACTGCGGATCATGTGCTTCGAAACTTGCAGGTGGAAGGTAGTAAACGAAGTAAAAAGCACCTTTAGTCGAAAATTACCCTCTATGGAAATGAACATATGGAGAAAATGAAGAATGCTGATTTTGACAGTGACTTCTGATGAACATTGCATCACACAGGTACTACGGAGGTCTGAAGCTTGAAAGTGCCACTAAATCATGATGGCGGCGCGCATGCATTATGTGCGCCGAGTGGCTCCGGACGCAAACGTGCGCCAAACGCTGTCATGCAGCTGTACTGACGCGGAAGAAGGCAGGATCGTGACACATGAAGATTCAAGGATCCTCGTGGGAGTACTCGAGCATACAAACTGGTGAGCCACGCGCTTGTCCCAACGTAACTGAAGAGAGAGAGTGCGCGCGATGTAAGATGAAGGTAAGTGTGCGTGCATTACTTGACTTGTGTCACCTTTTAAAATGCACCGCAGCGGTTGAACTGGCATTGTTGCTTCACCGCCAAAAGTCCAACACAAACCGCCTTCAAAATGGCTGTAAAACCATAGTGTTTTGAAGCAATACAACCATACACCAGTAAACTGTACTCACTGCAAAAGAACAACTGTTGCCACCATCACAGCGGCCATGCTCCATATGAAACACTGCATGAAACACTGCGCATTCCCCAGAAGTGGAAACATATGCAGAGATGAAACAATAGCGCAGCATGCGACAATGCCTTACAACAGAAATCATGTCCAGGAGCAAACCATCGGCACCATCGGCACTGTAGATTCCTCATGACACCTCAACACTTCAATCTGCCACCAGTGTGCTAACAATATTTCTAGCACACATAAAACGACCCAGGAGCCCATATCCTCATACACTGCTTGCAGGGAGGCACGTAGATGAAAATTGGGAATAGCACTGCTGCAAAGCGCCTGTGAGGGTGTATTAGGTTCCAGCATGCCCTGGGTATTAGGCTGTCCGGTAGAATAGGACACTGGTGGGGCTAAGAGGGCAAACTGTCTTTAAGTGCGCTTCAAGTTTCCAAGGGTCCTTAAAATTTCTTGTTTCAGTAGTTTTCTCAGCTTTGTTTCGCAGCTTTGTTTCATGCAAGTTCAGTTCTGTTCAGTTTTAATAGTTTCCTCTCTCAGTCCACTTGCACACGTAGGTCTGTTCAAAATCGTCGCCAAAATATGTTGTAGAAAAAAAGCAGGTCCAGTTCCAAGTAGATTAGTCAAGTAGGTTTATTCAGGATAGATGTTACAATGTAGAGAAGCCCCACCAGGAGCAGCCTTCCTGCTGCTCAGACCATCCACCAACTGACTTCCTCACTCACCAACATTCCACTGCCACCTCACACACCAACATTCCACCACCACAGTCACACTGGCTGAGCAGCAGGTATAACACATCTCCTTTCTTTACACAAAAACACATTGGAACTCTAGAAAGGATGACATTAAAACTATTGCATGTGAAAGAATGACATTTGAACTATTGCATGCAAAAGAATAGCATTAGAACAATTGCATGTACATAATCAATGTAGAAAAGGACTAATGCGAATGCATGAATATGACAGATGGAAACAATTCACGAGCTACAAATATTAAAATGAAACAAGCAATGAAAAACACAGAGCAAGGTAAGGAGAATACACTCACACCATATCCCTTTCTAACAAACCAAAAGACACCCACACTACCACACCACGAAACCTCAACTGAACCCTGATACTACAAACATGCCTCATTGAAGGCATGCCCTTTGATGCCGAAACAGACTTGTTGGCCACAATAGACATAGCCTCCTTATATGCCAACATTCCCCAAGAGGAGAGCATCAACATAATTGAATGCTTACTGGATAAGTGAGAGCAACCCAGATGAGTCCCCATGATACTTCATTACATCACTTTTGAATATTGCGCTGCAACATAATTATTTCAAATATGACAACCATTTCTTCCAGCATTGCTCAGGTACATCAATGGGAGATGTTTTTGCTCCCATTCTGGCTAATATTTATATTGCTGATTTGTAATAAAGATTTGTACTCTCAGACACCAACTTGTATTGAGTCAACAAAACATGCTGGAAACATTACATAGACAATATTTTCTTAATTTGGTCATGCCTGGAACACAACTTCAATGACTTTATTGTAAACCTTCACGCGGGCAGATACTACATTTCTCTTTTTCTTATAAAGCATCACAAAACATATCAAAGAAGAATTAAAAACAAAATGATCACAAAGTGATAATAAGAGAACATAAATAAGGTTACATCAACAAGTTAACTGCACCAAGAAAAGGTACAAGCATAACACTTCTAGATAAAGAAATCAAGAAGGATGAAAACCCAAAGTCAATGTATATGAGTACAGTATATACCATACAACATCAGGCAAAGCAGATAAATAATGAGAAGAAAACTAAATCTCAAAGCACACCTGCATTTCTAACACTTGTGTGCAAAACTTCTGAGGATGCTTTATCCCTATCAGTGGAATTTTGTTGTGGACATAGATTGGTCTTACTTTGGGGAAAGGAACCCTGCACCCCTCCATTAAGAGACTTAGCATCAAATTATACTACTTTGAAAATGTTCCACCAATTTGAACCATTTACACGTACAGCAGAACCACAGATTTTGTCAGTCCTCATCGGTTCTGAATATTTGGAGACACCTTTCCTCACAAATGTACTTTTCCTAATATGAACAACATCTCCCACCTCAAAACTTTTACTGGTGACACTCTTCTTCTTGTCATAAAACATTTTTTTTTTATTTGAGCATGCTCCACTTTAGTTCTCACCCTGTTGTCTAATTCAAACACTGAAAAACTATGTTTAAGACATATGGACATCCAGGCTGGCTGAAATTCTGAAGCAGGCTTTCTCCCTCTCAACAATTCGAAAGGCGAAACATCCGTAGATGAATGCGGTGTAGTTTGATAAAACAACAGCATCATTCTAACAGCTGCTGGTATAACACACTTGTGTACAATCACCTAACGTATACGTTCACCCAACACCCTGTTTAACCACTTAACCATGTCATTGGTGTGAGGGTGGTACAATGAACTCTTAAGGTGTTTTACTCCACTTTCTCTTAAAAATTATTCCATCTCTGAAGAAACAAATTGAACCCATTATCAGATACAATCTGTTCTGGAAACCCCTCACGCATGAACACCTCCTTCAAAAACTCTATAGCTGCTTCGTTAATACTGCGACTTCTACTCGATATCGCAGCAGGTATACACACCACCACTTCATGAAAACGTCATACGGTGAGTTCTGCGCTGGGTTTTGGAACAATCCTCGCCAAATCAGTCATGTAATGACTGCACGGAAGCAAAACTTGGATCATAGAGTTTATTAGGAGTTACACCGAAAATCCCACAGACAGAGTAAGCGTCAAGGACCGAGTGGTCATGGTGCGCAGTCCCAACGGTCAGCCTCGAGAGCGCTCGCGACCACCACTCTGATGCAGCACACTGCCTGTGCGGTAAACTTCATGGGGGCAGATACTACATAGACCTTACTATCAAACAAGAGGAAGACAGACTCTACAAGATACTTTTCAGGAAACCCACGGAGTTAAACACCCTACTTTCCTACAACAGCTACTGCCCCAGGGCTCTCCATGATGGTTTACCATTTGGACAATTTTTAGGTCTCTGTAGGAACTGCACCCACAAGAAAAACTACTTTAGAGAGGGCCACATACCTCAAGAGAGACTACTATCAAGGTGTTATCCTAAAAAGATTGTCAAACCTGTGTTGAAGCATGCTTGGTATTGCCCAAGGGAAGTACTACTATGCACCAAAGTTAAAATGCCTCTGGACAAATTGATGTGTGTTACTACCTTCTGTCCCCATTCAAACAAAGTTCCCAACCTAAGCACCAAAAACTGGCAAATCATAGAGATCGTAGATCCCACTTTGGAATTACCCATGTTTGCTTTCAAAAGGGGCAAAAACATCAAGGACCACCTGGTTCACTCTATGCGTAACTCCCAATGTTATATATAGAAATAAAGGACCCAACCTTATTAAAGCAAGGGGAGTCTTGTCCCTTCACCTGGGAAAAACCTTAGGTTTTTCGTAAAACCCTCACTCACCATGGTTACCCCTTGGTGGCATGCTTCATCATAGGGTCCTTCCCGTTCCGCTACGGAACGAGGCGTGCTGCGACCAAACGGATTACGCGGGAGCACTGATTTTACCGACTATGAGAGGCAGATGTATCTGCTGTGGAGGAGTGAAATAAAAAGGAAGTATATTTAAAATGACCTGGCTAGTGGGTAAAGTGCTTTATTCTGACCCCTCGTCGGCAAGGTTAAAAAACAGGGAAAAGAATAGGGTCTCTGGGAATAATGTTCTCACACCCTACTGGTCGACATGTTTCTAGCCTATCCCTCTCGGCTATTCTTCAGGACCTAGTATAGTTATAATCCAGAACTAGCTCCACTCCTAAATTGTATCTACTAAATACAACTCCTAAAGAAATGAGTGCAACAATCGCACTTCCACGCACAGGTGTACAATAATTCCATACCACCTGAGCCTTGTAATATAATTAATCTGTAGGAAAAAAGAAAAGGAAACAAGGTAAAAGAATAAAGATTATCTGACTCCATGTCGGATCTGCCGAAAAAAACAGGAGGACTAAACCATTAAGCCTCTTTTAAACTGTGTGCACCATCTAGGTGAAAAAATAAGTAATCCATTAGTGACTTATCTGCACACTCGTCTGTGGTTGCCCGTGACAGTTCTACTGAAGAGGTTGTGGTTTAAAACTCACACGCCATAACCGTGATACTCATATTAGAGTGAGTCCCTGATTAGGGGCTATAAAGTAAATGGAAACTGTTAGTATCATACAAGAAACATATAATACTCACATCTACATACACCGTAGAGTCACATACATGTAATTAATGAAGCCAGCACTTCATGGTTTCACCGGCAGGGAGTCAAGCTTCTAGTAATAAACTGTGGCGGGAAAACAATTAAAAGTTACTGGTGTTGTGAGCGAGTGCATTCATATGCATCCGATAGGAGAGTCGCTGTGTGTCTAGGCTTGTAAAAAAGACTCACCTTATCTCAGCCGGACCCCTCTGAAAAACCTAATTGTTATTACCGCTCGGGAACCGCATCTTACCCGGTCCCGATGCGGATGCTGTTTAAAACGACCCATGAGCACGTATGCGTGCTGCCGTGGGCCGTCCTGTTGAGTAGTGCGCTGACCTTCTAAAATGGCCGCCACATGTGTACCAATGCTTGGAAAATAGGAAGTGAATATTTCCTATTAAGGCTGTGATCTATTCATCTTGAAAAATCGGGTTGTTTTAAAAAAACGATATCCTTCTTAGTGAACGCAGTAGGCGTTTAAACATTACCACCCATGCCTAAAAAAATAGTGGCGATATTTGTCGGAGGAAATAAAGGATGTTGCCAGATCATGGCCATAGGTATTAGTAGCCAAATGTTTTTTTTAAAGGCCTATTGATAATCAAAAGTAAATGCCCTCGTTTGTTTCTGGGCGAAAGAAGGGGGGCCTTTGGTAATTTATATGGTTGTCCGCTTGTAGTGAAAAACGCGTTCTAATGTGGGTGTTTGCGGATAAATTGGTGTCCTGTTAATATAGCGATTTTTAGGGGGCTGTATTGCAGGAGCCAAAATTGGACCTGTATACTTAAGAGGGGACCTCTCATCAATGCTGAGTTGGTTTTTTCTATATGTAAGAGGGAGGTCTGTTATTCATATACTATCATCCTTATCAGTTATGAGGTCAACCCTAAGTTTATTAGCGGAGGGTCTGGTATTGCGCAAAATAATCTATCAGGTGGTTCCATCGGTTGACCCTCTGTAGTCTGATCTTTATCTAACAAAACTATTCCATGGTATATTGTCGTTCAGACCATCTAGGTGGGTCCTCAATTTAAAAACCCATCGTTGTTCCTTTTCGTGCAGTCTGGTTTCTACTGAATCATGATGGTCCAGTGATTCTAGTATGACCCATTTGAAATCTTGGACCATGTGTCTCATCTCTATATAATGTGCGGACATCTTAGTAGTTGACCTCTCACAACGTACATTGCTCCTATGCTCACAGATTCTGGTCTTCACTTTTCTCGTGGTCATCCCAATATACTTAAGGTCACATGGGCACGTAATCACATAGATTACTCTCTCTGTGCTGCAATTCGTGAACTTCCTAAGTTGCCAGGTGATCCTTTCATTGAGTCTGATCGTTTTTGTGGGTTCTGTTAATTGGCAAACACTACATGCCCTGTCCTAAAAAAGACCCTCACTGATACTCAACAAACAGTACTTGAGAGAGGTCTTGGTTTTGTCCCCACAGCCAGCCTCGATAAATTCCAACTCTGCTGTGAGGTTAATGAATTCATTTGCAAATTGAAACTACGGGCATTTTTTTAAGCCAAACACACCCAGGAAGAAGAAATGGGGGATACAGGACTGAGGAATAAATCATCCTTTACACCACCACAAAATATGCTGCCAGTTGAGAAATTAGCCTTTGAAAAGGCTGTCCTAAAAGACATCGGAGAAATTGACCCTAGAGAAATACGTGTATTCCACAACACCTCAAAGGAACAAGAAAGAGCAATAAAAGAACTAGCAAGGGATGATAGCATCGTGATTAAACCAGCGGATAAAGGGGGTGCAACAGTAATAAAGACTTCAGAAGCATACAGCGACGAATGTCTACGCCTTTTGGGCGACAGCCGAAACTACGTACCACTGACAACTGACCCGACAGAATTTCTGAGGATGAGGATCATGAGCATGATTGAGGAGGCCCTGACACACGATTGGATCACTAAAAAGGAAGGGGAGTTTCTAAATAATAAAAGTCCAACTACCCCTTACTTCTACACGATACTGAAGATCCATAAATCACTGGAAAATCCCCCTGGACGACCGATAGTGTCGGGTATCGGCTCCATCCTGGAACCCCTCTCAAAATTCACAGATGCGTTTCTGAGACCAATAATACAGAAGACCGAAACATACCTGAAGGACACCAAAGCAGTGTTGAACCTTCTAAAGGATCTACATTTCAACCCGGAAATACATCTACTCATGGGCTTGGATGTGGAGAGTCTATATACCAGCCTCCCACACATTGACACCCTCAATATTATTGAGGAAGTCCTGTTTGATGAAGAATGGACCTACCAAACACCCAGGAATTTGGTTATGGAATGCTGCAAGTGGGCCCTCACCAAAAATGTCTTCCGTTTTGAAGACACGCTATACCTTCAACAGCACGGGACCAGCATGGGCAGCACTTTTGCGCCAAGTATAGCCTGTCTCTACGTCCACCACCTAGAAACCCACAAAATACTGACACCGCAAAATCCCTTTAGACGCAACATTAAATTGTGGAAAAGGTATATTGACGATGTCCTAGTGATATGGGAGGGTGACGAACAGACAGCACAGGATTTCCTACTCTGGCTCAGCACACAACATGAGTTTCTTAAGTTCAAATGCACCCTGAGTAAGGAGGAACTAGTGTTCTTGGATTTAAACATCATAACAGATAGAAACAACAAATTGAGAACAACTACACACGAAAAAGCGACAGCAAAGAACTGCTTCCTACTCTACGACAGTTTCCACCTCGCCACTTAAGGGAGAACCTTCCCTTTGGCCAGTTTTTAAGACTGAGGAGAAATTGTTTAGAGTTACAAGATTATAAAGAGCAGGCAGAACGCCTAACTGAAAAACTAATCATGAGAAAGTATCCGGAGAGAATAGTATCTTGAGCGAACAAGAGGTCTAGGAATAACAACCAGGAATCCCTGCTTGAACCACCGAGCACGAAAGAGAAGGAGAAAAGGCCAATCTGCATAACAACCTACAATACAGCAGCCAATGCTGTTTCTAAAATCATTAATAAACACTGGAGAATTCGGAACAGTGGGACCTTGACAATACCACGCCCCATGTTCTCCCATAAGAGAGGCAAAGGCTTAAGAGATTTTCTAGTGCATACACACCCTCAGAGACATTAGAACCCAAGAATGAACCCACAGAAGACCCTGGCCCCTATAACAGGCCACTCTCCGTGTGGCAACTGTAGTGTTTGCCAATTAACAGAACCCACAAAAACGATCAGACTCAATGAAAGGATGACCTGGCAACTTAGGAAGTTCACGAATTGCAACACAGAGAGAGTAGTCTATATGATTACGTGCCCATGTAACCTTAAGTATATTGGGATGACCACGAGAAAAGTGAAGACCAGAATCTGTGAGCATAGGAGCAATGTACATTGTGGGAGGTCAACTACTAAGATGTCCGCACATTATATAGAGATGAGACACATGGTCCAAGATTTCAAATGGGTCATACTAGAATCAAGGGACCATCATGATTTAGTAGAAACCAGACTGCACGAAAAGGAACAACGATGGGTTTTTAAATTGAGGACCCACCTAGAAGGTCTGAACGACAATATACCATGGAATAGTTTTGTTAGATAAAGATCAGACTACAGAGGGTCAACCGATGGAACCACCTGATAGATTATTTTGCGCAATACCAGACCCTCCGCTAATAAACTTAGGGTTGACCTCATAACTGATTAGGATGATAGTATATGAATAACAGACCTCCCTCTTACATATAGAGAAAACCAACTCAGCGTTGATGAGAGGTCCCCTCTTAAGTATACAGGTCCAATGTTGGCTCCTGCAATACAGCCCCCTAAAAATCGCTATATTAACAGGACACCAATTTATCCGCAAACACCCACATTAGAACGCGTTTTTCACTACAAGCGGACAACTATATAAATTAACAAAGTCCCCCCTTCTTTTGCCCAGAAACAAACAAGGGCATTTACTTTTGATTATCAATAGGCCTTTAAAAAAAATTTGGGGCTACTAATACCTTTGGCCATGATCTGGCAACAGCCTTTATTTCCTCCGACAAATATCGCCACTATTTTTTTAGGCATGGGTGGTAATGTTTCAACGCCTACTGCGTTCACTAAGAAGGATATCATTTTTTTAAAACAACCCGATTTTTCAAGATGAATAGATCACAGCCTTAATAGGAAATACTCACTTCCTATTTTCCAAGCATTGGTACACATGTGGCGGCCATTTTAGAAGGTCAGCGCACTACTCAACAGGACGGCCCACGGCAGCACGCATACGCGCTCATGGGTCGTTTTAAACAGCATCCGCATCGGGACCGGGTAAGATGCGGTTCCCGAGCGGTAAAAACAATATGTTTTTCAGAGGGGCCCGGCTGAGATAAGGTGAGTCTTTTACAAGCCTACACACACAGCGACTCTCCAAGTGGATGCATATGAACGCACTCGCTCACAACACCAGTAACTTTTAATTGTTTTTCCCACCACAGTGCATTACTAGAGGCTTGACTCCCCGCCGGTGAAACCATGAAGTGCGGGCTTCATTAATTACATGTATGTGACTCCACTGTGTATGTAGCTGTGTGTCTTATATGTTTCTTGTGTGATGCTAACAGTTTCCATTTACTTTATAGCCCCTAATCAGGGACTCACTCTAATATGAGTATCACAGTTATGGCGTGTGGGTTTTAATCAACAACCACAACCTCTTCATTAGAAGAGTCACGGGCAACCACAGACGAGTGTGCAGATAAGTCGCTAATGGATTACTTATTTTTTCACCTAGATGGTGCACACAGTTTAAAAGAGGCTTAATGGTTTAGTCCTCCTGTTTTTTTCGGCAGATCCGACATGGAGACAGATAATCTTTATTCTTTTACCTTGTTTCCTTTTCTTTTTTCCTACAGAATAATTATATTACAAGGCTCAGGTGGTATGGAATTATTGTACACCTGTGTGTGCATGTGAGATTGTTGCACTCATTTCTTTAGAAGTTGTATTTAGTAGATACAATTTAGGAGTGGAATTAGTTCTGGATTATAACTATACTAGGTCCTGAAGAATAGCCGAGAGTGATAGGCTAGAAACATGTCGACCAGTAGGGTGTGAGAACATTATTCCCAGAGACCCTATTCTTTTCCCTGTTTTTTAACCTTGCCGACTAGGGGTCAGAATAAAGCACTTTACCCACTAGCCAGGTCATTTTAAATACACTTCCTTTTTATTTCACTCCTCCACAGCAGATACATCTGCCTCTCATAGTCTGTAAAATCAGTGCTCCCGCATAATCCATTTGGTTGCAGCACGCCTCGTTCCGTAGCGGAACGGGAAGGACCCTATGATGAAGCATGCCACCAAGGGGTAACCCTGGTGGGTGAGGGTTTTACGAAAAACCTAAGGTTTTTCCCAGATGAAGGGACAAGACTCCCCTTGCTTTAATAAGGTTGGGTCCTTTATTTCTATATATAATTTTGGTTGGAGGGTGGCCCCAGCCCACGTCCTCTACCCCCCCCCTTTTTGTAGATGTAGCTCCCAATACTAACAGAACCTTAGAGGCTGCTTGGGGACTCCCCAATTGATAGGCCATTTCCGCTGTGGTAATTGCATAGCTTGTACATACACACCTGACACCAAAATGTTTGAACACAGATCTATTAAAGTAGAACTTAAGTCATTTTGTAACTGCAATCTCAGAAATGTATTCTAATTGATATGGTGCTCATATAAATTGCTATATATAGGGCTGACCTCATAATCAATAAACATAACCAATAAAAGCGAGGAAATGTCAACACCAAAGCAGAATCTAATATGCAGTGGGGAATTCTCCAATGGTGGCCCATTTTGTGGAAAAGACGCACACGGCGGATGATTTAGTGTGGCAGGTCACCGACACAGCTTGCATTCCTGAGAAAGGGACTTAGTACTAAATACATAGGCCAATTGGATGCAAACCAATTTTACCATGTTTAAAGAAGTGAACCGAAGCACTTTAGCACTAGTTAGGTCCCAAAGGCCAGCAAATACGGGTTCAGAAAGCAGGGGGGGGGTGACGGCAAAAAGTTGGGGGATGACTCTACAGAAAGGTCCAAGTCTAACACAACTCCCTCCAGCCAAAAGCCAGGGTAGACTAATGAATACCTTTATGGGCATCCATACTTAGGCAGTAGAATATGTACCAAGGCCCTGCCATGCAGGGGCACTTGTCAGGTCTACACTTCTCTGAACTCTGTCGGATCCATCTGTCGACACTTCCTGAGCCACTGACCTGACCCCTGAGGAAAACTTATTCTCATCTGTGGACCCCCATCTGTGAAGCACCTAACCGTAACTTGCTCACAGATTCATCCCAGTAGGCAGACAGCACCATCATGGCCAACAAAGTAATGAGGCCCATTCCACCCCCTGGATCAGACTTCTGTCCCCGTCCCAAAGAAAAGTCTACCCATACAGACAGCAACCAACATTGGCAACTGACAGCTGTTACAGTCCAAAGCCAGGCCCCAGGCCATCCATGGGTCACTGAACTCTGTGGTTCTCAGATTGGGGGCAACAGCCCTGGGGGTTAGGCACCCTACTTCCAATCTACTTCCCACTAGTCCAGGGGTAGTAGCCTCATACTGGCCACTCAGATCAGGGTCAGTACCCTGAGGCTGAACATCACCACCCTAAGGGTGGCTCACTCTGTCTGTGTCATACAGGGGTCTTCCTGGTGCAGGTCTATAGAGGCTGTGACATGGAGCACCTCCTGGTCAGAAGTTGCCTCACCAGGGTCAATCTTGGGGTGCTCTGTTCTCAGAGCTGGCAACCCCTGACCCACTGGTCCTCCCATTGTGGACTGTTACCACCCCTGCCATCTGGGCCTCTGTACTCTCCCATTGGGGTACTCCGAGAAAACTGAATTGTCAGGACACCTTGGGTGGCTGCTCCTCCCAGTTCTCCTGACACCAGGGGCAACTCATTCCCCAGAATGCAGTCTATGTGCATCTTGGGACTAACTATGACCCTCCTCTGGGTCATCTCCCCACCCCACTCCAGGGGAAGAAAACGCCCTGCCCTTAGGCCTGAGTCCCCCTTCCTGCCTGATCGGTGTACTGCTCTGGAGAAGCCAGCCTTTCCACTACCATGGTCTGGCTAGCCCTGGTGCCCTCAGAGTAGTGACAGGGATTCCATTCACTTTTACCTAGTGGAAGTCATGATATTCACACTCAGGGATCACCAGTCTTCCCTCTGAGTCCACCTCCCAACTAAAGGAGAGTCTTCCTCCTGCCCTTAGTGACTACTTATCCTTAAGGCCATATTGGCCATCCCTGTAGAGGTCCCCCCATTGAGTGGTTTCTTAGGACAGACAGAGTCCCCCTGCTTATGTCCTAGCTGGGAACACTCAAAACAGCAGGGTTCAAAATATGGCACCCTGGGCCTTCGCCCACCAGTACCTTCTTCCTTATTCTCAGAAGGGTTTTGGGAACCCTACCCCCCTTACTCTGGGACTAGTCAGTGTCACCTTTGACTTCCCCTTCACTCTGCTGGGGGGGAACCTGAACCAGCCTTCTTGGGGTCACGCCCAAGAACTTCATCTGGACCCTGGTGCAGAGCCAGTGGTCCGCCTCCTTAGCAAACTCCCTAGGGCCAGTGTGCTTACTATCAATAAGGTTTTGGCACAGATCTGCAAAACAAAGACTGAACATATGCTCTCTTGCAATAAAGTTATACAGCCCCTGAAAATCCTTCACATTACTGCCTTCACCGAAGCATCCAGTGCCTTGCAAATGGAATCTATACAATCCACCCAGGACTGATAGACCACCTTCTGGCTGTCCCTAAACATTTGCCTATACTTTTCAGGGGTGAGGCCATACTTCCTGACAAGGGTGTCCTTCATGGGGGATTACCTCTATCTGTCCCCCTTTTCTAGGGCCAGTTGGACTTTTTTATCCTCAATAGGAATATGCTTCCAGAGGCTAGCCCCAACCCTCCTCAGTGATCCTATACATCTGCAAAGCTACCTCATACACTTCAAACCATTTATCAGTGCCATCCCCCACAACAAAGTTAGGCACCAGACCTTTAGAAATGCTGACCCTTTTTCCTCCATAGAGCACTGTAGGTATGCTGCCACCAACATTTCCAGACTCTGCCTGCCTGGCAGTGAGGATTAGCCCTCTAAAACTCATTTCATGAGCCAGTCACTCTAAGGCCAGTTTCTCCTCCATGGCCAGTTTCCTTTCATCCATCCTGCATTTGGCCATCTCCAGCCTGAACTCTCTTTCTGCCTTCCTGTCTACCAGTTCCTCTAGGTACAGGCTTTGAGAAGACACACTGCTCTACAATCTAGCAGGGAATTCTAACTCAGAGGGCATATCACCCTCCTCAGCAAACTGCTGCCTCTCAGAACTGGTATCCAGGTCCTCTCCTTGCCTTTCCAAATCATAATCTCCTTTTGTTGCTGTAACCAGTGACTGGTGGACTTCCGCCCTGGCCCACATCGCTTATTGAGCTCCATCTCTCTTGTGTTGCTCTAGGCTGGAAGTCCCTTCTCGTTGCAGAACTCCTTGAGCTGGGCCACAGTGAAGGCCTCTATGCTGGGCAGCTTAAACACCATATTTGCAGGTGTGGTTTCAGGCACAACAGCCAAGTAGAATGAGAGGAAAGTTGGAAAAAGCAAAAAGGCCAATTAGGGAGAAATGTAAAACTCAAATTGGTCTCAGATTATTTATCTGGGATTTCAGGTGTAACCCAAACTTACTGTATGGCACTGCACAAATAAAGTCCTAATCCTCACTGCTGATCACCAATGTACAAAAATGGGTTACATGTTGCGGGGGGTGAAACCCTACCAAGCAGGAACCACAATCCTTGTTAGGTTGAAGCCACAAACAACCCCAAATTAATCTGTGCTTAACCCTCTGGTAGCTTGGCACAGAGCAGTCAGGCTTAATAGAGGGTTGCTGAGATGGGTGGATGAGTCCGGGCTTTACGCTACAGTGTCATGGCTCAATGCTGGTAGTGGCACGCGCCTCACGAATGGCTACACCCAAGAGCCATTAGAGAATGCAATAGTTTAGGTTGTAGACGGAGGTCTGTGCCCTCTTATTAGATGCAGTAAAAGGAATAATTTCCAAAACACATATTATTTTGTTTTGACAGAGTGTGTCATTTTTAATCACTTGTTCCAAGAATGAAAATCACGCAAGAAAAACAGCCGACACGTGTTTCGCCCGATGGCCAATCAGCCGAGGGCTTTCTCAAGGCAGAGTGTCCGATTGGTAATCCAAGTTCCGTTAGTGTTGGCGCGACGTGGTCTCTGCTATGTTCCTGGGACCGCAGAGACCACGTTGCGCCAACACTAACGTAACTTGGATTACCAATCGGACACTCTGCCTTGAGAAAGCCCTCGGCCGATTGGCCATCGGGCGAAACACGTGTCAGCTGTTTTTCTTGTGTGATTTTCATTCTTGGAACAAGTGATTAAAAACGACACATTCTGTCAAAACAAAAGAAGTTTTGGAAATTATTCCTTTTACGGCATCTAATAAGAAGGCACAGACCTCCGCCCACAACCTAAACTAGGCTTAATAGAGGGAATGTGGAAAGTATTTATGTGGCATTTCAAACAGTAATAAAGAGAAAACACAACAAACAAAAAATCCCACACCAATTTAAAATATTAGAGTACATTTTACTTAATAAAACTAGACCAAAACAACAAATTTCTAGGGGTGGGGGAAGAATTCCACTCTGCCGGTAGAGTTTGCAGAGTTTTGCCCACTCCGCGCTCTGTACGGAGTTTCAAAACACTCCGCGAAGTGATGCAGAGTGGAGGTTTTTGTCTTGAGTGGCTTGCCATAGGTAAGTTGGCAAGCACTTGCGAGAAAAAATCTTGTGCTAGACCTCCTCCCGGCGAGATTTCTCATCGCGGGAGGTCGCGCCAGGTCACAACCACTAGCGTTGAGAAATCTGCCATTCGCGTTGAGGAAGGTACCTCTCGAGTAGAATGTCTACTCGAGTGGCAGAAAGAAGCAGCACCCTCTGGCATGACGCGTAGTGCTGTTTGCGCTGATTTTAAAGCACAAGACAATCTCCTGGGGCTAAAAGTCAGTGCGAGCAGCGCAACTCAACAGACTCCGCTGCTGGCAGAACTCCGCGGAGCACGGCAAAGTTTTTCTGGCACTTTGTGGAGTTCCACGGAGTAAAAATCAGCGAACTCTGCCCAGCCAACTGTGGTTATCTGTCCGTGCCGGACTGGGACAAAGTCACTAGTTCAGACAGACCACGATTGAGCGGGGGCTGATTACAGGGACCCACTTAGGTCAGCAGAAAACAGTATCTGAATCCTGGTTGTGAAGAGATGCAGAGTCCCGTGTTGATGGTGCATCGCTGGGGATGTGAGATGCGGGCGAGGAGATGCTTCGCGCAGCGGCCGGTTCCAGGGAGCTGCACGGTGAGATGAGATGTCCTTGCATGGAGATGCATCCCACATCAGAGGTTCCAATGTGCTTCGTTAGGCGAGGCGATGTTCTTGCATGGAGGTGCGTAGCGCAGTGGTGGATCCAATGGACTGAGATTGTTGATGCGAAGTCCTTGAATCAGGAAAGTCTGAGTAGCAGAGATTAAGTTTTGGTTCCCAGGGCGATACATCGAGCAGCAAGGCAATGTGCAGGTCCTGCAGGAGATGCACCATGCTTCAGACAAGGTGCATCAGTTAAACAGATGGCTGGCAGAGCACCACCGGGCCCACTTCTAAGGGTCTAGGATTGGGGTGGCACCACTTAGGAGGGCTGGACTCATAAATGGCTGAGTCCAGGTGATGGGTTCAAGGTTGTTGAGCTCTGTCCGTCAGGTTTCTGCTCAGGAGGCCCGTCAAATAGCCCTTCGAGTCACTCTGGGATTCTGGGTTTAGAGATGCAGGTCCTGTCCTTCTCACCCAGGCAGAAGGGCAGCAGGTCAGCACAGCAGGGCAGCAGTCCTTTTGAGCAGCAGTCCATCAGAGTGGCAGTCTTTTCAGGAGCACAGCAGTCCTTCCTGGCAAAAACCTCAGATCCAGAAGTGCAGTGAAGAGTTATGTCTAAGGGTCCAATATTTATACCTGGGCCCTTTTTACACATAGAGCACACTTTTCCTGTTTACACCATTGCGCACCTTTAAGTAGGTGCACTGGGAGCAAACCGAGAATGTGTTTCCCTCAGGGCAGCCGTTAATGTATGTGCATTCAAGTAAAATATCGATTGGTTCAAAGCCACTCCTTGTTTCACTGTGCAGGTGACAACATGCCTACACTTTCAGAAGGGATTCGAGATCCCCTTTGCAGTGAGGACCCCCTTTTCCCCCTCTAGAAGGCTGCCATCAGGGAGCACATTGACAGTGCATCACCTTTTTGTGGCACACTTCCAGTGCACCTCATGACAGCTTCTTTGCCTTTACGCCCTCATCCATAATGAGGTGCGGGCACAGACGCAAAAGAATTCCCTCATTTGCATAGGGCCACGCCCCTAGGCCATTGAGAGAATGCCTTCTTGAGCACTGGCTCTACATGCACGCCAGCAGTATCATTATTACAGAAGGGGCCGCACAAGCATCTGCGACCTCTTCTCTAATACCAATGTGCCATGTGGGCCCACAAGGTAGGCGCACATGCACGTTGCACCCCAGCGCATTTTTTGTAATACGGTCCCTGGTGCCCCCTTTGAAGTAGAGGAAGCTTCTAGAGGTTTCCACCCCCCTGAGGTGTTAGGCATCTCCTTCCTCTCTGCCCTGGCCCCAGCTGGTCAGGGTCACAAACGACCAATGTCAAACCCTTTCTGTGAGTGGTCAGGCAGAGCCTTTGTGATGTGCAAATGCGGCAGTTCACAGCTCCTCCCTCTCATTAACTCAGAGTGTCCCATCCTGCCAACACCTAGCTTCCCTTTGTCGGACTGTCTGGAAGTAATACACAAGGAACACCTGTCAGCTACACCTAGTCATGTGACCCAGGAACAGGCTGCAGGCACTAAATCGTTACAAGTAAATGTCAAATTTCTAAAAGTGCTATTTTCAGAATTGCCCTAAAAATTGACTTTACCATTGAAGAGGGATTTTAATTACAATTCTTTAGAAATCAATCTCGACCTGTCTACCTGCTCCCAATTGGAAGTTACAGCTTATTAAAGGTAATAAGGTAACTCCAATGTTATCCTATTGGAGAGGCAGGCCTTGCAGTAGTGAAAAATCAAGTTTTTCGCTACCAGGACAAGCAAAACTTAAAAGTACATGTCCAACTTTTAAAATACACTGCACCCTGCCTTCTGGGCTGTTCAGGGCCTATCCTAGGGGTGACTTACATGCTTTAGAAAGGAAGGTTTGGCCTGGCCAAAGGAATATTTTGCCAAGTCGAAATGGCAATTTAAAACTGCACACACAGGCTGCAATGGTAAGCCTGAGACATGTTTGCAGGGCTACTTAAGTGGTGGCACAATAAGTGCTGCAGGCCCACTGGCCACTGGTAGCATTTAATTTAAAGACCCTGAATATGTGTAATAACAGTTTACTAGGGACTTACAAGTAAATTAAATAGGTCATTTGGGTGTATACCAATTTTACCATGTTTGAAGGAGAGAGTACAAGCACTTTGGTGCTGATTAGCAGTGGTAAGGTGCACAGAGATCTAAAGGCCAATAAATACAGGTTCAGAAAACAGGAGGGTGAAGGCACAAAGTTTGGGGATGACCCTGCAAAAACGGCTATGTCCAACTATACCCTTTTGTGAATTTTGGCAGCTTTATCTCTGTTAGGTAGATCCTGAGTAGGGTGCTAAAGTGGTTCTTCTTTAGGTGGGCTGATTTCATAGTTGAGTAAAGAAACTCAAAGATATGTGCCATAAGTTTGGTTTCTCCGTTTTTTTGGCAAGTGTACTTCCCAAGGATGCTGCGGAGTCTTCACATTCTTGTTTTCAGATTTTATTAACTCCCACTATCAGACTGATACCTTCTTAATTAATGGCTTTGGGCCCTGTAGTCTCTCTTCATATTCCCAAGCAGACCATGAGGATACTAATTTGAAATATTTTACCTAGAGGTTGAGCCTTTGGTTGCCTCCAGAAGAGCCTACAGGTCCGGGTCCTTCTCTCAGCAGCCTCCAGAATTTCAAAGACTGTTTTTGGTATTGGAAGGCTATGTTTATCTTCGAAAAAGGTGGGGGTTCTTGTTCATGGTTGATGTGACTCAGGGACCACAACTAAAGCTTTTATCTTTCCATTGAAGGTTTATCACAGATGTCACCCCATGGTTGATGCCTAAAAAGGACTTAGCTTGCAACATACATATGCAAAATCTCTTGTTCATTCGACACACATCAATGAGTGTCCGGTGAATGGTCTGGATTTTCCCCATCCCCACAGTTACCAATACCAGGGATACTGATAACTTCAAGGTGTAGAAAAAGATCAACCATTACAGCTGGACGGTCTACTAAGAAATGAAGAATTACCGGATGGAATCAGCAATTCTGGGTCTGATTCCCCCAGTAACTTCGAATGTTTTACCCGAACTTTCACACAGAGATTTCAGCTGTCTTCAGCAGGTGAAAACTGCCAGTTAAAGTAAAGCTATCTGCTTTGTTCCCACGGATCTCCTAATTTTGTTGGGGTTGGCAACTGCTGTTAAGAGGCGACACGTAATGAGGGCTTTATACCAAAGGCCACAACCAACGTTCTGTCTGTGCGGTGTTCGACGCCCCAAATTTGTGTGAGGAGGAGTAGGTCTGATGGCAAAGCCAGCCAGACAGGCGTGCAGTCGGCAGTCGCTCACTAAATGCTTTCTTGCTCCTCACAAATGACTGGTCCTAGGGAATCTTGTGAAGCTACATTCAAGGATGTAGCCCCGGGGGTTTGCATCGGTGCTTCTTCTGGCTGGAGCTAGAGGGCAGGTATTCAATTATGGCTCCAGAAAGGTATTTGTGCTCGGTGCAAGCCATGTTCACCCTACCGTGCACCTTTCTGTGCTTGTGCCCATAGCAAATGACTCTCGCTAGAGGACCACCACACCTTCCACACCTACGCCCTACAACAGCCCATGGACATCCCACGCAACCCACCACCAGGATCAGGGCAGCCAAGCTACTTCGAGGAGAACCCAGCCCCTGCAACAGACCACACAGCATGAAGCACCCGCAATCACGGCTGGCTCACAACACTACACCGACCCACACATGGCACACAGGGCGTCTTTCCTGATCGTATTTTTACGCTGCACATTTATTGCTAGTATATGCTGCTTTTAAAAGGTATTTTCTTTAAACTTAAATTTGGGTTTTGCACAGAACATAAAGCAGAAGTTCCTATAAATGGGATCGGTGTAAATGCAACAGTCTCACAGGCCTCATTGAACTCCTATATATTTTATGCACCGCATAATTATTAAATAACGGTTGTACGTGTATTATCCATCAGAGACGTGACACTATTAAGCACAGGTGCCTTCGAATATGTTCATCGAGACCCTAAGTCTGGCATTACGTCATTTCATAAACTGAATTCCCTCCTCCTCCGCCCCATGAACGCTTCATTGCTTTTGACATCCCCAGATACAAAAAAATGCTGCTGTTCGAGAAGTGAAATGATGGCGACCGGAGGGCACCAGCTGCTGGCAGAACATCTGTTTTTATCTCCGAAGCCCAATTCTAGATTTGGCAGCTGCATTTGTATTCCAGACCAACATGGCTCCCTTCATCCTCCCTGGTACAACTGCAGAGCATCTCCCTGAAACAGGTGCTTGGGTTGCATGGTCAAGTGAAGCGGCGCTCTCTGAATGGGCTCTAACAGCTGGCAGCAATTGCACAAATTCATTTATGTCCAGCGATTGTTTTGATTCAGAAAGCCGTAATGAGGAACGCTTTCTCTCTCCTGTTTGACTGCTAATCATGTTGTTTGTACTCTCCTCTGGGATTTACGCTACGCGGGCGGAAGGTTA
The DNA here is from genome assembly GCA_963921515.1 of Calotriton arnoldi. Classification (NCBI taxonomy): domain Eukaryota; kingdom Metazoa; phylum Chordata; class Amphibia; order Caudata; family Salamandridae; genus Calotriton; species Calotriton arnoldi. The sequence goes on along the minus strand of CAWUFW010016248.1, from coordinate 229,525 downwards.
ATGAAATATTGTCATTCATTTGTACCGTTGAAACATGCTTGAGGGAAGCGTGGAGTTTACTGATGCTTTTATAGCCCTTAATCTACAAGGGGTTGCAGAGCGCGCTGGCTTTAACTTTTTCCAGCACTGACGCTTGATTTTCCTAGTTTGAAATATGTTATTAGTGTCGGGAAAGAATCTTCTGCCCGGTGTCAGGTAATAAAAAAAAGAAGTGATATATTAGCCACGCGCTATTAGCAAATCAGCTATGCTATGAGTCACATTATACATGCTGCTGTGACAGCAGTCTGAGAATCTTTGGGGCATATTCTCAAGAACGTGTGATAACCATCGCAAAAGTTACTTAACGCAACCTCCAACATCGCAGTCTACTGCGGGAAATTTACGCCGTGTTAACCAAGTATTCACACCACGGCGGTAACATGCGATAGTCTCCAGATAACGCGTCAACTGACCGCGTTAAAATCAATGCCACGCCGCAAAAATGCAAAACACTAACACAAAAAAAGATGCGATGAGGCCACAGGCCTGCAAATCCCACGCGTCTGGCGGGAAAATGCACTATAATAGCTACACAAACAACACACCAGAAACAATCCAATGTGCGTAGCAACATGGAGGCACCCTGACCCAGCGCAGAGGCCAACGCGAACCCCACAAGCCCCACAGACCACCAGCAAGGAACAACTGGTTCGGGGAAGGCCAAGGAGAAGAGGGAGAGGAAGACGGGGTGCAGTCCGCAGGAAAACAAGATCAGCGTCACGGAGGTGACAGAACACTACCAGCAACTGACCCACAATCAGACCACCTTGAATGCAGCCGGAGTGTCGATGGGGCCAATGGAGGAGGCCAAGAGGCGCCGGCATGATGTGAAAACCTAAACCAGGCCCAAAGCCGCTGCCAACAGGAAGGGAGCAACGGCGACAGGAGGTGGGAGTCCTGCGCCACAGGAGGAGCTGGAGGAAATGGAGGCCAGTCATCAGTGTGGAGACGGTGCAAGGAGGTGGGAGTACGGACACAGCTCGAGAGGACCTGACACAACAGCAACAGGGTGAGGAAAGACCAGGGACTGTGGGGACGGGGGGAGATGGGCACAATGGCACACATTCGCAACGATGTGTAGCACACTGCACACCCACAATGACCCTGGACCATGTCCCTCATCGCCGTGGCACACTGCAGCATACACACATAGCAACAACAGCACATCCACATTGACGACAATGTGGTACAATGTGCAACCCCGACACTGCAGAACAGAGGACACAACTGACTACGCACACGCGCAGAAACAGGCCTACTACATCTGACAGAGCTGGAAACTGTGAAATGGAAATGTACACGTACAACCTCACATCCTTCATGTAGTCCAAATGTACACTGTCCCACATCTAAATCCTGCACCTCCAAAACAGTCACAATGTACATTGACATACAGTCTGCATGTAAACAAGAACAATGCGCCAACATACATGTCAACACAATGTCAACATGCATCTCCCCTTCACATTGCAGAGGGACACACAACACCTCCAGCAGAGCACAGAAGACCACACATCAGTGATGCCGGAGAGAACCACCACACCTTCGACACCTACGCCCTACAACAGCCCATGGACATCCCACGCAACCCACCACCAGGACCAGGGCAGCCAAGCTACTTCGAGGAGAACCCAGCCCCTGCAACAGACCACACAGCATGAAGCACCCGCAATCACGGCTGGCTCACAACACTACACCGACCCACACATGGCACCCAAATTCCAGGTGTCAGAATGCCAAAAGGAGGGGGCCGTAAGGGGGGGGTGGTCCGAACCCATGGAAGGCGAACTAGATCACATATGTGGGTGTCTATTACCCTTCAGAGACCACCTACACCCCACAAAGGAGACCCACACTGCTATAGAGACACATGCAGATGCACATTCCCAGTACAGTACCACGCCCAGGGGCACGCACATACCAGTCACACACCCACGTTGGCTCTGCGTACGACGGCCCAGTCCACTCCCCTTACGAATTGAGAGGGTGACGACAAAGCTACCTGCCCAAGCTCCCAACCCGCTGCCTGCGGTGACATGTCTGCGTCCGCTGCACACAGCACAATGTAATGTCGTAGGGCCCAGGGCCCTCATGCATACAACAAGACCACAGGGACACACGCAGATATTATGTTGAACTGGCTGCGGGCACGTGCGCCTGGCCCCTTTATCGGCAGGGCCACATGTACAGTGATGCCTGTGCTGGATGTGTGTGGGGTGAGCATGAGCCAGCCCGCACAGAGTGCTTGGTGCTGGCAACAACTTGAACAGTGGACACCAGTGCAATGGAAACAGAAAACACCTGCATAACAGAGTCAACTGCTGAGCAACATGGAGGGAGCCGGAGCAAGTACAGAGGTCACCCAACATACAGACAGGGGTGTCTGTGAGTTGCAGTGCACTGAGTTAATGGCACCTAGAGTGCTGGGCAGGGCATCAGGCAGATGATGGCATCCACGACAGGTCTGAGCAACTCCGTCAGTCTGCCAGTACCACTGTTTCGACTCTGGAAGATGGTGGTTGGAGTTGGCCCTGGCGATGGTGGCGTGTGCCTCCTGCGGTGATGCGACGTCAGGGCCGTTCAGGACTGGATTTGATGTGTGAGCCCTGGTGGTCCGCAGTTGAGGCCGCAGGCAGCGGACAGCGCAGGGCCACATGCACATGGCGTCGATGACCCCAAGACCACCGTCACAGAGGTCATCCAATATTCATTCAGTCAGGGTCCCTGACTTGAGCTGCACAGAGTTAGTGGCCCCGGATGCACAGCGGCTGGCACAGGCACACCGCCACGGGACGGTGACTTGCGGTCCACCGAGGCAGGGCCACGCAGACTGAGCGGGTCCTCGTCGATGTCGAAGCTGACTGTGGCGGAGGGTTGCGGGGGACAGTGGAAGGTGTCGTCCAGGGCATGATGCAGAGGGCAGAAGCTATCCGGAAGCAGCAAATGGAGGAGTGGAAAGCAACAGCCTCGTTGCCACCACCAATTCAATACCAACTGCATGAGGATGAAAACTACCCCCTAGTCCATAGACTCAGACGCCACCAATGTACGACCAGGGAGTGTCCATGAATGTCGGGAAACAGACTTAGTGGCACCGGGGCTGAGAGGGGATGCAGTCTGCGATGATGCCGGTACACTGATGTGAACTCCGGCATTGCCAAATCAAGACCCTGTGACCTACTGGACCACAGTGTAGGCCGGAGGCAGCAGTCAGCAGTGGGCAACATGCCACGTGTCGTGGGCTCGTGATGCACAGAGTTAGTGACATCAGGGCAGTTGTCGGTAGTGTCAGATCACCTCCGTAACGATGATCCTTTTCAACTCACAAATGCAACGGGTCATCCTCTTACGCCTCTCCTTGCGTGCAATGATATGCACTCTGCCATTGAATAATCAATGTTCAGTTCCAATTCTGTGACCTACTCGGGCACACGTAGGCCGAAAGCAGTAGTCCGCGTGGGCCCACAGAATCTTGCAGTTGTGATGTACTACTAAGACCTGTTGGCACCACATCGAGGGTGTATGGTGACATACAATCAGCCATGATTAATGTGCTCTGCCATGGTGTAATCAAGACTCAGTTCCAAATGTGTGACCTACTTGTCCGCTGTGCATGCCGGTGGAGTCCGTCAATGTGAAAGGAGTACTGCGGGCCTGTGTTGCGGAGGCCGTGATGGTCTGAGGAGACAGCCAAGGTCGCAGGCCTCGGCCTTGGAGATTGCACCAGCACGTGGTGGGCCCTCTTCGACACACGCAGGTGTCGGCAGGTGGGCATTGAGGCCTGGGTGCGCAGGGGCGGGCAGGACTTGTTCGGGGATAAGCGTCCCAGGGTGCAGCAGGCGCACAGGATCACTGGCAACACCGCTCATGCGTCAGCCTCATGGCGGGTGAGAGGTGCTGCCCTGGCAGAGACGTTGGGCATTCCGGAAGAGGACCACACCCAGAGTTACGTGCCTTTTATTCACACCCCTACGTTGGCCTGGCGTACGCTGGGCCATCCCACTCCGCTCACTCTTAGGGGGGCAACGTAACAGGCAACATTTCCGCGTACTCCCCCACTGGCTGGGGTGACATGGTTGCGTCCACTGTCCACTACACTCCAAATACCAGCGGTGTGTGTCGACATGGATGTGTGTGTGGCCTGCATAATGCAGTCTGGCCAGCACATCCATGACACACTTGGCATTGTGTACATTCTCATTCATCGTTCCCTTGCCTCCTTCGCACATGCCTGGTCCCCTCCTCTTCCGACATTCTGCTACTGTGTGGCCAAGGTGCCCTGCCGTTGATGGCTCATGTAACAGGCTGGCCCAGGTTCCCACAGTGAGTTGTGCTGTTGTGTCTGGTGGGTGTGCATGTTGTATGTGAGCTTGTGTGGTGTGCATTTCCTGTGTTGTGTGTTGCATGATTGTGGAGTTGAGGTGTGTGGTGTGTGCATTTGGTATTGGCCAACAAGCAGTGCATTTCCGTGGGTGCCATCCTGGTGGCGCAGGTTGATGTTGGACTGTCGGAAGGTGTAGGATTCATGCACACTGCCTGGGTGGTTGGCGGCGGCGTTGGCGGAGGTTCCACGGTGGTCCACTGTTGCCTGCACATTGGTGGGATATGTGCGCTTTCTTTTGCACTTATTGTGTGCAGTGTTGCCAGGGGCCACTAGTAGGACATGTGTGCAGTCAATTGCCCCCTGACATGTGCGGGATGCCAGCTGTGGTGTACACGCCTTGCTTGGTCTCGGGCTGTTCCTGCGCAGTGTGTGTGAAGTATAGATGGTGGGGAACCTAGCTGATGGTGTCATCCATGACTGTTGTGGGGGATTTGGATTGGCCTGGCTGTGTGACTCCTCCGTTTCAGGCGGATGTTGGTTGGAGGGTACAAGAGGCCAACACGTGCAGCACGGCCAGCAGCTTTGTCTGAGGTGGGATGTTGGTTGTCCGATGTGTTGGTACCTTCAGCCTGTGGGCAATGGTGGTCAGGATGCGGAGGAGGGTTGTCCCTTTGAGCATATAGTGGGCAATGACATTCTCCGGTGTTGAGTCTGTGAGATTGGTGCATTTTCGGAGGGTCGCTGTCTTTGTCTGCGCTGCCTCAGTGTTGGTCCGGGGGGGCAGTGGGTGTCCATGGGGGTGGGGGTGGTCCTGGGGGAGGTGGAGGTGGGTGTTGGGGCCCTCTTGGGTGTCCGGCCCGCATGTTCTGTGGCTCCATGGCATCTGTTGTCCTTCAGGTGTGGCTGTGGGCTGGGCTCCCTTTTGTGGTGCAGGCTGTCGTCCGACTTTGCACCAGGTCAGAGCAGGTGTTAATTTCCTTCAGCTAACGTGCCTTATTGCATGTTTTGTGGGCTTATCGCAGATCTGGCTGGTCGTTGAGAATGTTGAGGAGTGGTGTTGACGAGGCTTTTTGCACGGGTACGCCTACTCTGCATCTCATTAGCGATAGTTGCCGGGGTCATCTGTGGCGATGTTTTTTGAGGCTGCTATCGCAGGTAAACAGGTGTTATCGGCTGTTAGCACCAGCTTGTGAATGGAGCGATAAATTTATCTCGACTTAGGCTGCGATAAGGTGCGGATAACTCGGCGATACCTCCTTGAGAATATGCCCCTTTGTGCATTGAGTGCACCGCCTCAATATTAACTCACGTTCGCACATCGGCACCCACATGCCCGCTTCTGATTGGTCTGTTTTACGAGGTATTCTCTGACTGTACTTAGGAAGGTTGTATGTTTTAGGCGTCAAAAGTGCAAAAGATTGAAACTGATTGATGGAATCGAGCCTGGGTGGGACTGGTAAAGAGTAAACGGGTATTTTAGGGATTGTATGTAGAAGTATTGAAAAGTACAAGCACACTTGTTTCCCAGTGCGAATCAATCTGATTTTAATTATGAAAAATATATTCAATATTCTATCAAAGCACCTAGTAGTATCCACAATGGAAGCCTTTGCCATCTCTGAGTAACAAGGTTGTTTCTACTTGTTTCAAGCTGAAGACCACCTGATAAAGAAATCTGTGAAGGCTTTTAAATTCTGGTTAAGGGCCAGGTTAAGACACAATAGTGTCTTCTGCTGCTGTGCAATCACCACACGCATATGCCAAGTTCACACAAATTAAAGTTAAAACATTTTGGGTCATCAGCCTCAAAAAGTCTAGAAGATCATGTTCTTCTAAAGTGGTGGCTTAAATGTAACTATGAGCCCCAGCAGAAGCCCTGCAATTTTGTCTTTTACATCAACTGTTGGAAAATTTTTCACAATCTCAAAATGAACAACCACACTTCTAATAATTTCAACACTTTTTTGGAAAACTGTGTGAACATCAATCAATCAAGCAGGGATATGAAATTATCGCCGCTTTTGCGTCCGTTTTCGGGCGAAAAGCGGCGATAATTTCATCGCCTTATCAGCAAAGACACGCTATCGCGTGTTTTGCTGACTTAGCGCCCGTTCCCAGCACACCTAACTTTGCATCGCTAATGAGATGCAAAGTAGGCGTGGCTGTGAAACCAAACAGGGATAATATCGCGAAGGCAGCTTCGCGATATTATCAAGGAGGGTTAGCGATTTTTTAAATCGCGTTAAGTATGCTTTAACGCAGGAATTTAACGTCTGTTAAATTCCTGACTAAGGCATACTTAACATGGGGGTGGATTCTGTGGCTAAGACCACAGGCCCTATCATCTAGGATATCGCCGTTTTCCACCATGGAAAACGGCGATATCCACGCTATCTCTGGAATTTTATCGCCTCGGCGATGCGCGTTGTTGATAACGCGCTAACCGGGCGATAAATTACAGAGATAGCCGGCGATAAATATGCAAGCGCTAAGCGCGCTTGCGATATTTATCGCCGGGCCTTGTTAATATGCCCCTTTATCCTTGTTAGACCTGGCATCCCTGGCGTGGTTTCCACTGATTTTTTGCATTCTGACCTCCTGTTTTGCTGACTTCATTTTTGCTGGCTTTAGGATTCTGGGCACTTTACCTCTTCTAACCACTGCTAAAGTACAGATGGTCTGTACTCAAAACATAGCTTATCCACAATTGGCATATTTAATTTACATATAAATCCCTAGTAAAGTGCACTATATGTGCCCAGGGTCTGTAAATTAAATGCTACAAATGGGCCTGAAGCACTGATTATGCCTCACAATTGAATAGCCCTTTAAACATGGCTCTGACCGGCCACTGTAGATCCTGTGTGTGCAGTTTAAACTGCCATTTCGACCTGGCAAGTTAACCTACTTGCCAGGTCCAATCCTTCCCTTTACTACATATGTCACCCCTAAGGTAGGCCCTAGGCAGGCCCTATGGGCAGGGAGAAGTGTACTTAAAAGTTAGGACATATACTTTTAAGTTTTACATGTCATGGTAGTGAAAAACTGCAAAATTCGTAACCCCTCCCATGCGTGAAAGCTCACCCCCTCCTTGTCGGCCAGACCATGGCACATCCCCCCTTCAAATCACTCAGGGGACAACAGTTTATGGTGCATTAAAGGCCACAGTTTATTTTCAAAACATGGATCATACATTTCTCAACTTACTGGTTGGTCATTGGGAAACACATGTTTGTTTGTTACACAACACACTTATCAATCAAAACATTGTCCCAATGCTTTTACCACTATTTCTGGCTGAGAGCACTGACCCTGTGCGACGGCCCCTTTTTCAGGTGTCTCTGTGTTCTGCGGGTTTTAGGCGTCCCTTGCTACCGACCTTGTGGGTGGCCATTAGACCCAGCTCGGGCTGCAAGTGCCGTACCACTTGCCCTGGACCCATGCTGACCACTCGCCTGCTCCCAGTGCCCCTGCTGTGTGGCATTCCAAGGACACTATCTGAGCAGCTCTTCTATTCTGGCTGTCATTGTGTTCTGTCACCTGCTACCCCTTGTCCCTAACGTGAGGCATCCCAAGGACACTGTTTGAGCAGCTCTTCCACCTAGGTTACTCTTTCCTCTGGGTATCTTTCTGTGTTGCCTCTGCCATGCTGCCAACAGTTTCCTGATCGGTGGCAGCTCCCCCGTTTGCCCGCTTATGAGAAACCCAGCTTCTCTAGGACCCCGGCTATGTTGAGCAGGAACATATACATGCCTACCCCTGTCAAGTATACTCCATCTTCCAAGTGGTGACCCGGTGCCCTAAGGTTGATCAGCCTGTGATGCGCGAAGCCCCAACCGTTGGCCCTACATATCTTTGTAATGGTGATATTTAGCTTACGCCTTGACTTGTCCACCACCCCTTGGTTGATCACCCCTCTCCATACCCGGTGGGCTATCAACTCAGACCATAAGATGTCTGCCGGGTGGATCAGCCTCGCCAGGTCCACCAGCCCTGCTGTCAATGCCCCTAGTAATTCTCTCCTCCCATTATTTGCCAGGTCGTTTCCCCCTAGTGAATGACCACGGCGTCTGGCTGCTCTCCCTGTCACAGTGCTTCTTGCATGGTGTGGAGCAGCTGGTCCCACTTCATGCCCGATTGACCTAACCACGTTACCGCCGTGTTCTATTGCCAGATCCCTTTGAAGTCTTTTCACGCCGCCGCCCTCTGTTGCGCCTGTGTGATATAGGAGTGTCCCATGATCCACACCTTGAGCTGGCCCCCCGTGGACCTGCTGAGAAACAAAACTCAGATCCCTGTGAGTCGTATGTATCCCTTGAACATGCCCGTTGCCCACTGGCCCAGTTTCTTAATCCATTCGGCATTGCGCCCCAAGTGGTCAGCAGTAGTTGCCGCCCCTATGTGAAATGAGTGCGACCTGAACTCTCTGGGCTGGAAACCCGTCCTTTCCAATGTCTTCCTCATTACTGCTGTGAATTGAAACTGGCTGAGGCATGACCCGTCCTTGTGTGAGAATAGCGGCCTGGCAGCACACCGGGCAGCACACCCTGTCCTCAATGCAGTCGATTCTTGTTTGTTTCCCTCTGCCTTCCTGGTCAGTCATTGACCGTCTTAGGTGCACTACCATGTACCCATCCCCCATGTGTAGATCCTCTGTGTAAACACATGCCGATCCAGGGGTCCCTTTGGCCGGGGCCTCTAGCTCGCTGATCCTGTAAGCCCCAAAGAAAGCTAAGGCAAAAGCTGCTCTGAATAACACCACCTCATGGTGTCCTGTACATAATCCTGTTAGCGCGCCCAGTACTGTCTTCAAGACCGTGAAATCAATGAACCTCCTATTATCCTGAGCCCTAGGCTGTAGCCTCCCCCAGTCTTTCATTGCTGTCCTACAGTAAAATGACCCAGCAGGGTCCTTTCCTGTTGCCAATTTGGCAAAGTGTGAAAACGCGCTAAGATGTGTTTGGGCCCATTACTTGGTCCTCCAGTTCCTGAATGCCTATTCTATGAAGGCTGCTACCTCCGCTAGGCCTGTTTGTTGGTCACATTTCTAAAACCTCCCAGCACTTACGATATCTCATCGCCATCTTGGGGGCCAGCACATTGTCCACCAGCATCGTTATTCTGGGTCCACAAGGTTCCAAAGGTGTCCGGGTACTGGTGTCATGCACTGCTCTGCGTGAGGTGCCAGCTCCCTGAATCACTCCCACTGAAAACTAGAGATCGCATCAGCTATTGTATTCACCACCCCTGCAATGTGTCTGGCCCTAACCACTATGTTTGCCCTCAATTGGCAGCTGACTAAGTGTCACAAGAGCCGCACCACTGCTGGGCACTTTGCTGTTCCCAGGTTTTTTGCCTGGACCACTGCATGATTGTCCTACCATAGCGTGAACTGCCTGTTAGCTAGTCTGTCACCTCATATTGCGAAGGCAACTATGATGGGTAAGAGCTTCAGGAGCGTGATGTTTCCTTTGATCCCTGTGCTATGCCAGCTGTCTGGCCAATGTGATGCTGACCATGCGTTTCCCAGGATTGCCCCGAAGCCGCGCCTCCCGGCAGCATCTGTGAAGAGCTCCAATTGCTCGGACGTTACCCATGGCTTCTGCCACATGAGTGTGTCATTGAAGCTGGCTAGGAATGTGACCCACTGCTCTAGATCTTCTTTCACCCATTGTGTGAGGTGCACCCTGTGATGTCTCATTGTCATCCCTTTGGTCAACCAGGCCAGTCGCCTGGCGAAAGGTCATCCTGCTGGGATCACTCTGTTAGCAAAGTTCAGCTTCCCTAGTAGCTGCTGGAGTTCCTCCAAAGTCTCCTTCCTTTTCTGTTGCAACTGCCTTATAATTTGCTGCAGCTCAGCTACTTTATCACTGGGTAATCTGCATATCCTTTTCACCGAGTCCAGCTCAGTCAATTCCCAGGAATGATAACCTAGCAACCGGGCCCTCTGTTTTTTCTGGAGCTAGGGGGACTCCCAACTCTTCCACCAGTTCCTCAAACTAGCAGAGTAGGTCTGCACTTTCCCCTGATTCTGGTTTGCCAATGAGCAGGAAGTCATCCAGGTAGTGCACGCGCCCCCCTTCAAGGTGATGTGTCCCCAGTTCCCACTCCGAGAAACTGCTGAAGGACTCAAAGTAAGCAGATGAAATTGCAAACCCCAAAGGTAGGCACTTGTCATAATAATAGGCCCCATCTAGTTGAAAACACAGCAGGTGGTAACTTTGTGGGTGCACTGGCCGGAGGCTTAAAGCAAACTCTATGTCTGTTTTGGTTAGCAGTGCCCCCCTTCCTACTCACTTAATCAAATCCCCTGCTTTGTCCAGGGAGGCGTATGACATCGAGCAGCTGTCCTGCTCCAACCAGTCATATATTGAATGTCCCTGAGGGTGTGACAAATGTTGTATGAGGTGGTATTTGTCTACCTCCTTCTTTGGTACCACCCCCAATGGGGGCACTATGAGATTTTCCAATGGGGGACTGCCGAAAGGGCCTGCTACTCCCCCCACCTTCTGCCTGGCTACCTCTGGGTTGTCTCGCATGGATTTTAGATTGCGGCTAAGCCACGGGGCTAGGGGGCCCTGGTAAGGTATGGGGAAGCCTATTGTGAAACCGTCTGCTAGTAGCTGTCTGTCTTTGCTTTTTGGGTATCTATTCAGTAACTTAACTAATCTCCTGACTCTGATGGGGGTGGGCAGTGTCCTTTCAGTCGCCCCCTATCCCCCCGTGGACAACCTTTTGTGCCCTCCGCTACCTCCTGTTGCTGCTCTCTATGTTATCCCCTGCTCCTTTTGCCTGCCTGCAGTGGACTGCTGAGTGAGTGCCGCAGCAGTTGCTACAACTGTGTTTAAATCTGCAGGCATGCCCCCATATACACCTATCTTTGTCTAACTTCCAGCACGTTGTTGTGTGCCCTTTCCCGGCCTTGCACCCTGGGAGGCCTCTGGCTTTGGTGCCCTGCACGTTCCCCTCGTGTCTGCCTTTAAAACCTGAGGGTTGAAAATTGTGCTCGTGCATGCCTACTCCTTCCCTGGCAGCCACAATGTGACTCGTGAAACCTTCTATGTCCTGGTGATCCCATTCTATGACAGGCCATGTCTGCATCTTTTCCCGGAAGCCCTCATCATAGCGGAGCCAGGCTTCCCCTGGTATTTCTGTTGTGCCTCGTGCACCTTTGCTCATGGAGGAACAGGGCTGCTGCGCTCTGGGGAAATTCTTCTACAAACAACACATGCCAGGGCTCTAAGGGGCCACAGCCAATTATCTATTGACCTCTCAACCCTGGGTTTGCGCCTATCCCTCCCATTGTTCTCCTTTTTATCATGTCTGGTCAGATCCAACGCTGCCTGGCACACTTCTAAAAAGGAAAACATGTTGATGTATTCCTTCTGCCGAATCCTTTCTTTCACTGCCAGTGGTATCAGGCTGGCTAGCCTAGTTATGCGGGTTAATAGGGGGATCCCATGGGGACGGGCGCATATATTCACTAGCGGGCTGGACATGGCCCCTTTTGCCATTTCCCATGTTCCAGTTGTTGTCAGCTCAGCCTCCCCGGTCACCGCCGTGCTACTCGGGGTGCCTTAGTCAGCCCCCTCCCTATCTGTGTTGCCCTCGTGCCAAGTGATCCTTACGTTCTCACTTGCTGCTTATGTGTTTCCCACTGCTTATGTGTTTCTTTTTGGGTGCTGCTTGGCTTGACCCCTTTTTCCCAGGCTCCCTGCCCTCCCAGGGGCCCATCACTGCTGGAGGGTATCCTGCGCTAAATTGCGTGCCTGGCCCCATCCATGGCCACCATGGCATTAATGCTGATGGATGAGGGGCTTGTTGCTGAAAGGATACGTGCCCCCAATCCTCTCCCTGGAACTCTCTTTCTCCTTGTCCGCCCCTGTGGTTCACTGGTCAGGGGCAGTGGGGTCCACATGGCCCCTGCGCTGTGGAGTTTGTAACCCCATCTGCATCCTGTAATTGGCAATGCTCCCTGTTGCCCTTTAGGACCCTGGGATTGCTCCGCACCTTTGCACGCTACCCAACCGCTTGTTGCTCACCATTCCTTGTCACTGTGTCGTAGTTCGCATGCTCTCTAACCACCTGGGGGCCACCGTTGTGGGTACAGGCCCCTAGTTTGAGTCCTTCGCTGCAGTAACCTTCTGGACCGCTGCTTTCTTCCTCCTTGGCACCCAGCTTGGTGGGAGCCACCATTCTGGCTGCATGCCCCCTCGAACCTGGCCTTGGGGGCTCTGTATCCAGACTTGTTTTCCTCCCCAGTGCTTGCTTGGCTTTCTTAGCTGGCCTTTCCTCCAGGGCCACGGTTATCTGTTCATCCATCCAAATCTTTCCTTTTATTGCCACCAGGGCCCTTGCCTTTCCCAGAAGTACTCGTAAGTTTTCATCCAGCTCTGGGCTGGACTCTCCCCAGGGCTTTTCCTGCCTCCTCCGCTCTGACCCCGCCTCTTCATCACCGGCCATTTCCTCCCAGAAGTGCCCCGGCCTCTTTCTTTGTCTGTTGCCTTCATTCCAACTCCCCGCCATACTCAAGTGCCCCAAGGGTTTTGCTCCGGCCCGTTTTATCCCTCTCGGGCCTTGGTGCTCCTGCTTTTGCTGGGGTGAGCAGCCGCTGCTCCCGACCGCTGCTGTCCCTGCTTCCTGATTCTCGGCCCCACCCAGGTCATGTCATTCAGTATGAGGCCGGGTACTGCCTCACCTGCCAGCGAGCCCTGGGAGGCGCCTTTACTGCTGCTTGTGGGCCCGCCTCCATATCCAGGTGCCCACACCTGTGTCACTCAGAGCCGGCAGTTGGACTGCAACGCAGGTAGGCCTCTGACAATGGTGTTTTCGACTTCTGGTCAAGATAGCAGGGATGGCAGGTAAGGAAGGGGCGTCCTCAGGAGTTCTCGATGGTGCTGTTTCTCCCAAGGCGATGGTCCTCTGAGGTGATGATCTTCCAAGGTGATGGTCAGTTGTAGTCAAGGGGGACCATGGCCACCTTTTGACCTCCTTGTCCGCCCCACCCTCTTTCAACCATTGGGCGGGTCGTGGTTTTTCTAATTCTGCACGTCCTTTTTCGCAAACTTTTCCGTTGTGCTTCTGGTGTTCCCGCCGCCGGTAGGGGTTCCCAGTGGGTCCCTATCTGTTCCGGCTTTGTCTCCTCAGCCAGCGTCACTTTCCACTTCTGCAAGGTCAACATTTAGAATATTGGTACTTTCTTTTTTTAAATTTTTTATTTATAACTTGTTGGCAATTATGCACACATTGGATACAGGATATCTCAAATGGCATGGCAATTACAGCAAAGACACAGCAAAATCTTGACAACGTAGAAAGCAGCATCAGGGGCACACGAGGATCATTCGCGCCCTTTTCCTCATCTCCTGGCCCCCCTCCCTGCCCCTCCCCACCTCCACACCCAGTGATACAGTACATTCTTGCCATCAAGGAACCTCCCGGGAAGACAGAAAACGGTAATCTGCGTATCACAATTCAGGACTCTCTAGGATCAAGGGGGAAGCTTCATTTGGCGAAGGTAACTGATAAAGGGCTCCCATATTTCCTGGGGGTGAGACCTCTGGGGCATTAGGTCCCAGAAATTGGATAGTTGTTCATAGTAATAAGTAGTGTCTTTGATCCAGTCTCGGATTTGTGGTTACTGCATACTAAGCCAACACATTGTAATCCTGCATTTAGCAAGGAGGAGCATTAGAGCAGTAAGTTTGCGGGAGCCGCTGGCCACATCTGACACGTAGCTCAGCAGCCCAATCAGGGGTGACGGGGATAGCGGTGCATTTAGGACTTTCTCTATGACGCAGAAGACCTCTGCCTAGTAAGCGGCAATTGAGGTACACTGCCAGGCAAGATGGATAAAATCTGCTCAAGTGGAATGACAGCGTGGGCAGCGAGAGTCTGGGGACAGACCCATTCAGTGTATTAACACGGGGGTCCTGTAAGTATGATGTAGGAATTTGAAATGGATAAGCCGTAATCTGTAGTTAGGGGGTAGCAATTTGAGTTGGCTGCAGCAAAATGTCCATTATGCATCGGTGAGGGGGAGCGCAAGGTCCCTTCCCCATGCCTCCTGGGCTGGTGTGAGCGCTGTGTGTGCAGTGTGCTGCATGTGCTTATATAAGGATGTGATTAATTTGCGGGGTGAAGCAGTTGTGTATATGTAGTCTAAGGCTGTGAGTGCTTTCGGGGGGGCTGGGAACGTGTCGAACAGCACTAGGCACATCACCTGCAGTTGGTATTATAGAAGGGTCTCAAGGGGTGTGCTAGAGGTGGCGTGCGGGGTCGGGAGCTGAGAAATTGGTCGTCCGGGAAGAGGTCTGCAAAGGTGTGAATGTTGAGCTTGCTAGCGCAGTTGCACGCGCGCCTGTCGTGCAGGGGAGGCAGCAAGGGATGCCTCTCCACCGGAACCGATGGAGCATAAAGGTGTGTGACACCCACGCGGCGAGCCAACCAGGCCCATGCCCACCGCATGCATTGCAGGGTGTCTATCTCCAAAGTGGGATGTTTATATGGAAGAAACAGGGCGGTCGAAAGTGGCCATGGTGAAACCGCGTCCATCTCCACTGCGACGTGTGGTTGCAAAGGTGTAGGGTGCGTTCAGTAATGTAGAAAATGTGCCTGGGAGCAAAGCGCATAAAGCTGTAGGTCTGGTGCTCCCAACCCACCTTGAGCTTGTGGCAAAGTTAACAGTTCGTATTTTACCCGGGGTTGTTGGCCTGCCCTGACCAATGTGATGAGGTTGGAGCAAAGTTGTTTGAAAAAGGCCTGCGTGATCGGGATGGGAATGCTCACGAATAGGTAAAGAAATTTTGGTAGTACAACCATTTTTGCGACAGCAATCCGGCCCGCCAAAGACAACGGGAGCTTGGACCACAGGGGAATTCGATCCTCGAACCACGTCATGACTCTGCCGTAGTTGGCCTCCCAGAGATCCGCTATATCTCTGCTGATATGGCCTCTGTTAGTGAAAGAAGCATGGATTTAGCCCAGTTGATTTGGACTCCGGATAAGCCCCCAAAGCGTATAATTTCTCGTATTAATGGGGAGAGGTTGAGTTCTGGATGGCTCACGTAAAGAGTGATGTCGTCCGCATATAGGGACACGTGAGGCCGCGGGTTGTAAATCTCAACCCCCGATTTGCATGATGTTGCCGAATTTGTGTGGCTAGGGGTTCCATCGCAATGGCAAAAAGTAGAGGGGAGAGTGGACACCCCTGCCGCCTGCTGACTGGGAAGGGGTCCGATATCTGCCCATTAAGGCATACCTGGGCGGTGGGCAGGGTGTAGAGAAGGGGTATCTGTGCAAGAAAATTGGAACTGAGGCCCATTCTGCTCAACAGCGGGAACAGGAAACCCACTCCAGTGTGTCGAAGGCTTTGTTGCATCAAGCAAGGCTGCCACTGCTGTAGTGTGGGGATGTAGATAATGCATAAACTGCAAACATGGTCCGGAGATTGCGGGTTGTAGAACGGCCAGGTATGAAACCAGATTGATCAGGCCTGATCATTACAGGGAGCAGGAGTTGCAGCCTTTTTGCCAGTACCTTCGCAAATATTTTATCTCTATTGATGAGCGACAAGGGTCGATAGGAATCGCATTGGTTAGCTGGCTTGTCAGGCTTGAGGAGCGTGAAGATCACAACTCCTGCATCTACGGGGGGAGCGAGCCCACCTCAAGTGCATCGTGGTAGACGTCTTGGAGTTTGGGGGTTAAAATATCAGACTATTCTTTATAAAAAGCGGTTGTCTGCCCATCCGTGCCGGGAGCTTTATCCGGGGGAAGGCCAACAATTGCCTGTTGCACTTCTTCGGCAGTGACGGGGGAGTTTAAGAACTCCCGGTGTGAGTCTGAGAGCCATACCAACTTGATGGTGTTGAAATAGCCTGTAGGTCAAGGGGGGTAGTTGGCTGGGAGGGGGAGTAGAGGCGAGCGAAGAAGTCGACCATGATGTGTATCAGGTCTGGGATGGAGGAGTGGTGTCGGCCCTCCGAGTCAACAAGGTCAGAGATATAGGATGCGGCGTGTGGTTTCTGGAGCACCCTGGCTAGTGTCTTGCCAGGGCGATCTCCCTCGCCATATTTGCGTGCCTGGGTCTCCTTGCCCAAGAAATGGACAGCTCTTAATGCCTCCTCCTGATATGTCGACATCTTGCTGCGTATATTGGCCAAAATAACAGGGTTGTTAGAGCGATGGAACAGAGTTTCGAGTGCGGAAATGTCAGTTTCAAGCACTGAAATCGTCCCGCGAATAGATTTGAGAATACCATGCTGTTTGTCTATGCAAACGCTGCAGATGACCACTTTGAAGGTGTCCCAGAGCACAGCAGGGGAGACAACTGAACCCGTGTTGTGCTCGAAGTAGTCCTGAATGGCTGCTCGTACCTCTTCCCTAAAGACCAGGTCTCTAAGGGCGTTCGGAGGTAAATGATCAATTGAACAGGGGCGTGATCCGAGAGAGTGTGCGGCTAGTGGGAGACCACTGGCCACCAGGGTAGCACATCCCTGGATGCCAGCCAGTAGTCGATTCTGGACCATGCCCCATGTTGCAGGGAGAAGCATGTGCCTTTGCGTGCGCTGTGGTGTGTGTCTCGCCAAATGTCTACAAGGTGGTTGTCTGTGATAATCGAGACAAGGGTTGCGGCAGCTTGCGGGTGGGGACGTCTGGAGCTACCCGCTCTGTTCAGTGCATCCACCAGTGGGACATTAAAGTCGCCACCCCAAAGCACAGTCCGAGGGTTAGAGCCGGCAATCAAATGCCAGACCTTAGCGAAGAAGGTCGAATCGTCCATGTTAGGACCGTAGACGGTGGCCAGGGTCATGGGATGATTGTGGAGTGTGCCAGTCAGCATAATGTAACGTCCTTCATCGTCGCAAATGCAGTGGTCAGTGGTACAGGCCAGACCGTTCCGTATGAGAACACAGACCCCGCTTGCGTAGTTGGAGTATATGGAGGAGTAGGCTAGTCCCCACTTCCTAGTGAGCAGGGGGGGAAGAGTGTTACCGACGAGGTGGGTTTCTCGGAGTAGACAGATGTCGATCGTGTGTCTCTTCAGGTAGGCGTGCACTAGGCGTTTCTTTCTGCCATTGTTTAACCCCCTTACGTTCCATGTGACGAGTTTAACCGAGGCTACCTTGCCCGTCTATGTCAGGGGGATGGCAATAATGCGCTGAAGAGGGGTGCTGTGCGAGTGATAAGAAGCCGCGTGCCTCTGCCTGCGCCAGCAGTTGAGGGGGAGGTACATATGTATGCCAATAAGCCAACATTCTTTTTGTACAATAAACAAAACTCAGTGAACTGACCCTCAACAAACCCGACCCTGTCATTCCTCCCCCCACCCACTCCAACCCCCCAATTAGGTTGAGATATCCCTACCCATGACAGAAACATCTGGGAATTCTCCCAGGGGGCAGCGGAGTCTCCGTGGGAAATACCCGCTGTGAGGCTGGGTGGGTGAGCATAAGTATAGGAAGAGGACCTCCGTCAGGCACTGCCCAGTAATGTGCTACAATAATACAGTTAACAACATAGCCTGGCATAAACAAATAAGATCATCAGAATCAGACATGTGGATAGGGGCGGCGGCCCCCTCTCGGCGAATCAGTACTTGAGTTCTTACATCCTGTTGTGGGTGCTATCAGGTAGTAGCTAGTCATTGTCGCTGAGCCGCACCTCCGACGAGGATCCCGTAAGAGCCACCAGGGAGTGGCCAGCTTTAACCTGTTGTTTGGCAAACTTGAGGGCCTGCTTTGGATCGGTGAAATGGTGTGTTTTGCCATCCTGGATTACCTTGAGCTTGCCGGGGTATAGCATGGCGTACTTTAAGTTGACTTGCTGTAAAAGGAGTTTGGTTGGTAGAAAGTCGCGGCGAGCCGCCTGCACCACCATGGTGAAGTCCGGGAAAAAGGACAAAATGTCGCCTTTATATTGGATTTGGCCCTGCTCTCTGTCAAGCCAGAGGACCGTGTCACGGTCCTTGTAATTCAGCAAACGGGCCACAATTGGATGAGGGGGGCCCCCGGAGGGGGTTTTTGGTCCCAGAGATCTATGGGCTCTTTCAACAATGATGAAGGGTGACAGTTCTGAACCAAAGAGAACCCGCAGCATAGTTTCCATGAAGTCCTCCATCTTGGAGATAACGGCGGACTCGGAGATTGTTGCGCCTCGAGGTCTTCATTTTTTTGTTTAATGATGTCTAGTACTTTGTCCATTCATAGGAGATATTCAGAGGTAGCAGATTAGTTGTCATCTGTTTCGGATACCCTGGACTCCAGATGATCAAGCCAGGAGTCATGAGTATTGACCCTGTTCTTAACCGTGTCCATGCAGGAGGTAAGTAGATCTAGCTTGGCGTCAATGTTATTTAAACTGGACTTCACCTCCAGTAGTATTCCTCTCAGGTCCAGGTCTTGCCCTTCAGCATCGGCATCGTCTGTGCGGTGTTAGGCAATGTCTTTCTCCGCCTCGAGGTCCGCCTGCCTGGCACCACGTTTCTTTTCAAATGAGAGCTTGGACTGCCTGCCCTCCAGCTTACCCATGTCCACAGGTGGGTGGTGGCTAGTAGCCCCGCAGGCTCAGTGAGGCCCAAAAAGAGTGACCTCTGCATGCTGTAGGCAGTGGGCCAGCAAGCCTGGTTCCACAGGGGGAGGGCCACCTGGTGGGGAGGCCCCGCAGCTGCCCCCACCACCTCCCAGCATTGGATCCTCCTGCACATGCGCATCAGGCCCAAGCAATTTGCCTCCAATCGTGGCAGCAAAGGGTCTTCTGAGGGGCACAGTGGCGTCAGGCCCCCAACCGGGGCAGTGGGGCAAGTGGTGGCAGCAGCAGATGAGGTCACTTAGCGCCGCCTGCCACCCCAGCCAAGTCAATGGGATGCGGGGACTGCCAGCCCCCCGCCCGTAGACCACGTTCGGGCACAGAGCAGCAGCAGCGAAGAGGCAGAGCTACCGACCACAGCACACAGTACAGGCCCGGCTGACAGCCGGGCGCCCCTCCAGCAAGAGTGCAGCAGCGCGGAGACGATCAACACACTGGGGGGGAGGGGCACGATTAGGTCCTGCTCGTCGAGTCCACTTGGCAGATGTCACTCACCGCTTGCTTGAACAGGGGCAATCCGGAGGGCCCCCGGGTGCACCCCCATGGGGCCGGCGCCAGGCCAGTCAGCTCCGCTTCAGTAACAGGCTGCGCCCCAGGCTGCACCCCAGCCGGGCACCGCCGCAGGTCCAACGTCATACCAGTACAGTGCAGGCACTCATCAAGAGCCACGCAGATATGTCCCAGCACCGCAACAGCAGCTCGGGCACCCCGCCACTTGTTTCCTCCCAGGGGCTCGGCCCAGCAGCATACTCGCTTGCTCGCCAGCCGGAAGGCCTGGGTAGGCGGCAGCCACCACCCGGCCGATTTGATCCAATGATTGTGCCCAGAACGGCATCCCGGCAGGTTCTTGCGCCACCTCCACCACTGTGCCGGCAGCGGCAGGATGACGTGGTCATGGAGTCACGGCTGGATGGGTCCTACAGCAAGTCGAACTTGCCGGATTGAGAGCTCAGCCGGCAGAGCTCGCTTACAGTGCGGTAATCTTGCGCGGCGGTGAAACCACGCCACCCTAGAATATTGGTATGTTCTTACTTTAACCATTCTGTGACTCTGCCTGTCTCTGAATACACATCTGGGTCGGGTGACAGCTAGGTTTTATGCATTCCCTCTAGAGTGTCACGGAAAGGGAGCTGAGGTGTGACATTTGCATCTAAATGGCCATCACCAGGTTAATGGGTCTTCCTGAGGCAGATTGGGAGGGAGGGGCTGACATTTGCACCTGAATAGGGCTGTGCCTGTCCCCACACAAAGAGCTATATACCTCCTGTAGTGAGTCTGGAGCTAGGGCAGGAAAGGCAGAGACCTTGGGATCTTCAAAGGCCTTTTTGAAGTCTCCCCCGCTATTTGTTGCTTCTTGCCTGGGAGTGACAGGGACTGGACCTGCTCTCTTCATCCTTGAACCCAAGTCTCTACAAGGGTATGCTGGCTTGCCTTCTGTGTTCTGAAGTCTCAGGGTCATAAAAGACTTCTTGCAACTCTGCCGGTGCTGCTGGACTCTGCAATCGGTGAGTCCTACTCTTGCCTGAGGTGCCCCCTCCAGTCCTGGGCCTCAGAAGTGGGTTCTGCAGCTGTTTCTGCAAAAATCGATGCATTGTCATCACTGTGCCCATCAGAACCAATGCAGTGTCCTCTGATGCTGACGCAGTGCCCATCTGAGGACATCTCTGTGTGGCTCGACGATGACGCATTGTCCTGACTGCAAGGTTCAATGACGACGTAACGCTGATCTGAGGTTCCAACTGTAAAGCTCAACGATAATGCAGCACTGATCCGAAGATACTACTGCAAGGCTCGATGACAACGCATCAACACGACTGCGTGAATCAGAACCACTGCTTCGAGTCTTCAAACACTGACGCTTAGAGTCTTCAAACACCAACACTTACTCCATCCAATGGTACTTTTTCGGCAGTCCCTGTTTCGGCCAAGTAGCTGGCATGCCCTCCATCATGATCGGCCTGGAACTTTGGATTTATCCCGGTCTAGCACCACCTCAAGAAACCTTTTAGCACTATTTACTTCTAAACACTGCTTTTGGATTTAATCTTTAAAAATTCATATATGGATTTTTGTTGTTTTGGTCTTGTTTTACTCAGATAAATATTCTCTATTTTCTTAAACTGGTGTGGAGTCTTTTTGTAGTGTTTTTACTGTGTTACTGCAATTATTATGTTGCACAAGTACTTTAAACATTGCCTCTTAAGTTAAGCCTGACTGCTCTGTGCCAAGCTACCGGAGGGTGAGCACAGGTTAATTTAGGTTGTGTATCTGACTTACCCTTACTAGAATTGTGATCCCTACTTCGACAGGGTGCATACCTCTGCCAACTAATGACCCAATTTCTAACAGTCCTCATGGTGAAGAGGCTGCCCACCTAATTTTTAAATGACTGCCAAGCAGGCAGTCATTTATAAAGGCATTGACAGGAACCATCATGATGGCAGGTCCTGTCAATGCATTTTACTGTTTGCTACAGGGCTGCATAGGAAGGACACAGCCCTGTATTAAACAGTATTCTTTTTTTTTTTCAAAAGAAAAAAAGTAATGCTTCCCTCACCATGGGAGACTTCTCCCAAGGCGAGGGGTGCATTAGAATGGTTTTACTGTTCCTTACTGCCAGGTTTTTCCTGGCGGTAAGAAACAGGAAAAATTAATTAAATGTCTGCCCATCTAAATTGGGTGGGCGGACATGTAGCCATTTCTCCGACTGCCAGTCGTGGATCCTGCAGGGAAGCACGGTGGTGCCGGCAGGGGGGAAGTGGATAGAAGACTGAATAGGATTTATTTTTCTCTTTTCTGTCGTCTGTAGACTCCCCCCATGCCTGCCCCGCACCGCCCCATTGCGCTTACCCGCAGGAGCCATGACTGCCCTCACTCCCCAGGGCCATCGGAGAAGTTTGGCCACTACAGAGACAGAGTAGTGTCCGCCGTGGCCAAGCTTAAAGTCTGCAGGCAATTAAATTTGGCAGCGGATCACTATGTTGGTGGGGAGGAAACTCCATCGCCATTGTGATGGATTGCCCTCCTTGTCAATATATAAATCAGGCTCTGAGTACTTGATGCACATACAAAAATTAGTGAGAGGGGATATATGGGCCTTGCCTCGAACATGTAACATGGCATACAAGCAGAAGAAAGTCAATAAATCAGGCATTAAAAGCAAATTAGCAATAGGCAAAATCATCTTATTTTCTTGATCAATAAACATAATCTTCATAAATAAATACATGTACTATGAAAAAGGCATTACCCTGGTCACCTGAGTAACAAATTTCTGCATAGGCATACATCACAAAGAAAAGTCACATGAGAGTTAGGTGGGGCAGTATACTGAAAACAAAATGTCGTTCAGCCATGATACACATCACTTCTGAAGTTCCCAGAAGATATTTTCTCCTTGAGTCAATCTCTTTTAGCAAAAAATATAAAAAGGCTGCATTCTTGAGTTAAAAAATTACGTAAAATGCACAAAATTCCAAAAACATGGAATTACACAAGCTTACACTCATAATACATATTTTGTATTGTGCTAGTGCTAATGTAGCCGAAACAAAGGCATGCTCAAAATGCATAGATTGCAGCCACAGCAGTTTATTGTTCTATTGAGATGGAGGAAGATGTATCCTAGTGGTAAGACAGTGGTAGGAAGGTCAAGCAGAACCAGGTTTTCTTCAGGGTTGTATCATCAAATCAAAGTTGAGAATTCCACGAAAGTATTCATATGCATTTTGTTCGTTGGCCACCTCAGCAGTAAGGGGAGTTGCCATATATTTGAGCAGCAGCGTAGAATGGGAGATTAAGGAACTGGTTTGTGATCCATATGGTAGGTGGCTTTGGGTTAAAGCAATAACAAATGGACAAAATATAAATCTCATAAATTATTATGGTCCCACAAGCGATGAAACAGATGCTCTTACAAGGATTTACGATCTTGCCTTGGAAGCTTCTGGTCCCTTGATTTGTGGGGGAGATTTTAATTTCATACAACAGATAGCAAAAGATAAATCCAATAAGAATAAAAAGCAACTTAAACACAAATCCAAAAAGGTACTAGAAGAAATAAAATCGAGCTACCAGCTAATCGACTCTTGGAGAGAGGACTACCCAGAAGGCAGACGCTATTCATGTTTCTCTTACTGATTTAAAACTGCGTCACAAATAGGTTTTAAAAAATATCTAAGTCATTAATCAATGGCCGAATGGACATCCTTTCCAATGCCTTTTCAGATCATTCTTTGGTCTCCTTAGAATTCAAAATTGGACCAAAAGAATGGGATAGATCCAGATGGCAATTGGATAGATTTCTGCTTTCTGATCCCCATTGGGTGGAGGAGGCGAAGCAGTTTATTCTCAAGTTGTTTTCCCTCAATTGCAATACAGCCCCATTATTTTCAATCTGGGAGGCCTTCAAAGCAACTTCAAGGGGGAGGGTCATAGCTTTCAAATCTAGAAAAAATAAGAAACGGATCGAACAGATAGCCAGCCTACAGGCCGCCTTTGATAACGCAATTAGAATTAAGGAACAAAATGATGGGTCCGAGATGGAGTAGGGATCAATTGCCACTGCTAAGCAAATTCTCAGATATTTTTTTATTTCAGAAGAAATCAAAAAGTTGAATAATTATCAACAAAAAATATATGAGGAGAATCAACACATCGGCAAGTTTCTCGCCTGGTCAACTAGACTAAAGAAAGAGAAAGAACTGGTCATTTCTTTAGAACATCCAATTACTGACCAGGAAGAAATCCAATAACTTTTCCTTCAACATTATTCTGATATTTATCAGATCCAATATACTGTATCCAAGAGCCTTATTATTTGGTATTATTATTCATTGACTCTCCCCCTCCTGTCCGATTCGAATACTCAGGTGTTTTTGAAGCCTATAACTTCTTTGGAGATCCAACAAGCCCTAAAGTTATTCCCAGTGCAAAAGCCTGCGGAAATAATGGGCTACCCACAGAATTTTTCAAAACATTTTCTAGCAAACTTTTTCTTTTTTAGTTGATTTCTTTAATTTTATCAAAGACAGGGGCAAGATCCCCTCATCCTTTTCAAGAAGCAATTATAGTATCATTTCTTAAAAAAGGACAAGAATCCAAAATCGCTGCATTCTTACAGGCCGATCAGTCTGCTAAATACAGACTACAAATTGCTAATGAAGATCTGGGCAAGTCGTATCACTCCTCTAGCACAACAACTAATACATCAAGATCAGATTGGGTTTGTGGCTGGGCGATCAATGTCCACAAGTACTCAGTTCCTGATTCAGGCAATAGATTATTTTTCAGAAAATCATGTAAAAGCCCTAGTGTTGATGATTGATGCCTAGAAGGCATTTGATCTGGTAAACTGGGATGCCTTATTTTGAAGTTTAAGAAAATGTGGCTTACCTTCCCAGGTTATATCAATGCTAACCAACCTCTATAATGGCACCCAAGCAAAGTTGATGGTGAACTCCAAGGTAGCAGGTACAATTAGGATCAATAGGGGCATACGTCAAGGGTGCCCCCTCTCTTCAATCTTATTTGCCTTCTTTATAGAACTTCTTGCAATACAACCTCGTAGTAGGGCCAATATAAGACCCTTCATGTCGGGGATAGCAAAGATTAAATTATTTGCAGATGATATGATTCTATATCTCAACCCCGATAATGATAATGTAGAAGGTGCTTTTCAGACGATTACAGATTTTACAAAGATAGGAGGGTACAAGATCAACCAAACTAAAACAGAATTGTTGCTCTTCAATGCCTTAATTGATGGCCTTCCTTTATCCTTACAGTCTCACATAAAGGTAGAGTCCCCAATCAGATACCTTGGTATATCTGTTACAAATAACTTCTCCAGCCTCTTTTATCTGAAACATACCAAAATGCTATTTAAAATAAAGGCTTTGCTTGATAGATGGTCTCTGCTTCCTTTGTCTATAATAGGCATTATATCAATTATCAAAATGTCGATTTTGCCGTTATTAATATTTTTATTCTCCAATGTTCCAATAAAAGTACCTAATAGTTTTTTTCAGGAACTGGACTCTGCTGTGAGGGGTTTTATATGGAACAAAAAATCTGCGAGGGTTAAATTAGGGGTCCTACAACTCGACAAGTCGCAAGGTGGCTTGGCGTGTCCCAACATTCATAATTATTATCAGGCAGCACTACTTGATGTACTTTTGTGTTATTTAACTCATCTCAACACACCAGATAAGTATTTTGTAGAGGAAATGGCATAAGAATCTGCAACAAGTTTACCAGTTTTTTATAAAAACAGCAAAATTACCAAAAAAAACCAAGGTTCTCATTTTTTCGTGACATGTTTGGGCAGATGAATGCATTGGGAAAATCCTATGAAACTCCTGTTAATGTTTCTCCAGACCAGCTGCCGGAGAGTAAATATATGAGCTTATCCCTTGTAGAGAGGGAAATTGGATTCTGGAATTCATTAAGATTCAAATCATTGGGTGACTTTTTTTAGACGAGCAAAAACTATTTCATGGCAGGAGCTACGAGAACGGGCAGGTCCCCAATGTGTACAATACTTTTTAAGCTTTATTAAAATTATGCATTTTCTTCAAGCGCAATGCAAAGATCTAAATCAAGGGACTCAATCGATAAATAGTGCGCTTGTTAAAAGCCAAATATTAAAAATAGGTAATTGGTGTAGATTCCTGCAGAATCTCATTGCGAAGCCTGATGTAGCAGCATTTCTATCTAGGGTATTGGATAAAACCGAAGGTAGTGTTTCAATGAGCGACTGGAAATTAATTGCAGAGATAGGAAATAAATCCCTTTGGGCAGCCAATTTTAAAAGTATGGCATTTTTGTCAAGATGGCTAGTATATTATACACCGGAGCATCTTCACAAGATGTATCCTACTGTATCTAATAATTGTTTTCGCTGACATCAAGCAGGTTAAGGGGGCTGGCTCCATTCGTTAGGTCTCGCGCCTAGCGTTGCAGTGCGCAGCACTGCTCGCGCAGCGCGAGACCTCTAGAAAGGGCTTCTGACAACGACCCACACGCTCGTGCGTGTGGTTTTGTTTCCAGAAGCCCTCATTGGCTGTAGCGTGCGTTTTTTTAGAAAAAACGGCACGCGATTGGGCAAGGCGGGCGCATGTCCCGCCTTCGCTCCTCCCATTCCCGACGGTGGCCAGAACGCGCAGCAGCGCGCGTTCGCCTCGCTGTCGCTGCCGCGCTCCCTCCCCCCGCTCCTCTGTGGTGCGCGCGCACCACAGGTTTCGATTCCCGCGTTCGCTTTATCTCAGTGGACATGTTTACCAGGGAAAGGAGTAAGAGTCCGAGATGAAGCAGGTATGTGGCTAAGTTGTAGATTCAGCATCAGGTAGGCATTGTTTGAATCTTGTTTTTTAATGCAATCCGATAGAATAAATCCTGCGCATGGACTGCGATGAGAGAGGAGCATGCGACAGCTATAAAGATCAGTTCAGGGTCTTCATATACTTATTTGCTGGAGCCATAAATCCCTAGTGTTCTAGACTACAGCCGACACATGTTTGTAATTGCTACATTTTATCGCACTGGTACTTATATTGCGCTTACAACCCCTGTTGAAGAGCTAATTACATCACCTCATATGACAAATTAATTGTGCATTTATTTATACGTTATGAAATGCCACATTGCACCCCATATCAATATATACATTTTACATAATTTCTCTACTCCACTCCTTTATTGTTGCACTTCGCCCCATATCTTCTGATGCACTTTACCACTTCTCTCCTGCTCTGCTTCAACCCTCGTCATCTGCTGTACTTCAGCGCCGAATAGTATGCTACAGGTCATTTCTTTCTCTTATTGTACTTCCGACTTTCTTTCTCTTTCACTTTACTCCCCACCATTACCCCTTCTCTACTGCTCTGTGTCTGCTTTACTTTATTCCCTCATATTCTGATGCACTTTATCCCTCTTCTCCTGCGACGCACCAGCTCGCCTCATCTGGTGCACTTCAGCGTCCACCTTGGGCTGCACTTCATCCTTCTCTCTTGCTCTGGTTCAACGCTCCTCTTCTGCTGCCCGTGACCCCTCTCATTCTGCTGCCACTCCCACTCTCCCGCTTCACCTTCCCTCCTTTCCCGCAGCACTTCTCCATCCCTTTCCTGGTCACCTGCATCTTTTTCAGTATTTCATCCTACTGATTACCCCTTCTGTCCTGCTGCTCCTCGTCTCGCCACAAGTTGCACTTCTTTCTACGTTCTTTACTTCACCCCCTTCTCTCTCCCGCTACACCTCCCCTCCTTTCCTGCAGCACTTCTCCCTCCCTTTCCTGGTCACCTGCATCTTTTTCAGTATTTCATTCTACTGATTACCCCTTCTGTCCTGCTGCTCCTCCTCTCGCCACCTGTTGCACTTCTTCCCACGTTCTTTACTTCACCCCTCTCTCTCCTGCTGCACTCCACACATTCTCCCCTTTTGCTGCACTTCTTCCTCCTTCCTTCTCCGGTGCACTTCACTTCCTCTGCTCCCTGCAATAGCGCCCATGGCGCCCTGGCTGCGCCACCGCTGCCGCACTTCATCGCCGCCCCCTCCTGCTGCACTATCTGCCCCTCTCCCTCCTATTGAACGTCACCCTGTCTCCTACTTGCACCTATCAACTACTCTCTCCTGTCTCCCTCCTGCTACCCCCCACCCAACCCCAATTGTGTCTTCTTCCCCAGGATTCCTCATTCCCTCTGTGATATTTCTGTTTGGGTGTTAGCAACATTTGGTAGGATATGGGGGTCGGAGAGTCCTTACCTGCACGCTCTGGCTCCAGAAGCTCTGTGTAAGGTATATGCAGGGCTTTCAGTGGGCCGGGTCTCACCGGTGCTGAGCACCGGCAGTTTTTAAAGGGGGCCTCAAAACGGGTCTCTATCGGGCTCTGTTCTGTGCCCTGGCACAGGCGGTCCGTTTTTTCCTGGACTGCAGTGACAACAGGGACATCATGTGCCAGTGCTCACACTGCTCACTTCTACCTAGAGGAGAAGTTACGGCATGACGTCATGCCAGGTGAGCGTTGTAGGGGAAGGGAAATCCTTTAAAGAGAGTAATTTTCTCTCTGGATTTCCCTTCTCTTTTGAAACTCAGGAGCAGCAACATTGTCATGGTGTCACCAGGGCTTTAAGTGGAAGCTTTTTCGCTATTATATACAAGCCATAGTTGCTGCTTATTTATCTTATGCTACTAACATTGACAAAGCCAATAGTCCTGACTTGTTGTAGGTATGATGTTACTTGTTGTATCATATAGCTGGATGCAATGACAGAAACTGCAAAATACAAGTCGGGCGGCACACTACCATACACAGGTACCATACACTGCATCATGATATTTGTACAGGCCCCATTGCTTCTTAGCGCCGTTCCTACAAAATAAATACCTATACATGCTGCTACTGAGACATTAACTCCTGAGTTAGCAACATTTGCCATCAATTAGACAACTAAACGGTGCCTGCTCTTTTTGGGGGGATTTTTTTTTCCTTCAGGCTGTAAACTCCAGTAGCTGTGGATACTATCAGTATTTCATTTGCTGCCACTCATGGTTAGGCAAGACAAAGTGGTTGGGTGGAATGCTTGAATTAATCTAAATCACTAGAAATTATTTTAACTACATAGTTGATGTTTTTGCCACTGTAAATTAGCCGTGTCTACCCACCCCTCAACTCCCAAATCACAGTCGCAGGCAGTTGTAGCTGTCATTGGGTCTTTTTCCGTGATTGCCCTCCTTTGCCTGAAATGATGTAATAGCCCAAGCACAGCTATGTGGTCACTGTGCAGCAGATTGAGGACAATAGCCTGCTGTACACAGGGGCTTAGCGCAGATCCATGGCCTTCATCCAAGTGCTAATCCTGCCAGGCCTCGATGCTATGTGACAAATACCTCTGATTTTGGGTGCTGGGTGTAACTTCATTATTCATCGACTTCATCACGCGGTGGCCAAGGGACTGTTCAATATGTTATACAAGGATATTTAATTTCTTTTCGACAATGAGGGCTGGGATTGCGTTTAGAAACCTTCAATTGGTGCAGAATTAAGTCAGCCGTGCCTGTGACTCAGTTTTCTTTTCTTAATTGCTATTTATTCTATCGTTTAAGAACAAGCTACTGTTTTCGGAGTAGGGTGAGCTCAGTTTATGTGCGAGGCAACCAGTTTTTTTGGATTCTTTTCTTTCATCTTTGTGGGTCACGACTTTGAGACCGTTTTCCCCTTGCATGTGTCTGATTGTTGAAATGACAGCTGGGCTTCTCTATGCTGACGTTGTGCGCTTTGACCTCTGCATTCTTGGTACAAGACCTGTGAATTTCTCTAGTGAGCTAGAAAGTTACAGCGCTAGTCCCGTCTTTCAAGCAATCCCAACTAAAACATGCTTGTTGATGACAAGCTGGTCCCGTCTTTAAAGAAGGTTGATGCCTGTTCCATGGAGTGGGGTATTTGTCTCACTTGCATGTGTAACCATTTCAAGAATCTAGTGAGATGGCTCAGAGGGGTGAGACCTCAGAGAACCCGGATCTATTTCATGGGTTCAAATTCTACTCGGGCAGAGCTAGCTGATCACTCCTGCACCTTCGCATTGGGTGATGGCATGATCGTGCCAAGCTGAAGTTGTTTGTTGTTTACATTTTGAACGTGGTAATTATCATTGAATGTACAATGCCGAAAGAGTGTATTAACGAGGAGGCTTGTATTGCTCTACTAACATATAGGTTGTCGTGTCAACAGGATTCAGCCCCATTCTAGGGGCCCAGCTCCCCTCCAGTAGATAAGGTTTGGAAACATGACCCCCTCCTTGATCAAAATCTGCCTCTCAACCATCAGATTTCTGCAGTCACTAAATCTTGGTGTGTGTGTGTGTGTGTGTGTGTGTGTGTGTCTCTCTCTATATATATACGGGGATTAGCCTTTAGCTTGTATCTTCCCTTTCTTTTGCCCATAGGGTAGCTGTGGCATTTAAATTATCCAGCCCCGTCTGGACTTAAGCAATGCTATTTGCTTCGTGTTTTCTAAACAGTTCTTTAGTCGACCAGACTGCTCAAAACTCCACAGCCCAAGCTTTGTTCAATCTGAATACATAGCTGGAACCGAAAGTTCTCTCCTTTTTGACCTTTGTCCACATCAGATCCCTCGAAGTTCCGGAAACGTATCAAAACCTAGTTGAAAATTGAGTCTATGCCTCCCATCATGTTGAGTCCCCGGCTGCTCCAAGAGACTCTTCAAGAGTTATATAAATCTAAATAAGGGGTTTCCTTGCTTTATTTCTGCAGCGTTGTATCGCTTTAGGGTAACCTCAAAGCGCTGAGAAGTGCCACCAATGCTGAGAAGCAGAAGTGTTGCACGTGAATATTTTAGTGACCTGCTTGTGATGTGAGACAGTCTATCAAGTTGTCTGTAAATATTTTATCTTGGTGTTTGTCCAACATCGCCTTCCCACGTGCACAATCTAAAGTGACCTGGAGCCTTAAAGCACACTGTCAAACGTGTTTTTTTCTTTTCTTTTCTTTTTTTTTGCCTGTGAGGTCTGCACACCCAACCAATGAGATGAAAAAGCAACGCGAGTGGCAGCAGGTATGTCTGGCCACCATGCAGCGAACTAACAACCAACAAGTTTAGGCAAATTACGTTAAATGCCTCCTTATGTCGACATATTTTTGGGTGTGAAACGAGTTAGGGCAGCTATGAACACGAAACTCAACGAACCGACTGGTAAAATGAAAATTGAAATGTGTAATTTTCTTAATACACTAGCCCCTAAACAGCAGATGCAAATGGACGCCATATTTTCAGTACCGTTTGGAGACCGATTTTCAGAGTAAGGCTTTTTTCAAAACCTTTTTTTTTTTAAAGTTAATCAGCTGCGCTGGTCCAGTTGTTTCCTTTGAACCGAACCGAGACTAAAACTCCCAAAAAGCACTGATTGATGAATTAAAGTATAGAGCGGGAACATCGTGCCATGGTTACATGCAGGTATTTGATCTCCATATGCATGCCACGCAAACCGCTAGTTTCAAGCAGACATTGGCTGATGTGAAATCAAGATGCCAAGAAATGAAGCAGTACCCAGATATCGCAAGAATAAAAGGCTCACAGGAAAGGCACCATGTTGCTCCAAAAACCAAGTACCAGCATGCAGTCTATTAGAATAAACTCATTAATCCATTAACCACAAGCAAACACATGAAGCATCTGTCATCTGTGTACTAAGTGATAAGTCAGAGAGAAGCACAAAAACGCAATACATGGCTTGCTGACTGGACCATAGGTATTGGTTTGTGCATCGTTGGTGCAGCAGCTCTAACTTCTCTGAGTGCTGCTATCCACTGGAAGCCTGTGATGTCAGGGACAAGCACTGAGGCTGGAGAAGCAAATACTGCTTCACATGCTGCGCTCAGGGCTACACTTCAGGAGAGTTGCATAGGTGGCACTGGTTGTGGGATGGAAACTGTCTGCCTCCGGTGTGGTGAATGACTTTAACTTAGGTGCTGGATGAACTGGCAGGCACAGATGTTTATTTAGCATGCGTGCCCATTCCAGCCCAGTTCAATAACTAAAAGTCAACTGGCAGCTGCTAGCTGCTTCTCTGGTCACATCAGTAATTCCTCATTCTAAGTCCTCTCGGCAGTGCTGGAGCTGCTTCTCATGTCCAGTCGGTATTTCCTCATTCTAAGTCCTCTAGACAGTGCTGCTAGCTGCTTATCTGGTATCATCAGTAATTCCTCATTCTAAATCCTCTGGGCAGTGCTGCAGCTGCATCTCTGTTCCCAGTGGTAATTCCTCATTTTAAGTCCTCTAGGCAGTGCTACAGCTGAGTCTCTGTTCCCAATGGTAGTTCCCCCATTCCGAGCCCTCTAAACATTGCTGCAGCTGCATCTCTGTTCATACATCCACTACACTTCAAAACAAAACACATAGGTAAAAGACATTGTCATTTACAACGCAAATAGCTCTAACTCTAAAAAATGCGAGACCTATTGCATTGCAAATGCTTGTTTTTTACTTGTCCGCACTTAACAAATTCATGACGCCAAGTTTTTACAGCTATCAGTAATGCAATTAATCATTTGATCATGCCTGAGGCCACATTAGCATTATTTTGTGCCTCCAAAACTAGTCAATCACTAGCAAAGGGTCAACAATATTTTATTTCGATAGCCCTATCTGTTGCATGTTCACTTATTGTTCAGAATTGGAGGACAGATAAGATTTTTTCAATAGCAGAATGGAGGAAAAAAATTCTCCAACTATGAATTTTGAAGAGGCTTATGCCAAACGAGTAGGGGGGATGAAAACATTTAACGATATCTGGCAATTCTGGCAATAGGCCGGAAAAGTCAGGGAAATGATTTCTGGGCCGGCAGGTGGGATAGATCTATATAAGCCATGTTAAAACTATTAAGAAATATCATCCCCCCACCCCTTTTCCTATAGTAGCAAAGGTATTCTACAAGCATGTTTGCACACTTTTTACAATAGATTAACTCTTTTAAAAAAAAATCCCTATCGGATGTGTTAATTCACTCTGTTGATAAAGGGTTTCAGTATCAGGAATAGATTGTTTTAAGTGGTCCTCAATTTTGTTTATAATGGATAAGCACCATTGTATTTAGTGACCACTTCAGGACTTATGCACCTTATCAGGATTAGCACCCCGGAGTAAGTCCAGAGGCGATAACATACTATTTTAAACTTTAGAAATGGCATTAACAACCTATACGCGCTTTTTGGCTTTTTTAAAGGAAAAGAAAGTGAAAAGATATGAGAGCAAAAATACTATTATTATATTAGAAATATGAGAAGAATTCTAGATCGTTTACTAAATTATTAAGCTAGAATAGAACCAAAAGCACTTTAGCACCATCTCACTTTACATTGATTTACTTTTATACTTCCCAAGAGAGAGAGGGAGGTAAGGGAGAAATGGAGAGTGGGGAGAGGGATGGAAAGGAAAACCTTTTACCTTATCTCTTCAAAGCACTTTAACACAAATACACTTTTCATAAAAGAATAATTGTTTCTTTGCTATGAATTATTAGGTGCTAGTCTTCAAGTGTTAATAGTCTTGCTTG
This sequence comes from Calotriton arnoldi, assembly GCA_963921515.1. Taxonomy (NCBI): domain Eukaryota; kingdom Metazoa; phylum Chordata; class Amphibia; order Caudata; family Salamandridae; genus Calotriton; species Calotriton arnoldi. The sequence goes on along the minus strand of CAWUFW010016248.1, from coordinate 196,504 downwards.
TTTTTTATTTTGATGAACTACTGTATTCATTAATGTTTTATCTGCTCAATAAAAAAAAAAGAAACAAATCAAAGGCTTTGGGCCTGATTACAATGTCGAGCGGACTGCCATTGACAGGCCATCAGTGGCGGCCCGTCCGACAGATGGGCCCTCGGTCTGATCGCCGCATTACAATACAGGCACTTGGACCGCAGAGGTTAGGGGGAAAGACCGCCACCTCTGACAGGATCTTCTGATGCTGATGGGACGGCGGTCAGAATCGTAGTCCCAACAAGAGGCGGTGCCAAGACAGGCACCGCTGTCAGGATTACAATGTCCCTTTCCGACAGCCTTTTCATGGTGGTCCCACTGCAATGAAAAGGCTTTAGTCAGAATTTGACCCAGTGGGCACATGTAGTGTCCTCACACGCATCCATGCACTGTGTGCCATGCACCACATGGTGCATGGCACACGGTGCATGGATGTGCACAAAGTGCTCTTTTACACTGTGGCTTGTGCTGCCGTATAAAGGAGCACTTTCTGACCGCCAACCCGGCATGCGCATCCAAATTGGGCGGTTGGACCACCATCTGCCTGTCGGGCAGTCCCTGGACCGTTGTGATGTCGGGTGGCAGTTCGATCGACCGGCATCGCAATGATGCCCAAAAATAAGGTTTGGGTCAGTTTGAAGCCAGATTGTTAATTTTGGGGAGTGGGGAAGAGATTTGTCCTTGGGTCTGTAGTATGGGCCTTCTAACAATGTATTTGGTGAATAAACACACCTCCCATGTGAATAAACCTGACAGGACATAATCACTGACAGGTAGAAGTCATATTAAAAGCATGTTACCCTTTTTAGATGATCCAGAACAACCACATTAATCCATCACTGCTACAACAGCACTAACTACAGCTTATCAGTATAAGTCGCTATGTTTTATAGATGAGGACCCGACAAGAAAAAAAACTGTGGATAATACTGAAAAAAATAGATACCTTGGAAAAGAAGACTGAGTTGTTAACTTGCTGAAACATTGAATTTACCCAGCTTAAAATGCAATTTTGTGAAAGGTCCAAATTTTGTACCAACATTTTTAATGAATTTATTCAACTTTATGGTTGAATTATGTAAAGGGGCTCCTATAATGAATTTAAAATGATTTTTTCCACAGATGCCACAAAAAAGCAAATAAGAATCGGATTTAAAAAAGTATTTCTTTTGTAAAAAGTCAACCTGCACTCTATTTGTTTCTAACAAGACTGTGGTTCTCTTTCTCTAATCATTGAGAAGAAACATAATTTAAACCACACAACAAAGTAAAACTTTTGAAAAACTTACAAGACAATACAAACATAATTATCCAAGCAGCTGACTTTTGAAGTACTCTGGTGCTACTGCATCCTAAAAACATATGCTCAGAAGTGTGGGGAACTAGTACAGGCTAAACACACATTATCAAAATTAGTAGCTGATCCCTCAAATGATTACCAATGGCTCATTAAGAGTGTACTTACAGAAGCAATACTAGGGGGCAGACATTACAGAAAAAGAAAAACAGTTTTTGATTTAAGAATTTCTAAAGGCATCACTGATTGATATGTCACCTAAACTTCATAAGGACCCATTTGACCCACCATTTAGACTCATTGGAGCTTATTCACAAGGTGCATTTTGTAGAATGTTAGTAGTACAAAATAGTACTACTAACATACTCCAAAATGCTATTCACAAACTGTCTTGTGGAGATCTATGAATCGGCTTCCCTATCTTTTATGTTCAGAGATTTTCTCCCCAACGGCAGAGATCTCCGCACATCTAAACATATGTTTTAGTAGTAAATGTAGGAGGGAATGGGGAGTGGCTGGAAAAAGGAGAATACTTACAACTAAAAGGTGTGGGCTTTGTAAAGGACAGGCACCCACCCAAAAAGCCAATTGCCATTCACAATCTGCACTTCTATAATTACTTCAGCCTCAAAAGGCACAAAATAGTTGTAAAGATATTCCAGCTTAGAGCTGGAGTAAGTGCATTGCAAAGTGCAAAAAGAACAATTGATGGACAGAATGCAGAACAATGTTATACATTCACCCCAGTACAGAGATCTGGGCCTGAATCCACTGTGTTTTAGCTCCCCAGGCCATTCCAGTTTGAACCCAGCCATTGTTATGTTTCATATAGGTACCCTAATATAGACCCGGGTAACATCATACCCTTTCACTTACATCACCTCCCCTACATTACACACTAACGAGCCTTTTAAGGATTGAACGCCTTTTATGGACTGAACCTTTTACCTAGTTCTAGGCCTGGGTGCAGAAGGAGGGTTTTTCCCGAACAATAGTGTTCTATGACTTCATCTTTAGACTGACACTGCATGAATAAAATATTCATGAGGCTACTTGGAAACCAGGCAGGGGCTATACACCACCTTCCTAATTTCTACGCACAAGGTTCATCCCATACGTCATTGTTAGACCCGGGATCCCTGGTTGGCTGAGGTAGGTACCTTAGGCCAAAAAGGGACCGCGGTTCCACGTCAGGGAAAGGAAGGTCACCTTCTGAGATAGCCCCCGCTCACCTCCTCGGTAGCTTGGCACGAGCAGCCAGGCTTATCTTCAAGGCAAATGTGTAAAGTATTTGCAACCACGCTCACAGCAACCCAATGATGAGACCACAAATAGACTCCACACAAGTTTTATAAAAACGAGTATAAACTTTATATAAAAAGATATACGATAAGACCACACGATATAAATCCAACATATGCGTATTTGTAATATTCTTCCTGGCCAGTTGTTAGGCCAGCCAGCTCTTGTAAGTTCTAACGATATTAATGAGCACTTCTAAACATTTCACTGTAATCCTAATACCATGTTATGCAGTTCGTAATGCTAGAATCAGGCACTTGTGCAATGTAGAAATAATGCAATGCGTAACGCGACAATCAAGCACTTTGCAATGTAAGAATAATGCAATGCGTAACGCAACAATCAGGTACTTTGCAATGTAAAAATAATGCAATGCGTAATACAACCACCAGGTACGTCGTTATGCAGAAATAAGGCAATGTGTAATACACTAATCAGGTAGTTCGTTATGCAGGAATAATGCAATGCGTAATACGCTAATCAGGTAGTTCGTTATGCAGAAACAATGCACTGCGTCATACGACAATCCGGTAGTTCGTTATTCAGAAATGATGCAATGTGTAATACGACAATCAGGTAGTTCGTTATTCAGAAATCAGCTAATGCGTAATACACTCCGGCACCGATCACGGTGCCTTAGGCGGTCTCTCCGCCACTCCGTCTGACTCGCAGTCAGCCTCTGTCAACAGTTGCCCCCAACACGGGTAGGGTGTAACAAAAAGTGCAGCTCCACACTCCGGCCCCGGTACTGCCACTCCTTTGGCAACACGGGCCGCAATACGAGCCGAAGCAGAGGCTCGCGCTGCTGAAATGAGAGAGATGCCGAGAGCGTCTCCCTCCGAGCCCGCACCCCGCCCCAGGAGTCGACACACGTTACCTGGGGGGCGCGAACCCACTCTCCTCTCCTCTTCCAACGACTTGGGCCTCAGATGCAATCTTTGTGATTGGGCAACGGAGGGCTCGGGCCGGCGGCTCAGCTCCTCCGAGGTTGCCGGTCCGGGCCGCTACTGCTACGAAGATCTTAGGCTGCCACAGGGCACACGCACACAGCCTCGCTGAGACTCCCTTGAGCTTCGGGTGCACGCTCACCGGGCACTCCACACGACGGTCTCAGGCTGCACGAAGAACACACGCACAGCGTCGCTGAGATTCACTTTAACTCCGGGTGCACGTTAACAAGGCAATTCTCACGAAGGTCTCACGCTGCACAAAGCACACGCACACAGCGTCGATGAGGCTCACTTGGATTCCGGTGCACACAATAACTGGACAATCCTCACAAAAGGTTCAGGCTGCACAAAGCACACGCACAGAGCGTCGCTGATCCTCGCTTGGACTCCAGGTGCCCACGATCACAGGGCACTTCTTACGAGGGTCTCAGGCTGCAACAAGCACACGCACACAGCGTCGCTGAGACTCTCCTGGAAACTTTTGTGTTCCTGAGTTTCTGCAACAGGGAGCCAGCTCACCTCGGGCCCTTAGGGATAAGTTACTTCAGGACACAGCACACAGCAAAGTCCTTTCAAGCAGGGGGACACAGCACACAGCAAAGTCCCTTTAGCCTTTCCTTGGTAAAAACAGCAAACTGCAGGCCAGCCCCAGAACACACAGCAAGGGTCAGTCCTATCCTTCAGTCTCTTCAGTTGTTTCTTCCTTGGCAAAGGTCCCTCTTGACCACGAAGTAGCCACCAGTCTTGTTCAATCTTGATCAAGCCATTCTCCAAAGTTCAGGGGCTTCAGCTCTCATAGTTATACCCCTCAATGGCTTTGAAGTCTTTGTGTTCAGGGGCACTGACCCCTGTTCAAACCAGTTCTGGGTGCCTCCCTACTAGTGACACCTCTATTCCTTTGATAGTGGGGGTCTGGATCCTCAATCACTCAGCAGGGGCTGGAGCCATTGGTTTATGGCTGCAGCCCAGGCCTCTTCACCTCTAGGGGCTACTCGTCCCCCTACACTCCAGATGCAGGTCAGCCTGTTGCTGTCTCACCTCCTCCCCTGGGTCAAGACATTCCTCAGATCCTATCACTTTGAAATCCAGACAGTCAATCCACAACCAGGCAGAGACACACAGAAATGTTAGAGCACAAAAACTCAGCCACTTCTAAAAGAGTGGCTTCTAAACACACAATGCAAAAACCACCTTCATAAAAAGATGTGCTATTACATTGTGAGTTCAGGCATACTAAACTTCACCTCTCCATCTTAAGCCTTTGGGAAGATAGGCTGGAAAACATATTACACAGCCTCCCCATTCTGTCCTATGGGCAAGATGGCCTTTCAACAGTGAAAAACGAAATGGAGATTATTTCACTGTCAGGACATGGTACACACTTTAGTACATGTCCTACCTTTCACATGCACTTTACCCTGCCCAGGGGGTACCTTGGGCCTACCATAGGGGTGTCTGATGTGCATAGAAAGGGAAGGGTAAGGTCTGGCAAGTGGGTGCACTTGCCAGAACAACAACATGGCAGTTAGCAAACTGCGCGCAGGCACTGCAGTGACAGGCCTGAGTTCCCTTTTCCAAGCTACTTGTGTGGGTGGCACAAATAGTGCTGCAGGCCCACTAGTAGCATTTGCATTACCAGCCCTGGCACACATAGTGCACTTTACTAGGGACTTTACTAGTAAGGCTAACATACCAATCATGGACAACCAATTACCATTACACTTTATACAGGGAACACTTGCACTTTGACACTGTTTAGCAGTGGCAAAGTGTCCAAAGCATCTAAGTTGGCAACACAATGTCAGAAAAAAGGTCTAGGGGAAAAGCAAAAAGTTTAGGGAACTTTAGCCAAAAGGGCCAAGTCCCACAGTCATCCTCATACCCAACAATGGCTAACACAAGAACAAGGGACAAAGGGACTCTATATACTTTTCTGTATAAATACAGCACCTCTTGCTATCAGTAGTTGGAGGGAACCGAGACTTCCAGGCCGACACACTGACCAGAGACGCTGAGGCTCCTGCATGCAGACGCTCCAGCTGACAGTGGTCTGAACATCCCTTGCGGGGTGTCCAGCTCGAGACCAGGAGAGGCTCCTACATTCTCACTTCAGGTAATGGGGTTCAACCAAATCCTAGAGGGATTCTTGGCTGCACACCTACTCACATGCTAGGTACACTTAGGTACATCTAGATAGGCATCGTAGGAGTACGCACTCGCTTTTATCAATGCATTTTATATTCATGTATTTATTCAGGCTTATTGCAAGATGATAGAACTGTACTATCCCTTTATATTCATTGTACTGCTAATCATATATCCTTGCTACTGTCTAATGGTTGTTTTAGCTCATATACTCTACACGAGAATAACAACTGTTCAATAAATCCTTATTGAAACGCCCAGACTGTTTATTCTGTGTACCTCTGAGATAAACTAAATGAGCACGAGTGACTGAGCGAAAAGTATTGTTTCCACGATCTTGAGGGATCAGGGTTGTCATGTTCTGAGGTTGCCAGAAACAAATCTCTCCCCGATAAGAGGAGACACTAGTGGCACTGTGAGCTAGCTTATGCAAACAGGCTAACATTTCTCGGTGGGAGTGTACGGAATCAGTCTGCCACCAAGCCCACAGTTTAAGTTATCCAAACACGCAGGTCCTGCATGGGTACTATAGGAACTACACAACACCATATGCAAATCAGTCTTGACCCTGTGCCCAATGGGAACAGTCCAGCCCGAACTGCCAGGCCAGGTCCTCCCTGGACTGGAAACAAGCCTCCTAGTACCGGTTTTGGGGTTTCAACCCTCATCAGCCAGGATAGCTTGATTCCAGTGGCATGGAGAGCATGGAACCCACGTCTGGGCATACCCGTCTTACTAGGGGTGACAAATGCAAAAAGAACGATTGATGGACAGAATACAGAACAATGTCATACATTCACCCCAGTACAGAGATCTGGGCCTGAATCCTTCGTTTTTTTGCTCCCCATGCCATTCCAGTTTGAACCCAGCCATATGCAAATCAGTCTTGACCCTTTGCCCAATGGGAACAGTCCAGCCTGACCTGCCAGGCCAGGTCCTCCCTGGACTGGAAACAAGCATCCTAGGACCGGTCACAGGGTTTCACCCCTCATCAGCCAGGATAGCTTGACTCCAGTGGCATGGAGAGCACAGGACCCACATCTGGGCATACCCATCCCACTCAGGGTGACAAATGCAAAAAGAACAACTGATGGACAGAATGTAGAACAATATCATACATTCACCCCGGTACAGAGATCTGGGCCTGAATCCATCGTTTTTTTTGCTCCCCTTGCCATTCCAGATCTCTTGACTGGGGGTGAATGTTTGATTTGCTCTGTATTCTGTCCATCATCTGTGTGCGTTTTGCTTTCTCACCCTAAGTGTGCCGTGTATACCCAGACGTGGGTGCCGTGGTCACTGTGCCACTGGATTCAAGCTAGCCTGGCTAATGAGGGGTGAAGCCCTGAAACTGGTCCCAGGATGCTTGTTTCCGGTCCAGGGAGGACCTGGCTTGGCAGTTCGGGCTGGACTGTTCCCATGAGGCACAGGGTCAAGACTGATTTGCATATGGATGGGTCTGAACTGGGGTGGCATGGTGAGCAAAAGAACGATGGATATAACCCAGATCTCTTGACTGGGAGTGAATGTTTGATTTGTCCTGCATTCTGTCCATCATCTGTGTGTCTTTTGCTTTTTCGTCCTAAGTGCGCCGGGTATGCCCAGACACGGGTCCCGGGCTCACTGTGCCACTGGATTCAAGCTAGCCTGGCTGATGAGGGGTGAAGACCCGAAACTGGTCCCAGCATGCTTGTTTCCCATCTAGGGAGGACCTGGCTTGGCAGTTCGGGCTGGACTGTTCCAATGAGGCACAGGGTCAAGACCGATTTGCATATGGCTGGGTCTGAACTGGTGTGGCATGGTGAGCAAAAGAATGATGGATTTAACCCAGATCTCTTGACTGGGGGTGAATGTTTGATTTGCTCTCCATTCCATCCATCATTTGTGTGTCTTTTGTAAGTGCATTGCCACACATGACCAGCCACTGGTACTGTAACACACTCCCATAAAAAATAATGTAGTAGAGACTTAAAATGAAACCCCACAGGAAACAAAATTAAATTGAACCAATTCAATTTTTTTAGAAGTATATATAAAGTGTGTTTAATGTTAGAAAATATACCTTAAAATCATTATTATTTTATTTTAAAATAATTTAAGGACCATTTCTCAGTTTAAAATGTCATATAACTTTCATTTGTTAAAAACATAATTAAATTCATTTTATATATAACCTTTAGTAACTTTTATACTTTACAGAATAAATGAATATACATATTTTAATTTTGGTGTGTTTAATTTTAGTAAAAGCTTTAAAAATATTTTTCATTTAATATACCAAAACATATTAAAAATGCAATTTAAAAGTAGACAGTACAATAACGTCTAAGGAAATGCCTCTGTTTGCATGATCACCCCCTACATTTTGGACTGTTTACTGTTGTTTTGTTTGATTCTGAGAGTGACTGAGGCCTGCTAACCAGACCTCAGTGCCAGTGTTCTAACCCCTTGCAAAATGTATGTTGAATTGGCTTCTCCCAATTTGCTTAAGCTGACTTACTTATAAGTCCTTGGTATATGTTACTAAGGGTACCCAGGGCATGCATGTTAGAGTGTCCACCCAGAGTTGCAGCACTGACTGTGCCAACCTGTGTGTGACAAAGCATGAAATATCTTCCAGCCTGAGCTGCAGCCTGGAAGAACAGTTTTAAAGTGCTCCTTCGCATTTGCTATTTAAATCAATATAAATTTCCCCTAAGGAAGGCCTATTTAGCCCTATGGCAGGGAGCTGTTTACTATTACGTGAGACATGTATTTTAATATGTCCTAACAGTAAAACTTCCAAATTGTTTTACTGTGGAAAAGCTAGTAGCCCCATTGGCTAGTACAGAGTTACAGGCTTACATCTCAGCCCTGCTAACAACTGAATGGGACTACTAAAATGGGTTCTTTAAGGTATCAAATTAATTGTAGCATTACACCTCACTTGATGCCCAAGTCGAACTTAATGTCACTTCTAAGGCAAAGCAACTTTTAGAAAGTTGCAACTCTGTCTGCCAGCTTATCCGGTGGCCATTCACCGTTGCTGGCCACCAAACAGCCTTCTGCCTTACTGGGAATCTGTGTGAACGACTCTCAGGCTCAGCAAAAATAAAGGCCTGCAGCAGAAGGAGGTGTCACCTCCCCGTTGCAGGAAGCCACACAGGGTGTTTGTCCAAAAGGTGAGCTTCAAAGGCGAAGGAGCCTTTGGTGGGCAAATGGCGATCACGCTCGAGAAGGGTTGTACCTTTGTTCAGGTAGATGGGCTGGCAGCGAGAACAGAGAGAGGAAGCCAGTTGCCAAATCGGTTTTTCCGTAGGCGTGTAGCTTAATGGTAGCCACACCTTTAGGGTGGGCTACCAAGCTCCTAACAACCAAGGAATAGTTCAGACATCTTGAGAGTGGGCATAATAGTGCACTCTGGGATGGCTAGATGCCACACATAGCCAGAATTCATCATAAGGTGAGAGGAATCCTAGTAGCCCATTGGTTAGTGACCGCATCATTTTCTGGAATTAAATATGGCACCCCTGGCACCCTGAACCTCAGATCACAACTGGACTGGAGAAAGGACTGAAAAAGGACTGCCCTGCTGACTCATGCACCTGGCAAGAGAGGCTGCACCAACTGTTGGACTGCACCTGCTGCTCCTTGGGAAGTGATAAGGGGACTGTGCCTGTGGTGCCTGGCTCTTGGAAAAGTCATTCCAGAGCTTCAGACGGAAAAGGTGAACTCCAGGGGTCAGTTAACTGATCCCCTGTTCCAGCACCATGACCATAAAATCTGCAGTAGCCCATCCTGGCTAGTCAGCAGCCATCCCTGAGGAATCACCGCTGACCACCAACATGGAGTCAAGAAGACCTACCATAAGGACTCAAAAGTTGCACCATGTCTGCCGCACCAAGAAGAGTCCTCAGAGTATGGATTGGTTGCTAAAAACGGCACTAGCCCTAACCAAAGGAAACCACTAGACCCGCTGTGACCTGAGATGGTTAGCCCATCTGCAACGGACTACTGCTGGCTCAAAGAGGATTTTGAGGGACCCTGACTCCTGTGGCCAAAGTCGCCCACCCTTACTGTAGATTGATGAATAACCATAAGGAAACAAACATATACAATGAGATAGTAGTGGTATTTAGCAATTGCATCTCCTATTACACACAGTCAGGTGTAGTATACAAAAACCATAAGGATTTTAGTGGTTGTGCCATTAAAGTATCAAGCACCCTACTACCAAGGGTGTCGGAGGCATCAGATCCATAAATCTACTTAAGAAATTAGATATGAATAGATACCAACGCACTCAAAAGGCAGTCCAAGAAAAATATATACCCTGTCAATTAAAGTAAGGATTCTTGTATATTGAGTCCAGTTTGATCTTTATTTTGATATGAAGTGTTCAGCAAGATACAATATGCACAACGTCTCAATTAACAGCTGCCAGGTGTTTCTTCAAGGCTAATAGTGAATGTGATCAGGTCCTAAAAAACATAGAGCAGTGGACTTCAGTATGGTAGAGGCCAGGGAACGGAATGTCAAGATGCTAGAAGATGGCCCTGGAACCGAAATGCAGTTGATAGCAAATTAAATGTGTGTATTACACAAAACCCCAGCGGTAAAGAAAGCCAAAATTCGGGTGAAGTTTAGGGGACCTCTTGAAAAGTCAAGTTCTGAGAGTGAGATAGTGGCGGCAAACTGTAGTAGACCTCCAAGTAGAAAAGTATCCCTGGGTGAATAACTAGAGAGGTTATCTCAAATTAAAATCAATTGTCTGTAGTTGGGCTCAATTTGAAGTTGAAGTGACCTGAGCAGTATGAGAGGGGTAGAAAGTTGCTAGTTATGTGGAAAACTAGCTGCAATGGTTGTTAGCATCAGCTGAAGCCATTTTGTTTCTGTCAGCCATTTTAGTTAGCCATGTGCTCGCCGTGTGCTTTCTCCCTCTTCACTATTGCCTGCCCTTGTATTCTGCTTGTGTCATCTGTTACAGTTAACTCCTTCAGTACTGAGCCATAGCACTGCACATGCTCAGAAAGGTCTAGCTGGTAGAATGCACCTGCTCTTAGAGTAACTGTCAGGCTATTTTAACTAATATTAGCTATATTGTAAGCCCTCCCACTCTGTTGACTAAGCAATTCTTATGTATCCTTATATGTAACTAGCTATTCATGTGTGCACTTGTACCGCCTCTTTTTGAGTCTACATGCTAACTCAGCGGTAAACTGGGCATAAAAGACCCAGGATCTTTATATTCCTTAGACTGTCTCATACAGTGGCCTGCGGGTACTGTATTGACACAGTTTCCCTCATGTGAGGTTAATAAAGTTGTTATTTGGATATTCCAGCTTCCGTGCCAATCTCTTCTTTGTTGGTTTAAGGACCAGGTGCATCAGTGAACCCCTAGAAAGGTTTTTTCTTCTACAGTTAAATAGACTAAATTTGTCTTCAAAATTAAACCATTCAAACACGGTGCTTCCGTGATTATAATCAATAGCGCTGAGGCCTCAATTTGAAGCTCACATCAAGACGTAGAAGACGTTGGGTGAAGTGATGTGGCACTAAGGGCACAATGGATGCCATGAGACCGTTCAAAGGTGTAACGGTCCTGTTGCTTTGTATGTCAAAGAAATTGTACAGGAGACCTGGCAAACTCCTTTAGAGCGTAGTGTGCTCAAAAGAAATGGAGTCCGTCGGCCGCACAGCATCCAGAGCATCTTTCAGCATCCTCAGCATCCGGACCACTCCATTGAAGTCTACGGCAGTTTTGATGTAAAGTGTGGAACTGGATTTAAGACTGCTTTGGAGACCAGGTAACTGTCCATAAATTCATCATTGCCCTCCCTGACCTTCTCCCTGTCAGAATTGGCCACCCATTCTGAGTCCGAGTCCACAACTATTTAAAACTTTTAAAAAATGTCCAAACTTTAAGGTTGCCATTGGCTGTCTGCAATTTGGGCTAAAAAGCTGAGAATTATGTTTTCTTTAAAAATGTATATCTCTGGAACCTTCCAGTTGATTTTGATTATAGTGATGACTAAAAATTCGTAAAAATAAAATCTATTTTTATAAATTGCTTTCGGATTTCTTTCGTGATGTGTGACTTTCTTATTCTGTTGTTTGGTGCTTCTAAATGCATATCAATGTATCAACTGGCAATGACCTGCTTTAATGCCCATTATCCTCCAGGAGCTGGGCTCACCTTTATATTATCTCGCTTAAACTCCTCAGGCATCATGGTGCGAGTCATCCACCATGATTAACATGGGAGGGGGGTATTGGGATGAGAGAGAAATGCCTTCATTCAACCTCTTTTACTTTGTCCTACTTGTGCCATGAGCTGAGGTGTGGCTTTGTTCACAGGCTTTTACCAAAAGTTGTGATTCACCAAATATCTATCCCTTCCTTAAATTGAATCTCCAGAACTGCTGACTCCTAGAAACTTCCAGATACAAGCACCGCCTTCACAATCCAGGGGCATATTTACAAGCCCCTTGCGCCACTTTTGCGCCGCCGTTGCGTCACGCATGTGACGCAGCGGCGACGCAAACCATGTGCCGCGTTGCGCTATATTTACAACGTGACGCTTCTAGGGAGATGCGTCACGTAGTAAACCCCTGCGCCACATGAAACCTGCGTCAGGTTTCAGGTGGGCGTACCGGCGCAGGGGGGGGCGTTCCGGCGCAGGAACGCCTCGGAAAAGTGACGCAGTGAAATCTACAAGATTTCACGCAGTCACTTTTCCGACGCTGGTTCGTCAAATCCTTACGCCTGCTTCAAGCAGGCGTAAGGATTGACGCACCATGTTAGGGATAGGGAAGGTTGGAACAGTGCTGGAGTTGCGTCGCGCTTGCGACACAGCTTCAGCACTGCGCCAACCTTCCGTCGGCAGATGCGTCACGCATCTGCTTATCCTGCACGCACGATGCGCCGCATTGTAAATGCAGCGCATCGGACGTGGCGCAAGGGTAAACTTGCGTGACGCATTTTCCCTGGCGCATCCCTGCTGATATGCAGGGATGCGCCAGGGAACGTAAATATGCCCCTTAGCCTCTAAATCTGGCAATGCTAGAAAATCCAGATCTGCAGGCAACATGACAACCACTCTAACATGGTTTGAATGTCTTATACGAGCTAAAGCAGCCTGATAGACTGGTGAGTTTCTGCATTGCATTGTTCCCCAGGCCAAGTGTGACATCTGTATTAAGATGGAGAGGGCCAAAGTAGTGGGGACAGGGGCAAGATCTTGGAGCTCAGTGGCCACTAGGGTCACTGTCAACTGTTGTGAGGGTTTATGTCTGCCATGGGGCTTGGGATGTCAGTGGGATCAAAGCAAGAGGGGCAAGGCACAATGTGCAAACACTTGCATCAAAACTCATGAAAACGGAATGGTGAACATGTAAGAAAATACAATTCTATGCTAAACAAACAGGCTTGGCCACTGAAAATATCCAAAGGCATGCAGCTCTTTTTCAGATAGTTTGCCTAATCTTTTCCAACTTCAGTAAGGATTCATTTCTGATCGCACATTGTCTTCTATCCCACACATCAACAGAACTGCCTCATTTCATTTACACTCCATCAAAAAGATCAAACACCCTCGCGACTGCAACTCTGAAACGCACTACACATGCTAGTCTATCAGTCAGTGAAGGTTAATTTTGGCATTTTATCAAATTACACACAAAGTAATCCAAGTACACCATCAAAATACCCACATCATTGATTGCAAAAATTACTGCATGTTATGATATGTTATTTTATCTTATGTTATGTTCTGTTGTGCTATGTCATGCTATGTCATGTCATGCTATGTCATGTCATGTTATGTTATGTTATGTTACTGCTGGGTTGAGAGTAAAGGGTGTCTCCGGACATGCCAGTTAAATCGCTTGGTCCACAAGCTTGGCGTATTAGTGTAGAAAGCCTTGTGTGTGACTGTCAAGGCCTTGAAAAAAATCCTATTTCGTGGTGGGAGCCTACTCATGGCTCTCGGACCTGGCGTAATATGATCTATTCAAGATAAGCCATTGATCAATGTGATAGCAATATCTGTTTCACAGGGGTTGCTAGATATATTGCGTTTCCTTAGTCCACCCACAATTGGGCCAGGGCATTTATCACTGATACATGGCATTACATGTCAATAAACTGATGCACTCTATTCAGGGTCTTTAATGCAGGAAATTCGGAGGAAACCCATTATTTGTGTCCAGAATGCTGTCTCTCAGTTGGATGTTCCAACAGAGCACATAAGAGACTCGGTTTTCGTAGGATTAAACTTCATGGTATTTTTTTCTTTTATTCGCCAGTAGGTTCTGGATCCAATGTCTTAGTTCAGTGACACAAAAATGTGTTTGCAATCTGCAGGTCCCACACTTCAGTCTTACTAAGACGGCTCAATGTGTTAATGGACCTATTTCAAAAAACTGAGTGTAACCTGTAGGACTCATATTCTTGTGCTAAGAATTGTAGCTCACAAGGTTAAAGTACCTGCTACAAAGATGTAATGATGTGTAGTCTGCAGGTTCCAATTCCCATAATGTGCCCGCTGGTGAGGTATGTGTATAACCTAGAGCTCACAGGTTTGGGGGTAGCTATTGCAACACAACCTGGATACCCCTGGGTTTCAACTCAAGGATATCTTTTTTATTTGTCACAGACCAAGAAGGAGAAGCTTCTGAGTCTTAGGCATGTTCTATATTGCTTTGCTCCACTCTCCAACAATAGGACAACATGACATGATAGTGGGGAAGTTGGGGGGGATAGCGAGGAAGAGATTCCAAATCCCATCTGAAATCCATTTTGAAAAATTGAGTCTTAAGTGGGCCAAGAAAGAAAGAATATATGCAAATTATGGGCTTGGAAACCTGGACAGCCCATCCTGAAGAGGGATACCTGAGAAGGGTGAACAAATAGAGCATACACACAAAAGGCAGTGTTCCGAGGCTCACTTACACCTACAAAACAGGAACACACACTAAACCAGTAAGAACATCCCCTCCTCAGTAACTATCACGACACAGGCCAGACACAGGCCAGACACAGGGATATCCAACTACTATTAGTCCAGGCAGTGGCTAGCTCAGAAATATGCGGAAAAGTACCATCTGGATGGGCACGAGCCATAGTAATGTATTTATTTTCAGATTGTCTTACAGTGTGCATCACACATAACAATATTAGGTTACGCATTTAAAAACTGACGGAGTTTGTTACAATTGCAATAACAATTTCAAACTGATATGGCAGTTGAAGAGTATAAGGGAGAGACGAAAGATTGAATACATTAGCTCTATTTCAACTCAGTTTATGCTCCAAATTTAACTTATGTGGAAACCGTAAAAACCTGACATGTACCCTACCTGCATAGACAATCCATTGGAAACGATTATCAAGATCATGGAGAGCTTTGTAATCTCCCAATTATCAGATTATTTCAAGGCAAACAGGAAGCTTAATACATCTCAGTCGGGCTTTGGGCCTGCTCATTTTACAGAGACAGTTTTTGTCTCAACTTTACATGACCTTCATATAAGGGTGGATAAAGTCAAGCCAGTTTTTTTTAGTTCTTCTGAACATGTCTGCTGCTTTCGACATTGCCTTCTATGAAGTTCTCCTGTGGTTTCTCAGCGAATTTGACCTGGGACTGGAGGCAAGGTCTTAAACTGCTTAAGATCATTTCCTCGTGATAGAGTACAGGTTCTCCTAGGCAGCTATACACCCACATCTAAAAAACGAGGGCCTCATCTACAAGAAAATGACGCAGCGCAGCGGCGCAAGCCATTTAGTTGCTCCGTGCTGCGTCCTTTTCAAAGCACAGGGATGTGTCGTATTAACAACAATACGACGCATCACTGTGCTTTCCCCAGCACTGGCAAACAATGGACTGACATGCGCCAACACAGGCCCCCTTGTGTTATTTTGCAGGGGTGCCTGCGCTGTGGGGATGATTGTTTTTGTGCATGAAGGTGTCTTCATTAAAGGCAAAATGCAGTACGCATAGAAAGAAGAAAAAACGAGGAGAAATAAAAGTATTTCTCCTTGTTGCTCCATTCCTACACCTCCCATGGGGAGGCGTAGGATTCAGACGCATTCCCAGTTTTAGAAAAAGTTGTAAATCTGGGAATGCGTCGTTTCATGGATGTAGCATGGGAACATCCACAGCAACACCCATGGAACACCCCTTTTCACACAGAGTAATACGTGAAAGAGGCCCATATTCACAAGACCATGAAAAGTCACACAGGGTGACTTTATAGGGCCTTGTAAATATATGCAAGCTTATTGCGTCGCCTTTGCATCAAAATAAGTGGCGCACCGGCGGTGCAATAGGCTTGTAAATAAGCTCTCTTATGTGTGGTGTTCTGCAGAGCTCTTCTATCATCCCCACACTGTTCAATATCTATGTTAAACCTTAGGAGGCACTATCTGCTCTTTTGGCCTCATGACCTAGGGTCATGCTGAAGGCACGCTGTTGGTATTGTATTTAGGTGCCGAATTGGAACAGACGCAGAACAGCTATCAGAGCTGTCTGATAGATGCCGCAGACTGGTCGAAAGACACTGAGCTTCAACTTAATACTAAAAAAAAGATGGAACTTTTGGTCTTAGGCCCTAGCCACGATATTTGAAGCAATGCATGGTGGTCCAAATACTTGTGAAAAGCTCCAGACCCAGGTGAGATAGAAATCTAGGAGACATTTAGGACTCTAAGATTACCCAGGAAGCACAAGTAACTACTGTTTGTAAAAAACAAATAAAAGGAAAAAAACGTACCTTATCACTGCTGCGTCTCTCTTCCGTCAGAACTCGGGAACCAGGAAGCACCCAGGCTCCCCTGACCAATCACAACGCTGCAATGCAATGTTGTGATTGGTCTGAGCATTGTGGTTCGATGCTCAGCCAGGAACAGGGAGCTTAGGTATGTTCTCTGTGCAGGCTGTAATGCAGCCTATGTGGAGAACAGGGAAAGTGAACATGACAGTCATGTGCACTTAGGAGTGGGCAAACCACTCGTCCTCTGCCCAGCCCTGCTCTTTCATCTGAACAGCCCCGCCCGCCCCAGCAGCAGGAACAAAGAAAATGATTATATTGTTCAGTTATTATCATTTTATTTTTCCTTTGTTACACTGCTTAAAATCAGTGGGGTGACGCTCCTCCGCCTTAGCGGAGGAGCCGCCACTGACTACCAACTGTGATAAGACCTTCATATGCAGACATAAATCTATTAGCTAGACTACAAGTGGTACAACATATTATAGCAAAGCTTATTTGGGGTTTTAGCAAGAAAGAATGTTTGTTGCTAAGTTTCCCAGTGAGTGTCGATGAGTGGAGAAAATAGATTTAATACGACTGAATGATTGTGTCAGTGTGGATGTTTTTAGATTGTGTTTCTGTGTGTGAGTAAATAGCAGTTTGCCATATTGTCAACTTGCAGGGTGGTAAACGCTTTGCTGGGAAGTGAACAATGGAGTCAGGTAATTAGTGCATGAAACTAATAAGTCAATGAATTAATAGAATAAGTCAACAAATGTTATAAACGAGGCTTCTAGTATTTCTCAGAATTTCAACAGGTAAAAGTCCAGCAGGGGGAGCCACAGAACAAAATATTGTGATTTTAGTAATCTGAAACGAAAGCTTGCTATGGGATTTGTTGTGCTTTGCAGCAGCTTACTTTTCTTTGACATTTTTCAAACTAAAGTGCTGCAAAGCACTTTTACCTAACAACAATGAAAGGAACACAATGCTCTGTGAGATGACGAATATAATAAATAATGGAGCTGAGAAAATTAGAAAATAGATATTGACGTTAACCAGTGCCATTATTTCTAAAGATAAACACACGAATCATTTTGCTAGCGGAAAGTCTTCAGTTACTATTAGAGATGCATGCACAAGCCCCCTGGAATTATGCGGCAATTGAGGACAAATTATCCTTCAAATCTGATCATGACTCAAGGAGAAGGAAATTATGTATAAAATATGTGATTAAAGGAAAATTAAGCAGCACAGTCAAAAGCATTATTTTCTAGCTATTTTTCTATATCAAAACTCGCACAGGCAATGGGCTCAAATGTCATAGAAAACCAATAGGTTTTTAAAGAAAGAAAACTTAGCAAATTTTTTTCAAAAATTCTTTCTGCAACAATCACTCATTTTGCTTTGAATGAGATGAAAGACACATCACTTTATTTACTATTTAAGCTGTTCTTGTTATCTCAGAGTACAATATTATGGGCATATTTAACATACTTTCAGGCAGCGCTATGCAGCAAGCCACCTTGCTGCACTGCGTGGAAGGAAAAAGGCATAAATGCGCCGTATTCCACATCATAGTTCGCATTCCTGTCCTTTTCTTGCGCTGACGCACTTCAGGCAGCCTAGAGTCAATGCAGGCGCAAGGGTATCTGCATTACAAGGAGAATTGTTTTTTGCGGGAAGTGAAGAATCCCTCGAGGTGTTTTCTCTTTCTATGTGTGCTGCAGATTGCAGCACACATAGGAAGAGGAAATAACGAGGAGAAAAAAAGATTTTCCTCCTTGTTATGCCATCCTCTGGGAGGTGTAGCGATTTCATGCAATCCCTGGTTTACAAACCTTTGTAAATCTGGGATTGCGTGAAACCCATGGGTAGATGCATGGGAACGCCTATGTTCCTCCCATGAAAAGCCTCTCAGAATTAAATGTTATGCAATGCAGCACAAGTCGATGCATTGCGTTACATTTTTTTTTACAAAGCCACGCAAGGTGGCGCATGTTGCCCCTTGCGTGGATTTGTAAATATCTACTAGCATTTTATGTCATGGATGCGCCACAACAATGGTGCAACCATGATGCAAAATGTTAGTAGATCTGGCCCTTAGGGGAACATTTATGACAAAGTGGTGTAGTGCTGTGCAACAAGTAACCTTCCTGCACAGCACTGCTTCACTGGGAAAGGGCAGGAATGAGCTGTAATTAAGGCATACAGCACATTCTTAACTTTCCCCCTACACTGATGCACAATGGGCTGCCTAGTGCCAACTCAGGCACCCTTGCACGGTGGTGCAAGGGTGCCTGTGTTGCATGCGGGTTATTTTTGTGCAGGAAAGGCCACCTACCTGCACAAAAAACAATCTTGAGCGGCTTTTTCCTCTTTCTATGTGTGCTGCAAAATGAAGAGCACATAGCACATTGCCAGGTTTACAAGGTCTTGTAAATCTGGGAATACGTCAAAACCATGGGAGTTGATTGGGAACTGCCACGCAACCCCCATGGAGCGCCTACCCAGAGCAGAGTAACACAACATAGCAATTTGTGCTGCTTACCGTTACTCCAGATTTTTGGAGCCACTCAAAGCCACGCAAGGTGGCATGGCGTGGCCTAAAAATCTGACTTAGAGGTTTGCGTCACGCATGTACCACGTTGCGTGATGCAAACCTGAAGCAAACCTATCTTAAACATGCCCCTAAGTGTCAAATATACATGGTATTGCACTCAGCAGGAAACATCCCTATAAGCATTCACCTTTCTTGTGAAAAAATAGTGGCCCTATTTTTTCCCTACTAAATTGTGTTTTAAATTTTACCCCTAGTTTTGGGATTGCTTTAAGTTCAAACGATAGTGATTATTTATTAAGGTTTGTAAGGATGCTCTCATGAGCAATGAGATTTTGCGCTTCTTTCACAGGTCTTTTTAATGTATAGTAAATAGGTGCTGCGATGTTTGTCATGTTGATATACTCATGTACCAGTGCAAAACATTATTAAGCTTACCCTAGTTTGCCTCACCGAAGTGTCCACCCTGTTAAGCAGCAGTTCTACAGAACATAATTGCATGTTAAAAAGGCATTAGTAGATGTCTTAGAAGGAAAAACTTTATAAATCAAGAAATCAGTCTTAATTAAAAAGACCCTTATTTTTGGGATCATTAAATTGGTCATGTTCTCTTGAAATAATGACCGCTTAGAGAATAGTATCTGTGATGCAAACATGAGTTTGCATGAATACAGATATTTGATATATTCATGACCAAGAATAGATAATTATTCCTGCAGTATCTGAATTACATTTGAAAGACGTTGGTATGTTCCTCTCCTAAGGCAAACTGGAGCCCTTACTCAGTCCATCTGTTCGAGCTATGAACATCATATGGCCACCTATTTAATCCCTGAAACAGATGCTGAGAAGTGATCAGTTAACTTTTGTAAAGTGTCTTGAACTGTGTTACATGTCTTGTACGGTGTTGCAGTCCACCTGCCGCTTTTTAAGTAACTTTTGTTTCTTTTCAAATGAAAAAACGTCTTTGTTTCAAATTTACAAATTATGTAGTAGATTTTGATTTTATGTGGGAGTCAAATCCTTCATTATGGGGAAAGTGCTGGGACCGTGCAGTGATATAATTGTAGAGGGCACTTTTATTTTCACGTGTAGATGAACAGTTGGGAAGGTGGATTGTACATCACAAAATGACAGCAAAATTAGTGCAATGCTAAAATTGTGTTGTAAAAATATCAACTACAAAAATATTGACTGTATGAAATTCCCCTTTTCTGTATGGTCATTCCTGATTTTTGGCAATTTGATGGATCATATTTTATTGCTGGTTGATAGAATCCATCCAATGCCCAGTGCAAGTGCTCTGACCTCTAAAACCTGTAGAAACCGGCTAATCCCTGGTTGACGTATTTAACTTTTCAATAAGGCCATAGTATATGTTGCAGGAATACACCCTTGGCATGAAGAGTTAACTGTCACATTTATACTGAAGCACTTATAGTGCCATCACTAGTGTGACAAAATAAAACATGGCTTCAGGTCTACCATTGTAGTCTGGCTTCTGCAGTGTAAAACCAGCCACATGACCAGTTCACCCTTTTTTAGCAGAGAAAAACCTCTTTTAAATATTAGTAAGTCACCCCTAAGTACTTCTTGCAGCCCACAAGATTGAGTGCATGGTAATTAAAAGAGGCACATTTTGAAATTTATTGTTACCATGTTTCTACAGTTACAAGGTCTAAAAGCTCATTTTATTGTGGCAGGCCTACCTGTCTTTTGTAGATAACCAGAGTCCATTTAAAATATCAATATTTACCTCGGAAATAGGAATAGCTATAATAATAATTTAACCCTATTTTAATAGTTATTAAAATCCAATTTAATGATGAGGTCAGATATTTATTAAATATTAAAGAAAAGTAACTTTTAAAAAGTTACCCTTTACCTGCCTGACCTGTCAGATGGCTAATTAGCATAACCCTCTGCTGGCTCTCAGCCTCAGTTCAACCTTGAATAGGTGTGAACAAGGTGTGAAATGCCTATCAGGATCAAAGAATAGGTTGATCTGAAAAGGGCAAAGATGAACTCTACAGAATATTCAGAGTAGTGGCTGTCTGCATCATCTAACACCACTCTGTCAAATGCTGTGTGGGAGAACTGTTGAGCCACCTGTAACACTTTTTTTTTAATAATCTTTATTGATTTTCAAAAAGTTACACAAACAACTTTATCAATCATGGTATGCTTAGTGTTACATTACCGGTTACAAGAGCAGCTTTGGTGGGGTGCAAAGTAGTAACATAGACAATACTCTTAAACCAGTATTGACATTTTATACCACAAGCTCTAGATTTTCTATACATATCAATTAAACTGATGTCTGTGCAGAGTTGTCCAATCTCACCTGCCTTATATCAAGCCAGCTGTAACACTTAGAGGGAGAAAATACAATGCCAAGACAATTCTTGTGAATCCTGTCACTGGTTGCTGAGGGACCCTGTTTTAGCTCTACCAGAATTGTGTCTCTGGGTTTGTTATGGGTACAGTGCCTGCTTCAAACTGTATTTTATTGTTAAATGTGGGAGGACACTAGAATGACCACATGACACTCCCTATACACGACCAGGTTTAGTGTGGCCGAAGATTTCACCATATTGAAAACGCACTGACACATGGCATTTCAGGCCTGTTTACAGTAAGGCAAACAGGAACTATTGAAAAGTGGGTAGGAATGGCACTGGGAAATTTCACCCCATTGGTGAGGAAGTGCCCCGAAATCATCCCCACCAACTAGCTGGTGCCAGCCATAAATGTGTCACCTCATGCAACCCACTCTTGAACAATTTCTAGATCTGCAGAAGATCAGAAGAGGAGTGGACCAGCTCTCAGAGGCCGGAGAGGAGCCCTGAAGGACTTGAACTGAACTCCAAAGGTCAGATGGCTCATCGTCTGTGTGGCAACAAGGAGACAATAAGCTGCAATAGGCCTTTTCCTGGAAGTACCCAGCTGACCAGTGGCAACTGGAACTGGACTGATGTGAATGTTAGCCTCTATCTGATACCCTGTGAGTTTCTAAGTACCTCCCTTGAAGATCTGGGTGGCTTTAGAAGTATACTTTTTTGGTTTATTAGGACTATATAAAAAACAAAAATAACGACAACAAACCATTCATCATAAAAACATCAAAACAAAATTATTAATGACAAAAATGTTGAAACCCAAAACATTGTTGATAATAAGGAAACAATAAAAATTAAACTAAATAAAGACAACAAAAATATTGTCAACATATTGAACAAAATTGCTTACAAATTGAAATACATAAATAACTTAAAAAATATAATCAATTCAATATTAAAACTAACATATATCCATACTTAAAACTTACATTAGTAAAACTTTCTTACAATGCAATGCATACAAAATAAAAAACGCAAACTTATGTCACTTAATTCAATATAAAGTAATAAATACGCATAGCTATAAATGATCAAAAATCATGTAGCTTGCAAAGTAAATAAAACATCAGAAAAATCAAATGTAAACATAAGATGCCTAAACATACAACTGAAACACATTACTAATAATGCATTATAAAAATAACAATAAATTATATTAAACAAACAAAATACTCACCATTCTGATGCAGAGAAAATCCAAGCATACCATTCCTCTAAAGCATATTATCCAAAATGTATATCTACCTAAAAATATAAAAAATTAAAACTAATTCTAAAACTTTTTATGCTATCAAGTGAATGAATACTCTCCAAAACCAGAATTATTTTTAGAAAATGAAAAATGTAAGGAAAATGATTACAAATAACTTTGAAAACAAAAAAGGAAACTCCAACACTTTTCCTTCTAAAGAGGAAGATCTTCAATTCATATTATATAAAAACAATACATATTTCTCACCTTACCACAAAAATAAGAATTAATAACTTAAATGCCTACAAATACAATATCGCTACAATATCCAATTCCTTTACAAACTCAAAAATACATATCAATAATTATTAATCAAGTTCTCCCATGTACATCCAATACTATGAAGCAAAACACACATTAATCTATGACAAATACACACTAACCAATGCATCTAAAAATAAAAATATACAACTAATTATTTCTAAGACTTAAACTGGCCAATGCATCCTATGGAAATATACATACAAAAAAAGGAGTATCAACTGATCTCACAAAATAGAAATCTGCAGCCATATACCTCGAAGTCTGCTGGACAATAACAAAGAAAAGAATTTAGAAAATATGCGGAAAAAAATGAGTTGTGATAAAAAATGAAGGTGAAAGTCAATCAACAGCAATGCAGCGAAAGTAAAAATATAAATTCAATTTAAAAACGTCTTAATAATGAGAAATAAATAGTAAGATTTCTGAAAAATACATAATTGTGTATTTAAAAATATGATAAAAATCCAGATAATAAATTGAAAACGGTTATTAAAATATGTTATTTACATTATATTTAAATAAAATATTTACACTTACTCGACATACCATAATCTTTTGTACTTTGCTCTTAATAGAAAATATGTCATTTTTCCTAAGAATACTGTAATTCATTTTGATATTACAACAATATAGTAATCATTTCACTAACAAATTTATAACATTTTATTAGGCTTGTTTATATTTTATTGGACTGAAATTGTATAATTACTTTTTCTGTTTTACTCTGGTATTCATTTATTGTTTAGTTAGAGGTGTGGTGCAGTGGCCAAGGCAGCTGACTTTGGAGCACAGGGTTCACGGTTCAATCCCCAGCTCCGGCGGCAGCTCAGCTCAGCACCATGTGACTCTGGGCAATAGCTCACTTAATTTCCACCACGGCCCCCAGCGCCTTGAGACCCGTAAAGGTGAGTAGCTGCGCTATATAAAAACGGACTTACATTTTTTAGTTAGCTATAGTTTAAATTTGTGTTTTATTTACAAATGTAATGTTATAGAAATATTACACTTATTGTCCTTTAATTTGTCAATCTACCATGTTTTACTTTTTTCAACATTTTACTTTTTTATTATTTATCACCTCAAATTGAATAAATTAACATATTCATTCTCAGATGTTATTTACATTATATTGCTCCTGCAGTAATATATTTGGAAACATAAATGTTTAGAAAAATACAGAAATAGGGGATATTAGATTTACTATTCTTACTCAAAATCTACAAACATTGGGGAAGGTCCAAAATTGAGGGACATCATTTACTATTCTAACTCCAATCCCACAAACCTTGGGGAAAGTATACAGTTTGTGGGAAGTCAAATGTATTATTTCAACCCCTGTGGCACAGGTATTGGGTAAGTGCATTCAGAGGAGGAGGTGTAAATATGGTATTCTAACTCCAATCCCATAATCATTGGGCAAAATGCACATATCGAAGGGTTAAGATTTACTATTCGAACCACAATCCCACATATGTTGGAGAAATCCAGGAACTGAGGGGACTACATGTACTGTGCTATCTGCAGTACCACAAACTTTAGAGAGAGTAAAAAATGAGGGAGGTTAAGAATTAATACTCTTACTTCCGTTCTGCATACATTGGGGAACCTGTAAAGTATAGTGGGGTAAAAAGCGCTATTCCAAATCTAGCCCTACAAGCAATGGAGGAAGTGCAATACTGAGTGGGTAAAATTTACTATTCTAACTCCAGAGTGCAAAAAAAAGGGGTTGATTGTTGCAGCAGAATTGTCCCTTAATTGTCCTCAGAGTGATCAACTACAAGTGAAAGTGACATTCTGATTTTCATTTTTTGGCCCTGGAGTCATGCTACTCCTAGGTGAGTGCAGAGGCCTGGGCCTGTCCCTGATCATCTGAGGTCCAAAAACTGCCCTGTGACCAGGAGGGGAACACCAAGTGTGCCCTCTTTGTAGACAGTGGAATACTGTCCCTATTCTGGGTATTGTTGGACTTGGCCCTTTTTTGGCTAAAGTTCCTTAAACTTTTTGCCTTCCTCCTAGACCTTTTTCTGACATAATGTTGCCGACTTAGATGCTTTGGGCACTTTGCCACTGCTGATCAGTGTCAAAGTGCAAGTGCTCCCTGTGTAAAGTGTTATGGTAATTGGTTGTCCATAATTGGTATGTTTGCCTTACTAGTGAAGTCCCTAGTAAAGTGCACTATGTGTGCCAGGGCTGGTAATGCAAATGCTACTAGTGGGCCTGCAGCACTAATTGTGCCACCCACACAAGTAGCCCTAAAGAGAGATCTCAGGCCTGCCACTGCAGTGCCTGCGCGCAGTCTGTTAACTGCCTTGTTGTCCTGACAAGTGCACCCACTTGCCAGGCCTTACCTTCCCTTTTTATGCACATCAGACACCCCTACAGTTGGCCAAGGTACCCCCCAGGGCAGGGTGCAGTGTATGTGAAAGGTAGGACATGTACTGAGGTGTGTACCATGTCCTGAAAGTGAAATACTGCCAAATTCATTTTTCACTGTTGCAAGGCCATCTTGCCCATAGGACAGAATGGGGAATGCTGTGTCCCATGTTTCCAGCATATCTTCCTATGGGATGACGAGATGGCGAGATGGAGTTTAGTGTGCCTGAACTCAGAATTTAATAACACATCTTTTTGTGAAGATGGTTTTTGAATTGTGTGTTTAGAAACTACACTTTCAGAAGTGGCTGGTTTCTTGTCTTAAACCGTCCTGTGTGCCTCTGCCTCGTTGTATATTGCCTGCCTAGGTTTAGACGTGACAGGGTCTTGGAGGTGTCCTGACCCCAGGGAGGAGAAGGTGAGACAGCAACAGGCTGGCCTGCATTTGATGTGAGGGGGAGGAGTAGCCCCCTGGATGTGAAGAGGGCTGTGATGCTGCCACAAAAGTATGGCTCCACCTCCTGCTGAGCGTCTGGGCCCCAGACCCTGACTATCAAAGGAGGAGGGTGTGCACTGGCAGGAAGACACCCAGGTCTGGTTTTGGACTGAGGTCAGAGCTCCCTGAACACAAAGACTTCAAAGGCATTTAGGGGTATAAATGTAAGAGCTGAAACCCCTGAACTCAAGACTGAAATCCATATTGAAAAAGGATTGAACCTACTTGGTGCTCAAGAGGAACCTCTGCCAAAGAAGAACAGCTGAAGAGACTGAAGAGAAGGACTGCCCTTGCTGTGTGTTCTGGGGCTGGCCTGCAGTTTGCTGGTTTGACTAAGGAGAGGACAAGGGACTTTGCTATGTGCTGTGTCCCCCTGCTTCTGAGGACTTTGCTGTGTGCTGTGTCCTGAAGTAGCGTGTCTCCAAGGGCCCGAGGTGAGCTGGTCCCCTGTTGTGGAAACTTAGGAACACAAAAGTTTCCAACCGTGTCTCAGCGACGCTGTGTGCGTGGTGCTCTTGCACGCCTGAGACTGCCGTGTGGTCCGTGGTACTGTTTACGAGGTGCCCCGTGACCACACTGCCCCTGCAGCGTGAAACATTGTCCACGCTGCTGCCTTGCTGTTGTGGCCCAAGTCGTCATCGTACCTGAGGCTGTGAGGAAGGATCACCGCCGCCGGCCCGAGCTGCAACGTGCCAAAGGATTGTGTGAAACTAAGAACTGTGTCTCAGCGACGCTGTGTGCGTGGTGCTCTTGCACGCCTGAGACTGCCATGTGGCCCGTGGTACTGTTTACGAGGTGCCCCATGATCGCATTGCCCCCGCAGCGTGAAACATCGTCCATGCTGCTGTATTGCTGTTTGTGGCCCGAGCCGTCAACGTAACTGAGGCTGTGAGTAACGAGCGCCGCCGCCGGCCCGAGCAGCAACGTGCAAACGGGGCACTTGAAACTGAGGACTGTGTCTCAGCGACGCTGTGTGCGTGGTGCTCTTGCACGCCCGAGACTGCTGTGTGGTCCGTGGTACTGTTTACGAGGTGCCCCGTGATCGCATTGCCCCCGCAGCGTGAAACATCGTCCATGCTGCTGTATTGCTGTTTGTGGCCCGAGCCGTCATCTTAACTGTGGCTGCGAGTAAGGATCACCGCTGCCGGCCCGAGCCGCAACGTGCTAAAGGATTTCTTGAAGCTAAAGGAAGCTACAAGGTGAAAGGGATCGTGATCGTTGTTCGTCGAAAGGAATCTGCCCAAGATCATCAACGACGGAGAAGGCCGCACCGTAACCTGCCCGGCTACAGCGTCGCCTAGCAACAGAGCCGCAACGTGATTGGGATCGCCCAGCGGGACGTCCGATGAGCGGGTAGAGAGAGAGAGCGAGGTAGCGCACCCCCCCAGGTAAGGCTTGGACTCCGGTCGGGAGCCGCAAGCGTGTGTGGCCTGGGGAGGCGTGCAGGAGGAGTACAGGAGTGCTCCGAGCTCTCTCCCGCTGCACCGCATTAGAAGCGCTGAGTCCCCGAACGGCCCGAAACTGCCCAGCAGGACCAGGGCCGCCCCTGTAAGCCTATGGCCTTTGTCTCTGCTGTCGGGCCTAGTGGTGCCCGAGTTGACCGCGCAGATTGCATTACGAACCGCATTATTATTGCATTACGAACTGCCTGATTCTTGCATCACGAACTGCATTATTATTGCATTACGAACTGCCTGATTCTTGCATCACGAACCGCATTATTATTGCATTACGAACTGCCTGATTTTTGCATCCCGAATCGCATTATTATTGCATTACGAACTGCCTGATTCTTGCGTGAAGGACTGTCCTAGTATTACATTACGAGCTGCATTACGAACTGCATAGCATTGCGACGGCATTAGAGATCGTAAATTGCTCATTAATACCGCAAGAACCTACAAGTGATTGCTGGCCTAATAACCAGTCAAGTGAATTATTACGAATACGCATATGTTGGTTTTCTATCGTTTGGTCTCATCGTATTCCTTTTTATAAAGATACTGTTATTTTTATGAAACCAGTGTGGTGTCCATTTGTGGTGTTATCACTGTGTTACTGGGAGTGTGGTTGCAAATACTTTACACATTGCCTTGGAGATAAGCCTGGCTGCTCGTGCCAAGCTACCAGGGGGTGAGCAGGGGTTATCTAAGGGTGTGTCCCTCCTTACCCTGACTAGAAGCAAGGGTCCCTATTTGGACTAAGGTACATACCTCAGCCAACTAGAGACCCCCAGTTCTAACAGGTATGTTATGCAAAGTGGTGGAGGCAGCATACCGCATTGTATGATTTTGAATGTGACCAAACCTTTTCACTGTGTCAGTGAGGGCATGGTCTACTGACCCCTCTTGTGTAAAGGTCCTCTGTTATGTGAAACCCAGATCTTACTGCTGACATCATGTGTGCATATCAAGTGCACATGTCTATGCAGTGAGTATGTGACAAACATATGGAAGTAGGACTATGTGTGTTTGTGGGTGTGCCTCTGAGTACTCAAGCCTTTGGGATACATTTTGGTTGCCCTTGGTTGTAGTGTTGCACAAGATGGAGGGTTACAATAGCTTTCTCAGACACTGGAAGTGTATTGCCAGCATTCCTGTAATTAGATGGTGAAGTCTCAGACACTGCAGTGAGAAAAATGGAAACATAGCTGCCTTTAGAAATTTCATGAACAGTTTGTTAGTACCGCGCTGCTGAAATCTCTTCCCGAGCACTGCCATATGGTCAGATGGTGGGGGTGAGGGCTGGGACTGCAGTTTCTGTTGTTCAAAGTGAGGACGTTTTTGGGCAAGGCATGTCCATTTTGTCTGTCTTTGATTTCGACTTCAGGAAGGCTGTTGACAACCAGGTCCATGGATCTCACACATTTTTTTAGAGAAAACCCATTTGCTACTTGCTTAGGAAGACATCACTTTGCACAAAAGCTATGTATGAGAATGACACCTGAAAAGGAGCAAGCCCAAACCAGTTCTCAAGCATAAATGTGTATAATAGTGGGTTCCATACTATCCAACTTTCTTCTAGTCTAAGTTCTTTTTGAACAAGGAAAGGGAGTGCTCCGCAGAGTACTCAAAAACTGTTGTCTATCCAGGGCTAATGTCTGTCTTCTAGTTATCTAGGGCATCATCTGAAGTATAAACTTATTGCTGAAATAGACATGGGTCTGCCTGAACAGCCTAGAAGTCTCCCCTAGAAGTCTCCCTGTCTACTGACAGAGGTTAAGTTTGTATATGACTCTAGAGCCATGGTTCACCTTCAGGCAACTGGGAGGCCAGTGGTTGTGGGGCCAGGCTCATAACAGGCATCTGGGCGGCTTAGCTGCACCTTGGGATGACAGAGACTGAGTCTCCAGGGTAAATCTTCCATGCCAGCTTAAGTTTTTTAGCCACTAAAACCATTGAACTGAGTTATACACTTATCTTGTGAGAGCCTTTGAGAGAGCTACACCTAAGCCAAATCCTTGCCTACATTGTTTAGTGAGATCACTAATGCAGAATCTCTATCATAAATGGAAGAGGCATGCCTTTTGGAGAAGCAAAGGAAAGTGTAGTGTAGTGAAATTAATTATGTGGAAGTGTTGTGCCTCGTGGTTAAAGCATAACTTAAGTCAACCCTGTATGATTTATTAATTGGATTGTGTAGTATTTAGTATTTTGGACATTAATATTATTGTGTCTGTTGTTTGTCCAGTTCTGTGCTCTTGCTTCCCCCACTACATTCCTCGGAAGCCTGTGACTGCTCAACCCAGCCACCATGAGAGTCAAGTGTGGAAAAGGTTGTATTTGACACAGTTAGTAAAGCCATAGTAGGACAAACTTCATAGCACCAGTGGCAAATGACAGCTTTCACCATGGTTGGGGCCCAGTAGCCTCTGTCTGCCCTGATAGTTTGTGGGTGTTGCATCTAACTACCGTAATGTGAGCCGTACTTGTCACTAAAGTTTTTAATACGTGTTTGGTGTTTTGAAAATATATGCTTGAACTACAAGGCTTCAATTACAAGCCAATCTTTGAACATCCTCTAAGTGAAAAAGAGGTTATTAGAGGCTTTTCGATGGTCCAGAGCTGATAGTATAATTTTGCATGGGACCGACTGGACTGACATAATACTCAAAGAAACAAATCTCGCTGATTGAGACACAATGTGTAGAGGACATTTTATGGCTCTTTTTGTAGAGGTGGTCAAGAGGAATAAGGTGACTACAGCAAAACTATTGAGACAGATGGACAATATAGTGGGAATGCAGTTTGTCTATATAGGTATGTGCTCTGGTTTTATATCAGATGTTGTACTTATGAGTTACTTGCTTTGTCAGCCTTCACCTAAATGAACTCCTTACGTGGTATAGAGATTATAATCTCCCTCAGGGTCTTCTGTATGGCTGATATATCTCACATGTAAAGTCCACCATGTCAACTTTTTTGTTGCTTTATTTAACTTATGTGAGTTACATAACTCAACACACAGCCATCTAAAGTATAACCTAGACACCAAATGAAATGGTAATGACCTCACGCTTGATGTAACAGATGCAACAAAAAATAAAAGATTATGGAGTACAGTGGTAGCACTGCAGGAATACCTAGAAGGTACCAAAGTACTTACAGAATATATTTTTTTTTTAATATGACAAAACAAAATCACACTGTACTCCACTTTATGACAACCTTTTAAAATATATAAATTAATTAAACTACTTTCCCTAAATTTACAGACTTTGTTGAACTCCCACCTTACTTCCTATGCATTTAACAAACAGTATAGCACTATATCTTAGTGTAAAACCCAGAACATAGACTAAGAGCCAGATATACGTAGTTTTTTTGAGCCCGCAAACTGCCCCATTTGCAGAATTAGGCTGTTTGCGACCGCAAAAAACAATTTTCTATGAACAGACCCTATTTTGCGATTCAGTATCCTATCACTGAATCACAAAATGGGCTAGCGATTTAGTATTAGGTACAGGCGTGTTGAGGGTGTCCCTTCCTAACAGCGACTCGCAGTGGTATGTGTGAATTGTTTTTGACCGAAATGCGGTAGGAAAACATTTGCATTTTATCGCCTACTTAGTAGATGGTAACACATTCGCAACTGGAAGGGGTCCCCAAGGGACCCCATCCCCTTTGTGAATGAAAGGAAAACGTTTTTTAAGTGCAGGCAGTGGTCCCATGAATCACTGTTTAATCTTAAAAAATTCAAAGAAAACTTTTCATTTTTGTTTTACAAATGCATCATGTTTTCCTTTAAGGAAAACGGGCTGCATTAAAAAACAAAAATTGCTTTATCTAAAAGCAATCAAAGATATGGTGATCTGCTGACACCTGCAGGCCACCATCCCTGTGATTCCAAATGGGTCGCAAATTGCAACCAACCTCATGAATATTAATGAGGTTGGTCTATTTGCTACCCACTGGGAATCGCTAACAGTGTAAAACATACTGTAGTACATCACTGTTCGCGATTACCTAATAGTGAATTGCAAAAATTCACTATTAGGTAATCGCAAAGACAAAGGTATGTACATCTGGCCTCAGGTGTGGTGAAAATAATATGGCAGCCTTTTTCTTCTGTAAGAGCTTGCCTTAACCAGTCATATACTGTTTTGGCACTGTACTCTATGCCACTCTACTGTACGCCACTAGCCCACTTCCCTCTACACCACTCTTCTCTACGCCACTCTACTCTACACTTTACACCATTGCACCGTTTGCTACTGCATCGTACGCAACTACACTGAACACTACTGCAATGTGCGCCACTGCACTCTACACCACTGCACTCTACAGCACTCTACTCTACAATTCTCTACTCTACAATACTCTACTGTACGTCACTGTACTTTATGCCACTCTGTTGTATGCCACTTCCCAACGTCATTCTGCAACACTCTAGTTTATGCCACTCTATGCTACACCACTCTACGCCACTGCACTGTATGCCACTTCATTGTACCCTACTGCACTCAATGACATTGTACTCTACCCCACTACACTCTATACCACTTTATTGCACCCACTTCGCTTTACACCAGTAAACTCTACACCACTATACTCTATGACACTCTACTCTACACCACTGTACTCTATGCCACACTACTGTATGCCACTACCCCAGTTCACTCTACACCACTTGACACCACTCCACTCTATGCCCTTCTACTCTACTCCACTCTAAGCTACTCTACTACACCCCAGACTTCGCCACTCTACTCTATTGTACTCTACTCCAATGTATGCCACAGTACATCACTGAATGCCACTGCATTTGACCCCACTGCACTGTACCCCGATGTACTGTCATCTGTGCCCCCCTACTCCTCACCACTCTACTGTACATCACTGCACTCTATGCCACTCCACTCTACACCACTCTACTTTACTCTGCACCACTGTACTCTATGCCACTTTACTTTACGCACCTGCAGCCCACTTTACTTCACTCCACTGTATGCCACTGTACTCCACTGTACCGTACTTCACTCTACACCACTACACTTTATGCCACTGCACTCTATGCAACTCCACTCTATGTCACTCTAATCTACTCTGCATCACTCTACTCTACGCCACTGTACTCTTCTCCACTCCAAGCTACTCTACTCCACTCCACTCTACACCACTCTACTAAACTGTACTCTTCTCCACTCGCACTGCCATGTACGCCACTGCTCTATACTCTGCACCACTGCACTCGATGCCACTTTACTTTACGCCACTTTACTCTATCCCACTTCACTCTACACCACTTAACACTACACCACTCTACTGTACACAACCCTACTCTATGCCTCTTCACTCTACATCACTCTATTCTAAGCCACTCTAGTCTATGCCACTCAAAGCTACTCCACTCCACTCCACTCAACTGTATGCCACCGTTCTCCCCTCTACTCTACTCTTGACCACTTTACTCTACGTCACTGCACCCTACGCCACTGTACTCTAATCTGCACCACTGTACTCTACCCCATTTCACTCTATACCACTCTACTGTATGCCACTCTACTATACACCACTCTCCTGTACACCCATTTCACTCCACCCCATTTCACTCTACCCCCTTCATTGTACACCACTTTATTGTATGTCACTCATTTGTACACCACTGTACTCTCCCCACTTAAGTCTACACCATTTCACTCTATGCCACTCTATTGTATGCCACTCTACTCTACACCAGTGCACTCTACGCCACTCTATACTATGCCACTCTACTCTACACCACTCAAAGCCACTTTAATCCACTCCACTGTATGCCACTATATTCCACTATGACTATACTCTACTCTGCACCACTTTACTCTTTGCCACTGCACCCTACACCAATGTACTCTACTCTGCACCACTGCACTCTACCCCATTTCATTCTACACCACTCTACTGTATTCCAATTCACTATACTCCACTTCACTTTACCCAACTTCACTGCAACTCACTTTACTCTAGGTCACTCTACTCCACTGTACTGTAGTCCACTTTACTGTACACCACTCCAAGCCACCATCCTCGACTTCATTCAACGTCACTTTACTCCACTGCACTGTACTTCACTCTACTCCACTGCACTCTGCACCACTGCACTGTGTGTCACTCTACTTTACACCACTCTACTCTACACTAATTCACTCTAACCCAATTCCCTCTGCCCCACTTCACTCTACGCCACTATACTCTACCCCACTCTACTCTATGCCACTGTACTCTATGCCACTGTACTGTACTCTGCACAACTGTACTCTACGCAACTATCATCTACGTCACTGCACTCTACAACTCTATGCTACTCAGCTCTACACCACTCTACTTGGCCCCACTTCACTCTACGCAATTCTACTTTACACCACTATACTCTATGCCACTCTACTATACCCCACTTCCCTCTACACCACTTAACTGTATGCCACTGTACTTTATACCACTGTACTCTAGTCTACACCACTCTAGTCTACACTACTGCACTCTATGCCATTCTACTCTACTCTGCACTACTCTATGCTACTGCACTTAAGGCCACTTTACTGTATGTCACTGCCCTCTATGCCACTGCCCTCTATGCCACTCTATTGTACTCTGCACCACTCTACTCTATGCCACAGCACTCCACCACTGTGCACTACTCTGCACAACTCTATTCCACTCTACTTTACACCACTGAGTCTACACCACTGGACTCTATCCCACTTCACTCTACACTACTTAACTCTACTCCACTCTACTGTATGGCACTCTACTCTACAGCTCTCTACTCTACTCCACTTCACTCTACCCCACTTCACCCTACTACATTTCAATCTACCCCACTTCACTCTGTGCCACTCTACTCTATGCTACTCTACGTTATGCCACTCTACTCTATGCCACTCATCTCGACTTCAAGCCACTCTGCTCCATTCCACTATGTGCCACTCTACTCTATTCCACTTCACTCTGCCACACTTCACTCTACCCAAATTCCTTCTTTGCCACTGTACTCTATGCCTCTGTATTCTACCCCACTTCACTTCACTCTACTTAACCTCACTTCACTCTACCACACTTTACTCCATGCCACTCTACTGTATGACACTGTACTGTACACCACTGCACTCTATGCCACTCTACTGTAGAGTAGACTACTCTACGCCATTCTAGTCTATGGCACTCTACCTTCTGTGACTGTATTGTACAACAATCTATTCTACCCCACTTCACTCTACCTCACTTCACTCTACCCCACTTCACTCCACCCCACTTCACTGTATGACTCTCTACTATTAGTCACTCTACTGTACACCACTCTATTGTATGCCACTTCATTCTACCACACTTCACTCAGTCCCACTCTACTCAAAGCCACTATACTCTACACCACTCTACTGTACTCCACTTGCCTACATTTCAAAGAACGAATACCAAAATAAGCAATATTGTATAATTAAAAAACAATTTTTACCCCCAAAAAGGCCATAAAAATTCAATGTAAAAACCGAAGGTTAAAGAACAGTTATAGTTAGGAAATTTAATAAAAATGTAATTAATTATATCTATACAAAAAACGTAAACTACACAAACCTCAGAAATTAAAAAGTTATGATTATAACTTAAAATTATAATTTCTGCCCTGGCTAATATTTTCTATAACTTGTGCACCTTCTTACACAGTGTCTTCAGCTCGCTAGGCAGACTAAATCGACTATAACTTGTGCCTTTACCATGCACTGCTTATACCCTTTTATATTACATTACTTATATCATGCTAAATCATAGCATTCATAACAGCACTCATGCCATCTCACAGGACAGTTTTTGTGAAAACACTGTACATGGTAGAGGACACAAATTAGAGTTGATTTAGTCATCTTAAAAAAGTTGAACACACTGTGTATGAAGGTGGGCAAGTTATAAAACGTTTTAGCCAAGGCAGAAAATAGTTTTATAAAGTGAAGCTTTAATAAAGCAGTAATAAAGTCAAAACACCAAACAATAGCCATGCCACACCGCATTAGGAAATCGAGTAACATTTTTAAAGAAACTGACACCAAAATAACAAAGATCCAATAAGGGGAACAGGAGATATTAATTTGTAAATTTTTAATAAACATAGTGCCAAAAAGCACTAAGCGTTAATGATAGGCGCCGGCGGGAGAGCAGCATTAATTTTGCTCGACCTCTCGGCGGCGTTCGACACGGTCCCGCACTCACTTCTCCTGTCACGTCTGGCTAGGATTGGTCTGTCGGGTGCCGTGTGGGGCTGGTTCCGGTCCTTCTTGGAAGGGCGGGTTGAGCAGATCTGGATTCCACCGTCCTCCTCCTCCCCTCAGCCTGTATCAACAGGAGTCCCCCAGGATCCTCCCTTAGCCCCCTTCTTTTTAATATCTACGTTACTCCGCTGATAAATTTGGCGGAGGAGTTGGGGGCTAAGGTGATGGCATACGCAGACGACACTCAGTTGCTTTTTACCTGGGACAAAGATGCGGACTCTGTACTATTGGTCTCACTCACTGCCTTTCTTCTATCTTTAAATGGCTGGCGGAGGCGCAGCTTAAGTGTAGTGAAGAAAAGTCAGAGGTCCTGCTATTTGGTAAATTCCCCTCAACTTTAGAGAGCAGCTCTTGCCTCCTGAGTTTCCATCACCTACCTCATCAGGGAAGCCAGCTAAAAACTTGGGGGTATGGTTTGATGAATGTCTTTCCTTCTCGACACACATTAAGAAGCTGGCTGGATGTTGCTTCGGCCTGCTTAAAACTCTCAGAAGATTCTTCCCCCTCCTACCTCAGGCGGCGAGGAAGACGGTCACATGTGCGCTGATTCTGTCACGGCTGGACTATGCCAATGCCCTTTACACTGGTATCCCCGGGTACCTGCTGAAGAAGCTGCAGGTGGTTCAAAACACGGCAGCCAGACTTCTATTGGGCATCTCGGCTAGGAACAGTGTCCGTCAACAGCTGCGTTCTCTCCACTTGCTTCCATGGTGGATAGAGTTAAACATTAAATTATTGACTTTGGCCCACCGTGCTCTTCATGGTTGTGGTCCTCTTTACCTGCAGAGGCGTCTCTCTTTTTATGTTCCCGCACGCCCCCTGTGGTCTTCGTCCCTTTGTTATGCTCAGGTCCCTCGTTTCAAGTTACAGAGAATAGGGGGCAACTCTTTTACAGTGAAGGCGGTGGCTGCCTGGAACACACTTCCTCTTGCCCTGCATACCATCCATGACCCAGTTGCGTTCAAGAGGAAACTGAAGACACACCTATTCTCTTGAAAGCACACCATCCTTACCCCGCTAGGCACCGCGCCGGGCTGTGCGCGTTATAAACTCATATAACATAACATAACATAACATAGTCTACAGAAGTGACAGGGTCTAGCTGTAATATCAGGCTGACCGCAATGGAATGTACATCAGCTATACCATGTAGGTTTGCACGGGTCAAAGATTTTGCCTTCTGTCTTAGGGCCTAACTACGAGTTTGGCATGGCGGCAGTGCAGCGACTGCCGCACAGGCGGTGAAACCGCCCTATTCCGAGTTTGGTGGTCTGACCGCCACAGGACTGCTGCAACCGCCAGGGATCCATGATTCCACTGTTGTTTTGCTATTGTCAGAAGCTGCAATATGCTGGTGGTGCTGATGCGCCACTGCCGAGCTTACTACAAGTTACCTTATTGTGACCCTATCCATGGCGGTGATCCCACCATGGAAAGGGTGGTGGTGAGGCAACTCAGGGGGTCAACTCTGTGTATGAAGGTGCATGCAGGGGGCACATGTTGTGCCCCCCTGCATGTTTGCACCCCTAGTTCCTACACAGGAAGAAATGCATGGCATGGTGCATTTCTCCCTGTGCAGGACAATGCTGCGATGCTCCCATGGTGCTGCCTTTCTATGGCTCTACTTGAACCTTAGAAAGGCACCACTGTGGGACCACCGCAGTAGGAACACCCGCTAGGATTAAAGTCATAATCCGGCGGGCAGTCTGATTACGGGTTTGGTGGTCTTGCACTAGGACGCTGGTGTGGCGGCCCGCTGTGAGACTGACAAACTTGTAATCAGGCCCCTTGTCTTTTCATGGAGTTCAAAATTCTGTAGGAGGGCAAGCCCGTACTGTGTCCGAGAAAGGTGGATCAAAATCAGACATCTTTGCCGCAAGGTCTCCATAACTGCTCCAGTGGTCTTGGAAGTGTAAAAAGTCCTCACTTTTCAGGGTTGCTGGAGCAGCTCCTTTGTGTAACTTCTAAGGCTCACCAGACCTCAAGGACACAGTACTTAGGGGCCAGTTCTCACCCCAGCAGAGGCCACAAACAAGATCCAGTTCAAGTCTAGTTAGTACTTGTCAACTGGTCACTTCAGGAAAAAGGCCTCTTGAAAAACGTCTTGTGTCTCTGTGGCCACACAGGAGATCTGCCAACTGACCCTTGACATCCACTTGTTTGTCCTGGGTACAAGGTATATTCATGATTCCTCTCAGGTCTCAAATAGCAGTTCCAGTTCTCTTCTGATCTTCTGCAGGTCCAGAAAGTGTTCTGAGGTGGGTTCGACATTATGGGTGGCACCAGTCAGTGAGCAGAGGTGACTTCTAGCTATTCTTAACCAATTGGGTAAACATTCCCAAGGGCAACCATACCCACTTTTGCAGAAATTCCTATTTGAGGTACTTCAAACAATCCCACAGTACACCTGGGTGCAGAAACCCTTACTCTCTTTGGAAGAGCCTGTGTGTTCACCCAGAAATATGGCCAGGGAAATGGACAGTCCCCCTTCTTGGTCACTCAAAATGGGCTATGGGGGTAACTCTCTTCACACTGGGTTTGGTGACAGCCTGACTGGTGGGAGAATATTGAAACAGTTGCCTTCTCCATGTCTCACATTACATGTACTTGTGAAAGGGCAGACCCCTTTACAAGTTAATTAATTTACTGGGTACACGCTAAATGGTTTTCCTGCAAAAAAAAGAAAAACGTCCCCACACCTATGGCCTTGTCCCTGCTCTGGGTGCAGTTTTAACACTTCATTATGGCCAAGTACTGGCAGACCAGCTGTCACTAGGCTAATGCTAATTAGCCCACTGGGGGCTTAGGCAGTTAAAAGGTAACTTTTTAAAAGTTACTTTTGCGAACGTTTTTTTACTAAATATTAATACTAGTCTTTCAATTACTTTTATAGTAGTTTCCTGCCAAAAGCTACATATTAAAGTATGCAATATGTACTATGACCTTTTCTAGGATTCAGTTATGGCCCCGACAGTTGTTGGTGTACAATCAGTAGAAGATCATGCCTGTTTTAATTTTGCACATGATGTACTTTTAAATATCAGGCACCCTACCTTGTGTGTGACTAAGTGTATGTAAGGGTGAGTTATTTATATGTAACAGCAGGGTTTCTCATCTGCCAAAAAGGATTATTTTGACACATCTGTACAGCAGATTTTAGGCTGCTGCTTCAGGCTGCAAAGGGTGGGCCTAAAGCCATGTTTTCTTTGTCACTGTAGTGGATGGTACAATCAGTGCTGTAGTCCACAAGTGAAATTTAATTTTCCATTTCATGGTTGTTTTTCTGCACCGTATAGCAAGTTAATTATGCCAATTAGGGTTCAGCCAATTCCAGCATGTTCAAAGGGGGAGCACGTGCAGTTTACTCCTGGTTAACAGGGTGTTAAATGTATACAGTTCTAAATCCAGCAAAACAGATAGGGCAAAAAGTGGGGCCCGGGGGGGGCGGACCATATATATATATGTCTCTTGAGCATAATTAGACTTTCCTGTTTTCAGTTTCTATTTTTGGTAAATTCTGATGGGGTTTTTTCAGTGCTTTTAAGTGATTTCAATACCTTAAACAAAACAGTGGTTATCAGTGGTCACACATTTTCGCGCCATCAAAAACAACAGAAACAGTGTTTTTCCGGTGTTAATGGCAAGTTTTGCTTTTATTATTGCTTGCTTTCTGCACTGATAGTGCATGGTAAATAGACAATGTACGTACAGTGTATATGAGGTCCAAATACATTTTTGCAAATCAACTTATTGCAGTACACCATAAAATACCTCTTCAGTGAGTCTTTGGTCATGTGCGCTCACTCTTTCCTTCCCATGTAAACTTTTTTCTGTAAAAAGGCCCTCTCAACATTGGCACTTGAGACTGGCAATGCCAAAACAGCCAGTACACAATTTGCTAACTCTGGCCACTGACATAGCTTTCCATGCCAATACTGGTGCACTTGAAGATTGCGATTCTCTGGGCAGGTTCTGCAACATTTGCCGTGAACTGGGCGCTTATGCCCTCAGTTATTGAAGCAGTCAAAAATGAAGCAGCACTTTTGAAACTACGGAGAAAATTCCCCTTTATGGAAGGGATCTAGAACTTGTACAGAGTACTACAGTGAGGTTTCATTGACTTCAAATGCCATGGTTGGCGAAGGGACATTTCTATGCACCATTGCAAGCCATTTCTCATACACTGTAAAATAAAAGCTCCTGAATTGCTCTTCAACACTGCTTTGCTTACCAATTGGCAAGCACTCTAACATGGAACATGTTGCAGTTCCAAAGTCACTAGAGGTGTCGCCTAGCCTACTCTCAAGGAGATGTTTCACATATACACCTATTATGCTGAACACTTGGCAGACAAGGGTGTTTTCAGACTCTAGTCTTTTTTATTATATCCACTACAGCAGTTATGTTTTCCTGTAAAAATCTAAGAATGCAGTACAGTGTACTTTTTTTCACATCACTATAAATAGGCGACCAAAGATCCTCACATTTCTTGCCTTTGGCATCACCACTCAGCAAACATTCTGTAGACGGTTGGCACATGGATAATATAGCATTCACACTGAGAACCTCAGCTAAGCAACACAGTTGGTATCACTCTTTCTTTGATGCCACACAAAGCACAAAATGAGAAATATTTGTGTTTTAGTTCCCGCGCATAACAAAACAGTGCACCAGAATGGACTAAAAAGTCAATAGCATTCTTCATTAACTCTGAAGATTGTAAAGATGCTTTCAGCATACCATCTAACAAGTGGCAAGGATCTCTTACAGGGAAGCACTTCAGCTCAGGTATCGATTTTGACAGGTCATCACACAACTTTTTCATATAGGTAGCTGAATCACTGCAAATACAAACAATATCACTCCAATCTTTGTTGAACTTGGAAAGAACCTTTTTTGCAGCATTCCAAGTGACACTGCGATCCATGTTTTCCAAAAGTCTGGTGTCATGTTTTCACCACTATCCCAGATGCTTGGTGATGGCACTCTTTTCACATATACTTGTCACTATACCTTGCATTGAATGTTTAAAGCCTGAGGTGTTGGCAATTCACCTACTATCAATACTGACTCACCTTGATGTATCAAGGGTTTTTACCCATTTTCTGTGGGTAAATGTCATGGCACATATTGGGAAAGATTCTTATGAAACCAGCCATTTTACCCATCAGTGAAAGACTCGAAAATATCAAATATGATTTTGATATTTCCTGATTCTCTACAGTTTATAAAATAATTAAAAAGACCTAAAACATGCTTCTAACCCTGCATCTTTAGACCAAAGACCACAAAACTTAAAAAGCAAAAGGAAGAAGAAACAATATTTTAGTGACATCCCTAAACAACAAAACTCAAGCAGAATAATGTTAGCCCAGTCTTTCTTGCTGCTAGCTTGTATAACAAAGTTATATTGTATTGGCCCCTTCAGGAAGAAAAAATGACTCTTTCACTCTCCTTTTCCTTTCTTTGAATGGCATTTAGTTTGTGGTTGTGCAGGTGTTTTTTCAGTGTTTATATGTTTACACTGGAGAGGGCTATTTCCCTTTCAGTGGGGTTTTATCAGTTATTATAGGTTTAAACCTAAAACCGTACAGACTAAGCATAATGTTATCTTGCTGTACAGATGTGCAAAGTATAATGCTTATTAAAATTGTTGAGGGAAGAGAGGGGAATCATGACTCATTCGAGCCTCTGCCTATTGCAGTCACGCTCGCTCCTCACACTCAACAATAGTACTAAATAGCACATTACACTCTGCACATCATCGTGTGTGTGTGTCTGTGTGTCTGTGTGTGTGTGTGTGTGCTTGTGGGTTTGTCGTGTAGTTCCTATATAACCTATACAGGATCTGCGCATTTGGATAACATAAACTGTGGGTTTGGTGGCGGACTGATTCCGTGCGCCCCCACCGGATATGTTAGCCTGTCTGTATTAGCTAGCTCACAGTGCCACTAGAGTCTCCTCATATCGGGGAAAGAATAGTTCTTGGCAACCTCAGAACATGGCAACCCTGATCCCCCAGGATCGTGGAAACAATATACTACCTTTCGCTCAGTCACTCGTGCTCACTTAGTTTGTCTCAGAGATACACAGAATAAACAGGCTGGGCGTTTTCAATAAGTATTTATTGAACAGTTGTTATTCTAGTGTAGAATATATGAGCTGCAACAACCATTAGACAGTAGCAGAGATATATGATTAACAATACTACGAAAGTAAAGGGATGGTATAGTTCTACCATCTTGCAGAAATCATGAATATATACATGTACATAAAACACATGATAAAAAGTGCGTACTCCTACGATGCCTCCCTAACTAGATGTACCTAAATGTACCTAGCATCTATGTAGGTGTTATGCCAAGAATCCCTCTAGGATCTAGTCCACACCATTACCTGAGAGTTTAGAGAATGTGGGACCCCCATCCTGGTCTCGAGTTGGACACCCCGCGAGTTAGACCACTGTTAGCTGGAGCGTCTGCATGCAGGAACCTCAGCGTCTCTGGTCAGTGTGTCAGCCGGGAAGTCACGGTCTCCTCTATCTTCCTAAGCAAGATGTGCTGTATATATACCCATAGGTCTCCCCAGGGGTCCTACCTTGCTGTGTTACTGTGTCGGCCTAAAGGATGACGTTGGGCCTGAACTTTATACAGAGATATTATACAGGAGATGGTAATCCTACTGTTAGTCCTGCTGTGCTTTCAAGAAGCCTCATGCATAATGTATGAGAATTGAACCAGGGAAAAACCCGCGTTCTGAATGCAGTGTCATATCTAGGTAAAAGGTCAGTGCCTAAGAACCGTTATGTATGTAATGTAAGGAAGAATATAGGTGAAAGGTTGCAATGTTACCTGCGCCTATATAGTGTACCTATACTGAATATAAAACCCACTCCTCTTCCGACTGGACGACATATGTAACCTATTACTGTACTACTAGCATAACTAGATAGCAGTACGTACAAAGTTTATAAAAACATCTCTTTAGCTAAAAATGTTTAAAAACTTCTAAAAAATTTCTAAAAACTTAAAAAATATAAAAACAACAATTTTCAAGCTCTAGCTCTAAAAGTGTCCGTAATTATAGTCCGAACCACTATAAGCATTAAAAAGCCATGTATGCCCAAAAAATGAAAGGAATGTCAATTTAGTTTCATAGTTCCAAATTTGAGCTTGTTTAGAAAAGGACAAATTTCGACCAGCACACGACGAGCAAAATGAGTCAAATGTTTATGAGTCCCTACTGGTAGACGCAACATTTCCGTTGCTTGCTTCCGCAGTAGACGGCCCCTGTAACACCTCGCATAGTATGTCAATTGAGCACAGATGATGTTCCACGCTGTCCGCAGCCGGTGCTGGGGCAGCCTGTGACCCAGACAAAGCCTGGGTGTCAGTGGAGGAGCCGGTATTCATACCAGCAGGTGCAGTTACTACCCGCGGTGGCTCAAGGAATGCCGCCATCAACATTGGAATACACTGAGGACACTGCAGAACATGGGCCGTTATCGCATTCTTCTCAGCAAAACAGGCATCGGAGGACAGGTAAGATGCAGTCCATCCAGACTGGTCGAAATGACAAGAACCAAGATGCACTTAGTTCTCTTAGGTGAGGTGTGCCCAGATGTTGTACCATACGGTCATGGTATTTACGCTCCAGGAGTGCTTTTTCCATCTCCTTGGTGACTGGGATGTCCATTGCGTAGCAAATATAAAACAATCAGCATACCTGCTGCTAGGAACAGGATGAGAGGAAGTCCTCCAAAGATGCTTCCAAATACGGAGTGTATGAAGTTTGGGATAACTCCAAGTACCGTCTGAAAGGTGCTCAGAAATCCAGAACCTATGGTCTTAAATAGGTGGACAATGCCTGTCATATCAGCCCCAACTAAGATCGATGCACCAGACCCGCCGCACACCATCGACCACGACCCCCTGCCAGCCTGGGCCAGCGTGAACATCGAGGACACCATCAAGACCATGAGCACAATACACTCCGGCTCCCCGTCAGACCCTTTCCCGCACCACATCTTCAACAAAGCCAGCAGCTCCATCGCACCCCACCTGTGCAACGTCATCAATCTCTCCTTCGAGACCGCGACCTTCCCAGAGAGCTGGAAACACGCAGAAATCAACGCCCTACTCAAAAACCCAAGGCGGACCCGAGAGACCTCAAGAACTTCCGGCCCATCTCCCTGCTTCCGTTCCCAGCCAAGGTCATCGAGAAGATCGTCAACAAACAGCTAACCCGATACCTCGAAGAAAACAGCATCCTGGACCCATCCCAATCGGGGTTCCGCAGCAACCACAGCACTGAGACTGCCCTCATCGCCGCCACCGACGACATCAGGATCCTGCTGGACAATGGTGAGACCGCAGCCCTCATCCTGCTGGACCTCTCCGCCGCCTTCGACACTGTCTGCCACCGCACTCTACGCACACGCCTCCACGACGCAGGGATCCGAGACAAGGCCCTGGAATGGGCCACCTCCTTCCTCGCCGGCAGAACCCAGAGAGTCCGCCTCCCACCATTCCGATCCGAAGCCTCCGAGATCATCTGCGGCGTACCCCAGGGATCGTCCCTCAGCCCAACACTGTTCAACATCTACATGACCCCGCTCACACGCATCGCCAGACAACACGACCTCAACATAATCTCCTACGCTGACGACACTCAACTGATCCTCTCCCTCACCAAGGACCCCCTCGCCGCCAAATCCAACCTCCATGAAGGAATGAAGGCCGTCGCCGATTGGATGAAGATCAGCCGACTAAAACTGAACACGGAGAAGACAGAGGTCCTCATCCTCGGCTCCAACCCCTCAGCCTGGGATGACTCCTGGTGGCCAACGACGCTTGGAGCAGCCCCGACACCCACCGACCACGCACGCAACCTGGGAGTCATCCTCGACTCAACGCTCTCCATGGACAAGCAAGTCAACGCAGTCTCATCCTCCTGCTTCAACATCCTCCGCATGCTTCGCAAGATCTACAGGTGGATCCCGACAGACACAAGAAGAACAGTCACCCAGGCCCTCGTCAGTAGCAGACTTGACTATGGGAACGCCCTCTACGCGGGAGCCCCGGCCAAGCTCATCAAGCGGCTGCAACGCATACAAAACGCCTCCGCACGCCTGATCCTCGATGTACCACGCCACAGCCACATCACCCCCCACCTGAGGAACCTGCACTGGCTCCCCGTCGACAGGAGAATCTCCTTCAAACTCCTCATCCACGCACACAAGGCACTCCACAAGACTGGCCCAGCCTACCTCAACAGACGACTCCTCTCTCTACGTCCCCAACCGCCAACTCCGCTCCGCCGACCTCTCCCTCGCCACCGTCCCTCGCATTCGAAGAACTACCACCGGCGGCAGATCCTTCTCCCACCTCGCC
This sequence comes from Calotriton arnoldi, assembly GCA_963921515.1. Lineage (NCBI taxonomy): Eukaryota > Metazoa > Chordata > Amphibia > Caudata > Salamandridae > Calotriton > Calotriton arnoldi. The sequence continues at coordinate 151,575 of CAWUFW010016248.1, read as the reverse complement.
GCCAAGACCTGGAACACCCTTCCACTAAGCCTACGACAGACCCAAGACCTGCTGACCTTCAGGAGGCTACTCAAGACCTGGTTGTTCGACCAGTAGCAGCACCCCCCTTTTTTTCTTTTTTCCCTAGCGCCTTGAGACCCTCACGGGTAAGTAGTGCGCTTTACAAATTCTGTGATTGATTGATTGATTGATTAAAGATACGATTTACCATTTCTGCAAAATGGAAAGGGCAGTTTGTATGAATGAGTGCCTTTATCTCTGCCGAAGACCTTGCGATCTGGAGATCAAAAGTCTCTCGAGCGGAGGTTAAGGGCACAGACTTCTGTAGAAGCATGGCTTTCATTCTGCTTAGAGTATCAAACCGTATTAAAGAAACATTCAGTGAAGGCCATAACGGCGCCTCCCTGATTGTATGTGTCGGTGGAAACAATACTTACATACAACAAGTAACCCTGGAGCTCACGGTTACTAGATATGCGATGCCCAGGAGCATGCCACAGAAGCCTTGACTGTTCAACATCAAGTAACTCCCATTTGAAAGTAACCTGAAAGCTGGAGTAATCACTGCAGCTGGGGCACCCCTCAAATGACAGGACAGGTTTGCCACAGAACCAATACAAGCCCCGTGCAGCATTATATCCTGGCATATGAGTGATTCACTTAAAGCGTTCTCACAGTTTATACCGCTTAGAAACACTTCTCGATCCCCACTCTGGCATCGAAATCTGTATGGTAATACCCATGATTCCTTAATGTATTCCTTACCCATTTCATCATATCTGCCTACTTGCTTTTGTTCAAGTCAATATTGAAACTGAAAAGTAGTGACCGGTAGAGCTATGTGGCCATGGATTAGCCATTCTGTGGATGGTGATTCTGCCACTGTAAATGCTAATCGATCCAGTTTTTCGATATGCAGCATTGTATATTTAGCTCCCCTTTGTGCCATTTCTATCTGTTAGATTGTATTCAGAAAACAGAGACGTACTGTTGATATAACGCCAAGGCACGTAGCCTGCACACAAAGATTGCAGCATCCAGTTTAACAACATAATAGAACGTAACTGTGATTGCCCGTGTTAGTAATATGGCCAAATCTTGTTCTAGTATGTCTATCGCAGAAGATACAATGTTGCCTAAGGAATATATCCTGGAGGTCAATGTAGTTAACCCATTGTCTACCACTGCTAGAGATTTTTCTAGATTTATACGGTCTATCTCTCGTAGCCTCTCTGCGGCTTCTTGTTGGGATATTTTCCATATTTCATTGTAGACAGAATAATAGAAACGTTTCTGACGTGGCTTCCTGGGACCCATTAAAAAATCCCTAAGATCCACATCCTGCGACAGTAAGGATAAGTGTTGTTTCACCTGTGTGAGTGTTGAGGTTTTTAGCCAAGCAAGGCACAACTTCCCAACACTGTAGGATGTCACTACCCCTGGATGTTGTCTTTGTACATAACGTGGATCTGGCCTATGGATACTAAACCCTTCGGTTTTACCCATCAATCTTGCCTGACAAGTATTAGTGTCTGTGGGCCAAATCAACCATTTTTTCCAATCGGGGTCAGATCTGTTGTATTGTATGATGTCATCTACTGTAATCTCCTTCTGTGATGTTATGTTACCCTCGGTTTGTAATGGAGTTGGCAGCCGAGGTGTGTTCAAGTCTTTGTTCTTGGCTAGTCCAAGGCAAGACGTCTGTTGCACTGTCTCATTCAAAAACATGATTTGTTGAGGGATGAGGCATGCTCTAAACAAAGCTTCTATTCCCTGTACCTGCCATTCCCTCGTACCCCAGACTGATTTTAGGTCTATGGTGTCTTTCCACAAGTCGAAACCTTGTTCGGACAACTGGGCAATAAAGGAAGCAGAGTAAATCTGTTTGGTGTTTGTCAACATATTTTTCTGTGTTGATGTTGGTGCAACCTTATAATAGTATGACGCTGGGTAAGACATATTAAACTCCGAAAAATATGGACATTTCTGTGTAAATGTTTTTGAACTGCCTTTCGGCGGTGTTGAACAATGTTACCACTGGTGGAATGTGAACACATTTCTAGGATTAGCTGATTTATGTAAAAATGATGACCATAATGTTGATAACAGTACATAGCCTCAAAATCTGACGTGTCTTCCAATGATTCACTATTAGAAAACGCAGCAGATTTTTCCAAATCAGATAACATGTTATTAACAGTTTCAAAATCCCAATCATCGGAAAATGTACTTGAGGTAATGATATCACTCAACGATATTTTAAATAAGTGTGGAATTCTTAAAATTTCGGTCGGACCAAATATATCGAAATCAACCTTGTCCCACACTATACCATCAGGTATAGGAACTGCTGTAATGTTCACTGATGACAAGTCTCTTTGTTCTCAATGAGATGATTGGTGTGGTTTTAAAAGTAAGTTCACCTTTTGGGCTGCAGCGCTCTGTCGAAGGTATCTTCCATTAACAAGCATACTAAAAACTATTACTAAGCCTACCCAGAAAAGAAAGAAAAGTATCCCAGTGATTACCCATAGTTCTACCCAGAGAGACACCAGGTAAGTCTTTTTAAGAAAGTGCATAAAGTTTTTAACTCGCTGTTTGCGTGATTTTTTGGCTGGCGTCGTTTCCGGTTCGCTTGATCCAAAGAAAACGTATCAAAGTTTATGAAGTAGCCAGAAGCAGTTCGATCAATTGTTGGTATTGCATCAGGATTTGTAGAAATAGTGGTTTGCTCTCTTTGACGCATGTTGACGTAGACATCTGCATTTGGTCGAATATCGAGTTGTCTTTCATTTTGAGTTTGATTTTGAATTTGAACTTCAGGTTCAAGAGGAACGTGTTCCATAGCATTGTTGCATAGTCCTTCATTCCGTGCAGGAGGTTCTTCGAACGTGATGAGTCTTTCCGTTTGAACTTCTTGAATTGTAGCGAGAGGAGGGCGTCTGCTACTTTGGAGTCCACGTGGCCTACTGTTTAGTATCGGCCACATAGTGTGGTTTGATTAGGTCAATTGAGACAAATCTTTTCTCCTTTTTTCCGGCAAGAGGCGGTAGAAGTACAGTTCTTGTTCCTTCAACTGCTTGGACTGGTACAGGTTTTCTGTATGATGGCTCAAATTCTTTTTTGTCCGCTATTTTCACTCTGACCAGATCCCCGACTTTTGGGATCCAGACAGGTCTTTCCGTGACTGATTTGACTTCCCCAGTGGCGGTCTGCTTCAGATGGACATTACTTTGTTGTGTCCTGGATTAATTTATATCCTGTAAAACAGCCAAACGATCATGGATGTCAAAAGGTTTTTCATCCGCCACTGCACCTTCACAATCAAGATCAGGTACCCACATTCTTGTCCCAAATAGGACCTCATATGGAGTGACACCCCCTAGAGAACTTCTTGGCATGTTGTTCAAAGCTCGCTGGACTGCATACAGATGTTTTACCCAACTTTCACCTGTGCCTAATACTCTAGCCGTCAAAGATTGCTTTAAGTGTCGTTTTTTTCTCTCCACTACCGAATTTCCCTCGGGATGGTACGGAGATGAGTACTGCAATGCTACACCCAATCCTTGCATGGCTTCCTTGTAAGCCCGAGAGCTAAACGCAGGGCCCTGGTCAGAATGTAATGTGCCAATTGCGTATGTCCCTATAAAGACTCGCAAATCTTTTATAACAGTTCAAGCGTCGGCTGAGCATTGGGGCCACACCCATAGGAATCTCGAGCAGGAATCCACTGCAACCATGATATACCTGTAAGCCCCATCCCATTTTAAGGGGCCGCAGTGGTCCAGGTAATTGCACGTGAATGGACAGTCTGATGCTGTCTAATAATGGGATTTGTGCTGGGCGAGCTATGGTGGCAGCATTTATCTGCTGGCAGATGTCGCATTTCAAGACATAGGGCCTGATTCTGATGCGGTTAGGAAATCTTCCCGATCTAATCGGTTTGGAAATGGTTCCCGACCGACTCGGAGTGGGAGAGTCCGACCGACCCAGTATGATGCATCCGGATGCTTCCAGATACGATTTGGTTGGACTCCCATTGACTTCTATGGAAGCCTATGTTCCTAACCCCATCGTAATCTGGCCCTCGGTCAGGAAGACACGTTCCCGATACGATTTGGAAGGAGCAAATGCCGTTAGGAGGCCTTCCTAACCGCATCGTAATCGGGCCCTAGGTGGGAATGCTTTCCTAACCGGATCGGAATCAGGCCCATAGTCTTTAGTCTGCTTTGTTAATCCAGGCCACCAATAGCGTTGTTTCAATAAAGAAACTGTCGCCGTCACTCCTGCATGTGCAGAACCTATCCCTTCATGTGCTGCTAGAATTAAACCTAACCTGCGATCCATGTTTGGAATTACTCTATCCCCACTCCAGGAATCTGAGCAAATGGAATGTTATTGGCATCTAACTTGTAGGAGTACTTGAGTGGAAACATCTTTGGTAGTGCTTTGCTGTTTTTGCGTGAAGCAATGACAGCTACCATAATCTCACCGTCTATTCTCGTTTTAGAACGAGTGATTGCAGCTTCGGAAGCCTTGCGTACAGCCCCCTTTGCGGCTTCATCAGCCAATTAATTCCCTTCAACGTGAACGCCATCACGCTGATGACTCAATGTATTTATCACGTGAGCCCTCCGTAGTTCAGTTTTCAACTCCACTACCTGTTCCCATAGCATTTTATGCTTAATTGTGCCACTTTTTGCATCTTTGAACCCGTTTTGAACCCAGTACTGAACATATTAATTGTAAGACTGCACACAGTAAAAGGAATCGCACACAATTAGTGTGGGGAATTCTCGATCCGTATTCACTAGTGCCAGTATTAGGGCTTTTAATTCTGCCAGCTGTGCCGTGCAGTCTCCTAGAGATTGCGTTTTTGTGCAACTTGGATGGAACTTTCCATCCCGCATGCGACCTTTAACGATTGCACATGCTGCGCTATATTGTTGCTTACTCCCTATGGCCGGTTGAGCAGATCCGTCAGTGTAAATTATATATTCATACTGATCTAGAGGCATTATTTCGTTTGGACGAGGATATTCTTGTTCGTATTGCAGGAATTCTTGTGTCTTTAAATTTGGATCGTACCTGTATTCTACATCTGTTGCAGTAAGAGAATTAGCCCATTGTATCCATCTCGGATGTAAGGCTTTAGCGTTAGGGACGCTTGCCTTTGTCGCAGCTTCTAAAGCTGGAACTGGAGTTACTACTATTATTCGTTTCCCCTGAGCCAGTGCTCTTTCTCTCACTACAGCAGTCTGTACTGCTGTCAGAATCTTTTCTGTAGATGCGAAGCGCATCTCAGCATTTGTGTACAAATGTGATTTGTATGCAATTGGTACTGTTTCACCTTCATTATATGTTAGATAGGTGTACCCAGATTGACCCGCAACAATACGGATCACCAGGTTGCGTACGTTTACGCGTGTCTGTAAGTGTTTGGAAGCTATCATGTCAGCTTGCAAGGAACGAAGTGTATCTGTATGTTCCTGCGTCCATTGTTTTACTGAAAAATCAGGTTTTATTAAATCGTAGAAAGGTTTTACTCTTTCTGCGTAATCTAAAATGTATGTTCTATCAAAATTTAGAAATCCCAGAATTGACTGTAAATTTTTCAATGATTTTGGAGGTTGGAGCAGCGTGCATTTTTCTAAAAAATTGGCTGCCAGGCTTTTTCCTTCACTTGAAAGCTCATATCCTAAAAACAGGACACTGAGGTGGGCAATTTTTGAAGTTGAATTTGTAGCCCTCAGATACAAATCCCAAAATAATGGTATTCACTCTGTTCAAGTGTTCCTCTCTGTCATCGTCTGTTAGATAAATATCATCCACATAGAACAATGCCTCTTCATCAAAATTTTAAAAGTAACTCAGTTACTCTAGCCGAAAACAATCACGGGCTGTTCTTATACCCCTGGGGGAGTTGACAAAATTGATGCTGGGTCCCTAGCGCTGAGAAGGCTGTCAGATACCTGCTTTCAGGCGCTATATTTTGGCAGAAAAATCAATTTGAGATATCAAGTGTTGTTTTATATTTTTTCCGCACAATGTTATTCATTAATGCGGCACTGTGTGCATTTTGGACTGCAAATGTCTTAGTGCAAGTGTTTAAATGTCTGTAATCTAAAACTAGACGATATGAATTGTCAGGTTTCATGACAGGAAACAAAGGATTGTTCATTGGTGAGGTGCAAGTTTCAATCACCCCTTGATATTCAAGTTGATCTAAGATCTCCCTGACCTGTTTTTTAGCTTCTTGCTTTATTGGATACTGCCTCTGTGCAGTCGGAGTATTTTTCAAAGGAATTATGTGGTGGGTTGAATCCTCATCCCATCCAACATGGTTTTTGTATAATGCTGGAGCCTGGGCTACCGCCCACTCCTGCGCATATGTGTGTTGCAAGTGCCTGGGAATATGGTCTGAGAAGGCCGGAAGAATTACCGTTTCTCCTTTAGGGCAATCCATGACGAATGCTGGTGGCCAATCTTGTTCAGCTAATAAAATATCATAGCCAAACATCAGGTTCTCCCAAAAGAGACCTCTCACTGTTCTACAATTGTCCCCCTACATTTGGAGCATTATTTCATATACTTTATGTGGGACACTTACCCTAGTATTAGGTGTTTCCACCGTGGTATAATCATTCAAGTCCGCTGTCACCAGAAATTCCATCAGGTTCTGGTGAGCTATTGTTATTTCTGCAGCACTGTCTAGCATCGTCAGAGCCCATTCTCCGTTCAGTAGTTGAGTCCTCAGAATTCTGGGCATGTCTGATCTTTAGACCTGCAACTTTCTTCTTTTTGAACTGTGGCTTTTGCTTTGGTTTTTCTTCTTTTTTAGAAGTGTACTCTTGAGCGTGCTGCTTGTCTCTGGACTTTGTATGCTCTTCTTGTCTTTCTGACCGTCCTTCCCTCCCTGAGTTTTTCGATGAACACTGAAAGGAACGAGAGGAACGTGTATCAATATCCTGATACCTGTCAGGTTTCCTAATATTTTCCCTATTCCTAAGGTTGTACCTCTTTTCAGAGGGCTCCTGTGGAGGAGATTTACCTCAGGATTGAGATCTATTTCCTTTAAAGTTTTGTTGTTTTTTATTGTCCCACTTCTTCTTAGTGGAAGCAGGTGTCTGCTTGGAAGTGTCCTTTTCAGGACTGCCCATCACTTGTGGTTTTAAAGCTTTCCCACCCAAACTGTCTCTGCCTAATTCTGCATATGCAGTTTCATTTATTTTTGGTAGTTTGTGTTCCTGTTCTAAAGGACTGAACTCCCTTAGGCATTGGTGGATAGCCACTAAAGCTGCTTCCCCCTTAATGTTAGCTAGTATTATGGCTGATACCTGGGCATAGTTACCTAGTAACTTCATCCCTAAGTTTAGGGCAGGCTCTGCTTCGTACTCATTTTGTATTTGTCTCAATACATCAGGTACTACTGCTAATGACGGGATACCATGAGTTCTGTTATATATGGCAGCAAAGACTGTACCCCAAGTGGTACAATCCTCTAATTGTGGTGTTATCCCCATGGGCAAGCAGATTGTTAGCATTCTGTGTTTTTCATACGGGGTAGTATTCAGGAATACTGCTTCTAGCTGCGTTATTTTCTGAGCTACCCAGAATGGTATTTGTTCACGTTTTGTGGGCATTTTACCCATTACCGCGTGTAATGTTTGTGGTGTAATTTTAGTTGCTGTACCCTGAATTTGAGTTCCATTTGTTGCAACTATTGCTGGTTGGACTGTAAATGTCCTCATGACGAATTGCGTCAAGTTCCTATAGATTTTAATTAAATCTTTATGTTGTATGAGTAAGTCTCCTGGTGGCATTGTGTCAATGTCAGGATGTGGTGTGTAGGCTGCTAATATCGGCCATGTTGCCCCTTCTCCTCTGAGCGGGCCGAGTCTTACTCTTCTTCTTGTATGGGGTAGGGCGCCTTTAAACCAGTATAAATGTTCCTGGTACGTGAGCGGAACCTCAATGTCCTCAAACGGACAATATTCCGCTGGTGCATCTTCTTCCATGTAGGAGTGAAATGTTTTTGTTCTTGCATTTGCTGCTAGGAATGTAACCCACAAATAAAATAGCTCTGTTCTGTTTGATTCGTGTGCCTCAATCACGAAAACTACTATGCCACCCTTAGATGATAAACCATTCTCTAGTAGTCTCAGGGTGACTGTATTTCTAAAGTTTTCTGCAATTTGTATTGCGTCTACATCTTCTTCTACGGGTGAGAGGTATAGATCTAATCTTGCGTTATCTTTGTCCTCAGTCATTTTGTAAAGAAGAAGTTTTTCAAGGGAACTAAGATAAGGTGTTTTTGCACAATTTAGGAACAATGTGTTCTTCAAGCTTGATTAACCAACAGCCAATAAATAGGATGTTTTAGCCTACTCAGCTGTGGCAGGGTTTGTGCCCACCCACTCCAGACATCTCTGGTGTTTTGTGAGTAGGGGGCTCTGAGAATAGCACGACTGAACTACTCAGATTCTACTGTTAAATAAGTACCCAACCAACGTTGGCGGCGCCATGTCGTGTAGTTCCTATATAACCTATACATGATCTGTGCGTTTGGATAACATAAACTGTGGGTTTGGTGGCGGACTGATTCCGTGCACCCACACCGGATACGTTAGCCTGTCTGTATTAGTTAGCTCACAGTGCCACTAGAGTCTCCTCGGATCGGGGAGAGAATAGTTCTTGGGAACCTCAGAACATGACAACCCTGATCCCCCAGGATCATGAAAACAATATACTACCTTTCGCTCAGTCACTCGTGCTCACTTAGTTTGTCTCAGAGAGATACACAGAATAAACAGGCTGGGCGTTTTCAATAAGTATTTATTGAACAGTTGTTATTCTAGTGTAGAATATATGAGCTGCAACAACCATTAGACAGTAGCAGAGATATATGATTAGCAATACTACGAAAGTAAAGGGATGGTATAGTTCTACCATCTTGCAGAAATCATGAATATATACATGTACATAAAACACGATAAAAAGTGCATACTCCTACGATGCCTCCCTAACAAGATGTACCTAAATGTACCTAGCATCTATGTAGGTGTTATGCCAAGAATCCCTCTAGGATCTAGTCCACCCCATTACCTGAGAGTTTAGAGAATGTGGGACCCCGTCCTGGTCTCGAGTTGGACACCCCGCGAGGGATGTTAGACCACTGCTAGCTGGAGCGTCTGCATGCAGGAACCTCAGCGTCTCTGGTCAGTGTGTCAGCCGGGAAGTCATGGTCTTCTCTATCTTCCTAAGCAAGATGTGCTGTATATATACCCATAGGTCTCCCCAGGGGTCCTACCTTGCTGTGTTACTGTGTCGGCCTAAAGGATGACGTTGGGCCTGAACTTTATACAGAGATATTATGCAGGAGATGGTAATCCTACTGTTAGTCCTGCTGTGCTTCCAAGAATCCTCATGCATAATGTATGAGAATCGAACCAGGGAAAAACCTGCGTTCTGAATGCAGTATCATATCTAGGTAAAAGGTCAATGCTAAGAACCGTTATGTATGTAATGTAGGGAAGAATATAGGTGAAAGGTTGCAATGTTACCTGCGCCTATATAGGGTACCTATATGGAATATAACAGGTTTGTGTTACTATCCTTGTGCGGACTTGGGTGTGATAACACACTCACGCTGTGGGGACTTGATTGCACTGTGGGGACCTGAAACCAGGTCCCCACAAGGCAATGTCTTCTAAATGATATAAAATGACTTCAGGAATGTCTGTGTCAATTTTTACAACTTTTTAAAAAATTGCCTTGTGGGACCTGTGTTTCATCAAGTATGTTTATATTTTTGCTCAGCTCTGCCCCTGGAGACAGGAGGTGGTACTGCAGCCTAAAACACACTGCATTTAAACACACATTGCTTATCAGAAACACATGCTAGCAGCAGAAAGGAGTAACATTTCAAAGGGAAAGCTGCATAATCCAGTATTTATCCAAATATTTTTCATGCAAATTAACCTTTTTTCTATTCATTCAAATACAACTGTATTTGCATGAAGCTATTAAATTTAGACTTTTTGTGTCTAAAAATTGTTTGTTGGTTTGTAAACATTGCTAAAAGGAATTAGGGTTAGTTTTGAATCCTAGAATATGTCACTATTGCAGTTTGATAGTGGCAAACAACAATAATAAAGAATTAAAGAATGATGGTGCACTGCACTGTGATAAAATATAAACTGATCTGATCGTTTTTTCCAAATATCCTAGAGGCATCAATGCATATTGTAACATTTTAATGCTTGTACCATGATTTCGGAGTTTTTGTGTTGCTTAGCCTTTGTTCACATATTAATATGCAGTATTGGATATGTTCTTTTAGATGAAGGCACCACCTTAGGGTCATCAGGTTGATGTTCTGCGTTTTGTGTTTTCTATGAAACATTGTAAATGTTAATGTTCAGTTGCTCTACCAGGCCACCATCTCTATACATCAGGGAAGTATTACTGAATGTTGTGCTCAGTCGTTAACACACGTCATATTCCCACATATTCAGCAGAAATCATGTTGTTTTCTTGTGCCTAAGTTCTCTTATCAATCAATTTGGCTGCATATAGAATTAGCCAGCGCACCTTTTTAAGTAACATATTTGCTGTGGTGTAATTTTACTGCTTATTCTGAAACCCTCTCTCTGTTGGTTTTCTCCTCCGAATAGTCCTCTTTGCCAAATACATCTGTGTATCTATGTTCTCAAAGAAATCCTTCTCACTGCACGTATGCCACAAATATTGGCTTTGTCAATGCTTTTTACTTTTAGCAATAGTCCATATAAAGGTCATTTTACATCATGGATCTAATGAGTGCTAAAATTCCAGTGGGGAAATCCAGCACCTTGTTTAGCTCTTTTCTACAAACTTTAGTAACATCAACAATATTGCCAGAGAAAAAAATGGATTCTGCAAATTCCATAGACGCACATGATTTTTAAATACGAAAAGCCAAGAAGTTAAAGCATGCTAGGGCAAAGCAGACATATGAAACATCAAAGTTGCACTCCGTCATATAATACATTATCTTCTGCCTATTTGAAAGGAAATACAAAGCATATATAAGGAAATCAAATTTTACTTGAAACCCTAACCTATCCTTTAGCACTACTGACAGAAAGGAAACCCAAGCAGAGTCCAAAGCAGGGCCTCGGTATGGCCACTCGCAGATGCACAATTATGCATCACAAAAAGTCAATTAGGATAAAAAGAGACGTGGAGCATAAAAACTCCCAGAATGGAGAGGGAGAGGTGCTGCAAAAGCACACACCTTGAAATGTAGTTTACAGAGCAGCAGCACTGGATGTGACTGACTTTATATCCTGATAGCAGCTGGGGCTGAGGCACACCAAACAGAGACTCTGGTGATCACAGCCTCGAGATCAGTGCAATGTCATGATCAAAAAAAGAAAAATGAAACATATAGTTTGAGAGTCCCCTTCAAAATTCCATGTGTATATGTACATCACGTTTATGTTAAATATCTCATTGGAAATAAAAAATCTGTCTAGGATACAGGTGTTTCAGAATTTGCGAACTGTGAATAGTATATATGAAACACTTTGACAGAGTGGTGGAAGGTGTTTACTTTCTTTTTTTATGATTTAAAAGGTAATTCCCCAGATTAATGCAGATTAGAACAGTGGGGAAACAATTGCATTACTACAGACGATCCTTTCATTCGGGAAAATGTGCCAACAAAAGTGTGGAGGGAGAAAAACCTGTGACATACAAAAACAAATAGGTAGGAGGAGAGTAAACGAACGCAACAAAAAGAGAATCATAGAAACCCTCCCTTACTAAACTGTGGCATTATGCATAAGTGGATTCTGCCTCTGCTTCATCAGATTTCTTGATTCACGAGGGATCTTTTTGGAGCTCTTCGGTGAGGTTTTTTAATCCTTGAAGCCAATTTCCACTTATAATAGAGAACACCTGTTTCTCTTCTCACAACGCTAGTATTTCTTCCTTTTTTCCCCTGGTGGTGAAAGAAGATCTAAGGAATCCTAAATTGAAAACATGTAGGGGCTAGAAAATATTCTACTGGTTTTGTTTACCTCACTCTCACATGACTGAAAGTGCTAAAATGATTGTTTTATTGCTCTCTTGAGTGTCATCAAGATGTTTTTGCTCTTCTTCCTGCCCTCACAGGTCATGACTCATGAACAACCTTCAGGAAAGGTCCCAATATGCCTTTTTCCCTAGCCACTGCACCGTAGGTTGCATCTTGACTGTTGGTGGAGGGAAGTCAAAATCCCTTGAGGTACAGCCTATCTGATATGATATACCTCAGAGGGAATCATCCCTTCTACTTTGGCTGTGTAAATAAGCCCTAACGGTGTCTTAGTGAGTGGTGCTTGTTTATAGTCACACAACTCACCGCTTTCAGATGGGTTTAGCCTCACTTTTCCTACGACCACTGATTTTTACCCTGATCCAGTCCTGTTGTTTGCCCACATTAGGTAAATTGTGAATAATTTTGGAGAAGTGACAGCTATAATCTTATGTTGTTATGTTACGTTGATTTGTAGAGCGCAATAATCACCTGCGAGGGCATCCAGGCCTTGAGCATTCATGTGGTCCCCGCAGAGTTATTCAAAGAGCCAGGTTTTCAGCTTCTAGCAGAACTCATGAAGTGAGGAGGAGGCTCTAATGTGTTATAGGAAGTTGTTCCTTACTTTGGGTGCAATGTAGGGAAACAAGCAACCTTCTGATCTGCTTTTGTGGATACAGGGGTTGTGTATAAGTGAGAGTGAGGCTGAGCGTAGGTGTCTGGTAGGGTGGTGAAAGTGTATGCACTTGTTTAGGTATACTGGTCCGGTGTTGTGCAGAACTTTGTGAGTGTGCGTGAGGAGTTTGAATTGGCTGTGTTTGTGGATGGGAAGCTAGTATAGCGCGGTGAGGTAAGATGTGAGTGTGGTGAGGTGAGATGTGAGTGCAGTGAGGGAGGTTGAGTATGCGTTTTGCGGCAGAGTTCTGTATGGTCTGAAGTCTGTGTAGGAGTTGCTTGTCGATTCAGGCATAGAGTGCATTGCTATAGTCGAGCCTTCTTGTGATGAGTGCTTGCATGACGAGTACTTTGGTGCATTTGAAGATTTTTTGTAGCATATGTCGGATGTGAAAGCAGGCAGTACTCAATGAGTTGGCTTGTGCCATGATCTTGAGTTTGTCACCCAGGATGATGCCCAGATTTCTGGCATGGTTGTTGGGTGTTAGTGTTGGCCCTGTCAGCCACCACATGTGTGGTCCCATGGGGAGGTCTTCTTTCCAAACACCAGTACTTCTGTCTTGCCGGCGCTGATCTTTAGAAATTTGGTTCTCATCCATTCATCTACCAAGGTTGTGCAGTTGGTGAAGTTGGTTCTGGTGGAGGTTGTTGTGTCCTTCAGGGAAAGGATGGGTTGGGTTCATTGGCGTAGGAGAGGATGGTGATGCCTTGGGCTCAGATGATGTTGGTAAGTGATGTCATGTAGATATTGAACAGGGTTGGGCTGAGAGATGAAACCTTGGGGGCTCCGCAGATAAGGTTCCTGGTCTCCGAAGTGAAGGGAGTCTAACTTTTTGGGTTCTTTCCATGAGGAAGGAGCAGGTCCAGCTGAGTGTGGGTCCTTGGATTCTGATCTCTTGTTGTCTTCTGATGAGTGTGTTGTGGGAGACTGTGCCGAATGCCAAAATGCGCGGAGAGGTCAAGGAGGGTGAGGGCTGCTGTTTCTCCTTGGTCCATGATTATCCAGATGCCATCGTTGGCTGCGATGAGGGCTGTTTTGATGCTGTGTTTTTTTCTGAAACCTGATTGAGTGTTGCCCAGTAGGTTTTATAGTTTGAGGTGGCTTGTGAGTTGCATTTTGATGGCCTTCTGTATCACTTTGGCTGGGTAGGGGAGCAGGGAGATTGGGTGGAAGTTGCTCAGTTGGTTTGGGTTTGTCGATGGCTGCTTGAGAAGGGCATTGACTTCTGCATGCTTCCAGTCATGTGGTGGATGTGATGGAGATGTGGATGAGTGAGGGCAGTGCTGATTGGCAGTGCTCCAAGGTTGTCGATGCAGTGGGGGCATGGACTTGTTGGGGCCCCGAGTGGATGGTCAGCATGATTGTTGCTGTATCTTCTCTGGTGAAAGTTTTCCATTCGTTCAGGTGGCCGTTTTGGAAAGTGATGGGCAAGCTGGGAATGAGATCTCTGGGGTATGGTTTGTGTGTGAAGTTGTTGTATTTGTTTGCTATTTTTCAATAGAATATGTTTGACAGTTCGTCGCAGAGATTTTGAGAGGGGTGATGTTGTTGGCAGAGGCAGAGGGTGTGGTGAATTCCTTGATGGTCGAGAAGATCTCCTTGCAGCTGTTAGAGCTCTCTTCGATGCGTTCAGCTAGTGCTTGTTTCTTGGTGTCTCTCAGTTGCTGGTAGTAGTGTCTGAGTGTGGCCTTCCAGGTGGCTCTAGCGGTGATTTTGTGGCTGGCTTTACATTTTCTTTCTAGCTGGGAGATTGGGTGGAAGTTGCTCAGTTGGTTCGGGTCGGGTGATGGCTTCTTGAGAAGGGTTTTGACTTCTGAATGCTTCCAGTCATGTGGTGAATGTGATGGAGGTGTTGATGATCTGAGTAAGGGCAGTGCTGATTGGCTGTGCTCTAAGTTTGTAGATGCAGTGGGGGCATGGATTTGTTGGGGCCCCGGAGTGGATGGTCTGCATGATCATCGCAGTATCTTCTCTGGTGAGAGTTTTCAATTTGTTCAGGTGGCCGCTTAGTGTGTGAAGTTGTTGTAGGTGTTTGTGAAGAGTTTTTCCGTATTACAGGGTGTTATTAAGAGCTTAGCAGCACAGGAGGTGGGGTCTTGAAGCAAGTGTGGCCATTAGATCTGCTATTATTCAAATGATGGGGACACAGGAGGATTGGATAGGGGCAGTAGGCCTGCTGTTTACATAATAAAACATCAACATTGTTTTTGGATTTAAACTATAGTGTGTACCTCCACATTTACCCTCACTTAACTTCTTTGTATTGTTTATTTGATTGTTCACCCCTGCTGTAGCCTATGTCTTACTAACGATTAATTCATGGTAGTTGTCAACTCTTCTGATAGTAGCGTATGATTCATGAAAATTCCTTTAATGGCATGTGGGACTCACACTCTGTCCCACCACCAGAAATGCTAATCTGCCTTACAGTCTTCATGTGAGTGTGGCTTGTTGAGTTTCATCTTTAATAATAAGTCACCACTCAACCGTAGTTCTTTTAAAAGCCATGTAGCATTTTGTGTGGAATGATGGGATTGAAAGAGTAGTCTGATCGCGCGACTTGTGAGTTTTTAAATGTTACTTACTTTTGGTGCAGGGATTACCCTATTGAAGAGACCTGTATTTGGACATTAAACCTCCAGCATAGGAAAGGACAGTTGTAAAAGGCAGAATACATGAACAGCTGAGCCATTCTTTACCTGTTCATAGACTGTGAATGTGTGGTACAAAGCTTAGGTAGTTGTGCTGGCAGTGACACAGGCTTCTCCAATATGTACAGTGACTGTCATCCACGCAGCACAAGTCTTTCAAGGAGGTTATGAAATGGTCTTTTTTATAGCCTTGGAGCTTCCTTCCTAGTGCCATCCTTCAAGGACCCACTGTGGCCCATGGAAGAATTCCCACTATCCTCTAAAATGTCATTCAGTGTGTTATGCAAAGGTGGCCTTTGTGTGTGGCTTATTTAGATTTAGCTTGACCATGCAGCTCTCTGTGAGCCCTATTTGTCACCAGTTATTTCAACTATACATATTGCGGGCTTTAGCTCTACCCAGAGGAGTGTCAGTCTCCCACTGCATGCTATTGGCTACTTGTTATAGTATTCCACCTTCCAGCAAATGGTTCCATTATTATACACATGGGACTGTTTTACATTTGAAAAGTACTGAATTATTACACTGTTTGTCACATTCAGTTCTTTATCTGCTGTGTGCACACTGTGCAGAAAGGAATCCATTTTGCTAGTTTTCCATGCCATGGCAAAACCAGTAGGGTAGGCTTTACTGCAGTAAACAGCATTTGTGCATGCAACACGTGTATAAAACATTTGGGAATGCCTGTGTTTACATGTACTGCTAGAGTAAAGCCAGACCTATTGGCTCTGCCAGTGTTTGTTTCTCTTGGCACAGCTGCAGATGGTGTGATAAGTGACCAAATCTTAAAGGTATGTGGAAGGTGTAAATCAACCATAATGTTTTCAACCTTTAGTTTTATCGTTGTGCCTGCTTGAACAGTAGTTTGTGTTATGCTGGATTCTGTAGCCTACTGTGCATTGTTGAGCACACTTTCAAAAGACCCATAAAATAAGTTTAGTTGGAAATTTGCCACAGGAACAGTAGATGTACTCAAGCTGTGATACCTCTTTTAAAATATTAGCACCAATAGCTAGCATCATAAAGATGTGTAGTAATTTCTGAATGTTGTCCTAAGGCTGTCTGTTAATGGCCATTACAAAATAGTGCCCAAATGAATTTTTGTGCTGTTATTGCTAACGTTAATAACACAAATCTGAACTTGTTCAGAGATTTGACCAAGTTTATGTAGCCATTTTAATTTGAAAAGCTATTTTTACATTAGGCTGTATGTCAAATGGGTTAGGGTGTTGTGTGGGGCATGAGGATTTGAATGTGATATATTCTCACATGCCTTATCTCTCCAAAATCCCTGCGCTTGCCTGATATTTCAGTGCCCCCTGACTTGAGACATTTTAGAGTAAAGACTTATCGATGCTTTATTACCATCTGTTATGTTTTTTATTGCACTGTGCACTTCGTTACAGAAGGAATCAGTGTATTGAAGACACACTGAAAGCTGGCGAGAGAGACAGGTCAGCGGGTTAAGTATTCACTCCTGCCACCCTATTGGAACTCACTGCATGCCTTTGTTGCAACCTTTGGCAGGGCAGTGCGGCCTTTTTTCCTTCTTCGAAGTGGATTAAATAAGCTACATTGAGATAAGCAGCCATGCAGCGCTATAAAAGGGCAAAATCTAGCAGCACACTGTACATAAACTGTGGGCGGTTTAAACATCAATAAATACTTTCTTTCAGTATATGTACTGATGAGGGGCTTAAGTTATCATTTCGGTCATACACAATGCATCTTCGCATTTCTTAAAATAATATTTTCTAAATGTCAGGAAATGCTCTAGGAAGAAGGTTAATGAAAGGTGAATAGCAGAAGCACGATGCACCATAGTATACCCATGCATATTTTCCAGCTAAGGCACGATATGATGTGTTGTGGGATGTTAATTTGGTTCTGAAGTTATTTGTGGATTGGCCAATGAATAGGTTTTTAAGTAATAAGAATATTACCATTAAGTTAGCGACTCTTTTGTGTTTGGTTTCATGTAGAAGAGTGTCTGATGTAAAATCTTTAGAGCTTAGTAATAGGCATTTCATTTCTAAACTACAACTTTTTCTGCTGTCAAGCGCCGAGTCTTATTTGATATGTGCTGACATTCAAAATTACGTGGTTCACTCGATTCTTGTTAAAAAAAGATCCCAGAGGCTCTGGCCAGTGTTCCTGTGCAAAGAGAAAGAAAGGACATCAGGGAGTTTCCATGGTCAGCCAAAGATGTGCAAATGCACACATCTGCATAACAAAGGGCCAAGTAGCCAACGTTGCTGAAAGCACCTCCAGGCCGTGAGTGTCAGACTCTGGGGGATGGGGCCTCCTGCCACATAATTAGGCCTGGGCGGAATTTGCGTAGTCGCGTTGCGCAAAGTTCCGCAAAGATGTAAAAAATCTCTGCGAGTTACGCAGAATTCCGCGAGCACGCGGAATTGCTTGTTCCGCCCGTTCGCGATGCGTTTTTCCTGTTTGGGGACACTGTTTGCATGCTCGGGGGGGAAATATCTCGCAAACTTGCCCATGTGGTCGCCAATTGGCGCGGCCATCTTGTTTCACTTGTCCCGCCCATTCGCGATGCGTGTTACCTGTTCGTGAACGCGGATGTCCGATGGCGTGTCTGAATGACGTGTTCGCGATCGCACACTCTCCTGGAATCATGCGGCCGGCTACCAAAATCTCGTGGCGCACGCGAACGGATAGGAAAAGTCGTTTGCGAACGCAGGGATCCCGGTAAGTCACTACCGCGTGCGCGAACACGCATTTTGAAAGCGCAAACAAGGAAATATTCTGCTACGCCGCGGATCGTGGAATTTTCGGCAATTCCGCGTTCTCCGCGGAACGCGGAATTGCCAAAATTCCGCAAATTCCGCGAGCGGAGCAGATTTTACCGCCCAGGCCTACACATAATACACACACCTTGGCTACGTGAGCAGACAGAGCACGAGGCCGGGAGCAAGTAGAAGTAGGTGAGATTTGCTTGAAAGGCTGAAATCTGGACAAGGCGTTTTTGTGTCTGTGCTCACAGCAAAAACGTCTATAAGTATCGTTTTCAAGTGCAGTAAATGCTGAGCAGCTTTATTCCTATAAAGGCTAGAGCAGCCGACATTGGAAATTGGAAATCGGGTTCAAGTCCTGGCGTTTGCTCAACCTCCTCTGATTATATACGAATCACTGAATCTGTCTGTGCTTTAGAAAAAAATCAGACAAGCGCTGTAATGTCCTTGGATCAATCAAGGTCAAGCTACATTAAAAAATTGTCAATAGCTCAGACACCCTCACGATTTAATAAGAGCTAAGCACCCAGTACAAGTGCATTTGTTGAGCAGAACAGCGACTTCACCTGCAAGCACCCAGAAAGTGCTTCTTTTGTTTTCACAAGAAAACCCCGTTAAATTCATATTGTGGCTTCTATGCATTATTTTTCCTTGAACATTTCGAAATCATAACCACCTTCTCTTTTGGGTATTTTTGAGCAGGGATGCGTTTCTGAAATTAATCAACATCCTACTTGCAAAAAGCCTCTACTATTTCGAGCCTCTGCTATTTTAAACAAGCTTTGGTAAATGCATTAGGTTTTGCCTTCGTGATTACTAATACGTTTTTTTTGGATGTATATTTTAGCTTGGTGAGCAGTTGTCCCATATAAGTTACTGAAACTTCGTAAAAGTTATGACTTCTTTATTGAGAAAGGCAATATGTGCAGTAACAGCGTTTTCCACACAATTATGGATTTGCCGCATTTGCCACATAATCCATCATCAGATGCATAATCTGCAGATAAAAAAAAATACAGTTTCTAGCCCAAACGGTTCAAAAGTTCCTGAAAATTCAGTGACGTGGGCATTGGAAACACAGTTAAAACAAAACCGGTGGCGAGTAGACTTCAGTGCAGACGGCTTAGTACTATGAGGTATATGAATGGTGAAATTAGTACAATTAAATGTGGTATACTAAAACTGGTTATTTATGTGGCCTAGATACGACAGAACTGCGGTTTGTAATGTTAACAGAATTTATAGTGTGCATTGCTGCCCTGGACAGGGCCTCCCAGTGCATAAGAGCTTGACAATAATGCATATCTGCACACAAGCTCAAGCTTGGTATGAAGCGCAATGGAAAACCAAATAATTATGTGTATGCTGAGAGCACATTTGTTCATGTGTGGTAGACTATGCCACACTTCCAGTAGTCACAAGTAGATGATGGACGGAGCGCTGAAACTTTTCAGACACTCACCCCCAGTCACTGATCTGGGTTGAATCCATCATCGTTCTTTAGCTCACTTCACCACCCCAGTTCAGACACAGCTATATGCAAATCAGTCTTGGCCCTGTGCCTCATGGGTACAGTCCAGCCCGAACTGCCAAGCCATGTCTTCCCTGGACCGGAAACAAGCAACCTGGGACCGGTTTCGGGCTAACAGCCCTCGTCAGCCAGGCTAACTTGAATCCAGTGGCAAAGTGAGCAAGGGACCCACTTCTGGGCATACCCTGCCAACTTAGGGCGAACACTGTACTGGGGTGAATGTATGACATTGTTCTGCATTCTGTCCATCAATTGTTGTTTTTGCATTTGTCACCCTGAGTGGGACGGGTATGTCCTGACGTGGGTCCCGTGCTCTCCATGCCACTGGAGTCAAACTATCCTGGCTGAAGAGGGGTGAAACCCCGAAACCGGTCTTAGGATGCTTGTTTCCAGTCCAGGGAGGACCTGGCATGGCAGTTCGGGCTGGACTGTTCCCATTGGGCACAGGATCAAGACTGATTTGCATATGGCTGGGTTCAAACTGGAATGGCATGGTGAGCAAAAAAACGATGGATTTAGGCCCAGATCTCTGTACTGGGGTGAAAGTATGACATTGTTCTGCATTCTGTCCATCAATTGTTGTTTTTGCATTTGAAACCCCGAGTGGGATGGGTATGCCCAGACGTGGGTCCCGTGCTCTCCATGCCACTGGAGTCAAGCTATCCTGGCTGAAGAGGGGTAAAACCCCGAAACCGGTCCTAGGATGCTTGTTTCCAGTCCAGGAAGGACCTGGCCTGGCAGTTCGGGCTGGACGGTTCCCATTGGGCACAGGATCAAGACTGATATGCATATGGCTGGGTTCAAACTGGAATGGCATGGTGAGGAAAAAAACGATGGATTTAGGCCCAGATCTCTGTACTAGGGTGAATGTATGACATTGTTCTGCATTCTGTCCATCAATTGTTATTTTTGCATTTGTCACCCCAAGTGGGTCGGGTATGCCCAGAGGTGGGTCCCGTGCTCTCCATGCCACTGGAGTCAAGCTATCCTGGCTGAAGAGGGGTGAAACCCCGAAACCGGTCCTAGGATGCTTGTTTCCAGTCCAGGGAGGACCTGGCCTGGCAGTTCGGGCTGGACTGTTCCCATTGGGCACAGGATCAAGACTGATTTGCATATGGCTGGGTTCAAACTGGAATGGCATGGTGAGCAAAAAAACGATGGATTTAGGCCCAGATCTCTGTACTGGGGTGAATGTATGACATTGTTCTGCATTCTGTCCATCAATTGTTGTTTTTACACTTTCAGTAGTGCCATAAATTTAATATATTTTTATATTAAAGGTACTTTCTTATCGCCTCTATCTGATGTAACATGATCTGCATCTATAGATGTGGGTAAATAAAGTTATGCACTATAGTGACACTATACGACATGTTAGACTTAGGACTCTCTTTTTTTGCGGGCCAGAGAATTCAGTGACGACATGGCGGTGACGTGTAACGACCGACGCAAGGGGGCGGGGCTGGCAATGCTGCAAGCGGTCCTGAGCTCCCTACTCCTCGATCTTCGATTTCCCGGTCCCGGCATCTGACTCTTTCACAGTCCGGGGGCGTGGGTGACTGTAGCTACCCCCAGCCAACCCTGCAGTCTCCACTCCCGTCATTCCTGCCGTGAGGTACAAAGGACTTGCTGGTGCAGGTGCAGGCTTGCTACTACAGCCTGCGGCCATAAACACATTAACCCATTAACCCATTAGACTCCAGATTACCACGGGGACCATTGTTCTGGTCAGCTGCTGCTGTGCCATCTTGTTTACTGTGGGCTGTGGAGTCAGGTGGTGCACGCTGGTCCCTGTCCCTGTCCCTCAGCCCCCCCGTTGGAGTCGACTCGATTCAGGACCTAGGAGCACTGACCAAATCACCTTGCTTAGTCGCAGCAACATGCGGAGCACCTAGCACCTCTAAGCTTCCTGGCCAAGGGACCAAAGGACCATATGATCAGCCTGTAAGTAGAAGAGGTGAGGAGGCTGAGTGTGGAGGGCATAGTGTCCCTCTGTGTAGAGCAAAGCCGGGCCTCCCCCATGGAGACGGCCCAGCTAGGACTGGGTGCGGTTTGTGGGATGGCCTAGTGAGCTCCGCTCAGTCTCGGTTCACCCATTATGCTCGCGTATTGGCCCAATTGTTCTCCACTGTTCTTCTGTTCACCTGCTCAGCCAGTCAGTCTCAGTTTCTTTTCCTTGTATGTTTTATTTGTGCTGCCGCATCAGTCACTGAGCTGTGCTACTGCCGTTTGTATTTACGGAGCATTTACGGAGCCTCGAGCAGCTCTACAAGGGCATGTGAGCAGCCACTAAACCCCATCTTCGGGCCATAGGATCATAACATCGTAGCTACTCGCCACCCCCTCAGCAGCGCCTTGTATTCCCCGCAGTACCACGGCCTTTTCCACACTTGGAGTTACTGCTGAACCTGGTGCCACTGCCAAAAAGTCACTGGAGTCATTGGAGGGTGCCGAGGGCTGGTTGGTGCCATGCATTTTTGTTTGCAAGCCACAAACTAATAGCATTCGCTGGTAATGCCCTCAAGGTGCTTACGCTCAGGGCGCTCAATTGCCTCTTTAGGTTTAGGATCACCCACAGGATAGCTAGGGTCCACATTAGGGCCAGCTTGTCGCACCTCTGATCACTCTAGTCCTCTAAAGTTACTAAAAACCATCAAGTGAAGGAAACCCCAGGGTCACTTGTTACATTTGAAATCCCATTCCGCTGTGATGTCGATGTTCTCGAAGGGCGCAAGGGACACAGTGGTAAAGGAAAAGGTCCCGGGACTGAGATCGGCCTCCAGGGTAGTTTGTGTGGACGAGGTGGGTGTTTGCCCCAGTCTTTCTGAGCTGACTCTTCCACATTTCCCTAAGCTTTTTAATCAAAATATTGGGGAGTAACCCCAATACCTTCATTAACACAGGCCATTGATGAGTGCTCTCTACCATTTGTGGCGGAAGATACGGAGATGGAAATGGACATGCCCATGAAAAATGTTGAGATTCAACCTGAAATAAATTCTGCCGAAAAGTCGCTGGTATTCACTGTTGATAAATTTAGACCTTCGAGCAACGCTGTGCAATCTCCTCGTCATCTTTCCCTTAAAATGTCCCCCCACATGCCACAGACTGTACACTGCAGCCTTGAACCTGGGGACTTGGAGGATTATACAATGCCGGACATTGCCATACTGATGGAAAAAAACAAAGTATTGGAGGCCAACTTGAAAACGCCAGTCGTTAGGGAGTTGGTACAGAGACTGTTATCGGATACTCATGCTAGTTGCTCCTGTAAGCCAACTCTGTACAGTAGCACCTCGTCCAGTGTGTCCCGTGTGCATTCATCAGATTTGACAAATCTGGAGGCGTCAGAGGCGACGCCAGATAAAGGGGTACATGATTTTCTGCAAATATTAAACGTAGCAGATAACAGATTGGGGGAAGGGGCGTTCTTGAGATATTTTATGTTTTAGAGAGGATTCTCTCGTCTATTTTATCCTTGTTGGAGAAATCCACCATTAATTCTGATCATATACTGGATGTCCTTTCACCAATTTTAATGGGGTTTCAGAAGCTCAATTCTGTCAATCCCAGTGTAAGTAAGCTAGAAAAGGGCATTGAAGTAAAATCCCAGGCATGCCACCCCTGTGTCTGGGCTTCGAATCCAGATTGAGGTTCCGGAAGATAAGGGGGTTTCCTCCGCCTCAACGATTAGAGGTAGTTCCACGGTAAGCTCTGCCCCTAAAAAACAATGGACTGGAGATATTTCGTACATCAGTCCCGGGGCAACACAAATGTAACTGTACCTATAAATCCATTACAGGTGTACCTTATTTTAAAAAAAGGGAACCCTAACATGTCCTGCCCGACCAAATTAATAACCGACCCCCTCCATGTCAAACGGCCCATGGATAGTTTAGATGCCGCTCTCCTTGTGGAGGGTGCCCCTCCGAAAGTAAGTAATGGATTAAAAGGTTGGAGGGAGAAGAAGAACAGGATCCGGCGCATTCCAAGGCGTAAGCCCAAAAAATTGAGGTTTCCTATATGTAATTGAGGAGTCAGATATTTCAAATCTGCCTCAAAGTAGCAATGATTCTAGACCTCCAGTCTCTGATGACGGCCAAAACATGGGGTCTTCGGAGATAAATCCCCCCCTCCTACTACTATGCCAGTTGATCATTCATGGAAGGGATTAGGGGAGTTGGAAGGGCAGGAAGATAGAGGGATATCCAAATTAAATGAGGGGGGAGTGGGAAACACATGGGAGAGTTTTAAAGAACAAATCGACCCGGACGTAGGCCGTGGATAATGTCCCCTCCATCCTTTCTGGCCGGGGCACTCTCCCAGTACGGATTGATCCCGGCCAAGGGAGGTTCTTGGAAGGGGGTCCCGACCTTGCTTCCCGTACAAGGCAGATGTCAGTGTTGGGGTATGAACTAAGGTTAAGCAATAATATATGTGCAGGAAATAATTCTGGGCAAGCAACTAAAATTCTGACCTTAGCCTCCCTGTTTGATACAGAATCAGCTCTTATCAACAGAAGCTCTCTGCTGCAGTTGCAATCAGATATAGAGGACTTAAAATTTGTAATAAGTAAAGATATTGAGCTGGTTTACCTAGATTTTACTAGTGGTCCCCCAAATACTAGCGTTACATTTAGTTCAGGGATAATTGTAATGCTAGTGCTGGCCAACGTTGATTATTTTAGAAAAAGAGGGATAGATGTGTTTCCATATGTGGACACTTTCGTGGCCCCTCTCGAATCCCATAGGAAAGATTGCCAGGAGCTAGGTAGTACACTTTCCAATATAAGGCGTGTCATAAATCCGAAAGATATTAAAATTTCGGTGGGTAGCTCCTCAGGAAAAAGAGAGATTAATATTATAGGACCTGAGGTTCAAAGGGCCACAAAACAGATAGGAGATGAAGAAATGGTCCAGTGGAGTTGGGTGGCTGACTCGCTGAATGGCTTAAAAGAAAACACAAAACTCCCCATGCTGCGGAGGTAGCCCACTGGGAAGAATTTTGTCTTGGAACATAGCGGGTGTTTGAAACTCTAACCTTAAGTTAAACTCCTTATTAGAACACAATCCTAAAATAATTTGTCTTCAGGAAACGTGGAGCTGCATAGATTTAAATTTTGAGAACTTTTTCTTCTTTTTTTGTGCAGCAAAACCTTCAATTAAAGGTCATGCAAGTGGCGGCCTAGCTATTTTACTTAGCTGCACTAAACATTGGAATCCTGTGGTTTTTCTCCATCCTTCTAAGTTTTGCATGGGTTTCAAACTTAGGTTGGGTAATGGGACACGAGGTCAGAATTAAGGTCGGGCGGAGAACTCCGCTCCGCTGGTGGAGCTTGCGGGTTTTTGCCTACTCCGCATTCCGCAGAGAGTGTGGAATGTAGGCAAAACTCCTACTCCGCAGCGGAGCAGAGTTCTGAGCCCCAGCCCCACCTTTAGCTCCCCGCCTCCACCCCCCCATATAAATATTTAAAAAAATAAAACAAATAAGATTTTTAAAAAATACACTTACTTTTATACGCGGCGTCTCCGGGCTGCCCTCCTCCTCCTC
Source organism: Calotriton arnoldi (assembly GCA_963921515.1). Lineage (NCBI taxonomy): Eukaryota > Metazoa > Chordata > Amphibia > Caudata > Salamandridae > Calotriton > Calotriton arnoldi. Next base: position 126,350 of record CAWUFW010016248.1, on the reverse strand, counting down.
GCCATGGTCTCTGCAAACCCCTACGTCATACGTACGTCGTGGTAGGACTGCGCATGTGCGTGCAGTCCTACCACGACATACGTATAACATAGGGGTTTGCAGAGACCACGGCATGGAGGAGGAGGGCAGCCCGGAGATACAGAGTATAAATTAAGTGTATTTTTTAAAAATCTTATTTATTTAAAAAAATATATATTTAATTAGGGGGGGTGAAGGCGCGGAGAGGAGTTCCATGGATTTTTTGCCCAACTCCGTTGAACTCCGAGTAGAGCAACTACGCCAGCTCCGCCCAGGCTTAGTCAGAATGCATCCATTTTTTTGGTAAATCTATATATTCCGCCTGGGAGGACAACTGACTCCCCGGTTGAATCTATTTTTTCTTTTTTGCATAAGACAAGTATCTTCGAAGAGTGCACTATGATATTAAATTTCAAACTGCTCCTCTATGGCCTTTTCTAACCCTGAGTTGGAGGATGTATGGTCCATTTCGGAATCTTTATTGCCTGGCCTTATTCGATCAGATAGGCAGGGCTTATCTTTTTTGCTTAATCTGAGAATATGTGATTTCGTGATATTGAATGGCAGATTCCCAGATGATTCTCCTGCATCCTTTACTTTTCACGGTCCATGCGGGCACTCACTGATAGATTATATTGTGGTATCCTACCAACTCTTTGGTGTATGTACGAAATTTAAGGTACTGCCAACAAACATGAGCGATCATAGAGTTCTGTCAGTCGATGTCAACATGGAACTTGAGTTGCTGGAACCTTGGAATCGAAGGGATGATAGCATTTTATATAACAGAACTAATGGGCGTACATTTTGGTCTAATAAATATCTCCCTTGTCTTAGGGGGATAGGTGAAAATGCGTATCCTGGCTCTAGTCAGAAAAATCCCATCTCTAGGTTTGAGAAGATATTGGCCCTAGTTAGATCGTGCGGAAGCAAAAAGCAAGTTGGCAGCTCCAATCTTTTAGTGGTTTTACCATGGGAGGTAAAAAAAACTAAATAGCGAGATCAATGCTCTAATAAGGGAACAACCTAAGCAGTCTTCAATGTCCAGACATAGGGAAATTAATATATTAAAACAGGCAAGAAAAAGAAAACTGGCATCGGAGCTTAGAAGGGTGGAAGATGCGAATTGGATAAAATTAAGAGAGGTTGACCAGTCCAGTGATACACGTAAATATTGGGCTTTAAGTGCCAAATTTAGCGATGGCAGAACTAAAGCAAAACCCATTTTAATACCTGATGAAGAATGGACCACATACATATCTCAGCTATATGCATTAAATCCCTTGGCAGGGTTAAATCCAGATTTTGCCTTTGATTCCTTGATGGGTAGCGATTACGGCCCCCCCTCGTGTAATGAAATAGAGGGTTTCATTAAAGAGGCAAGGTATTCAGGTGCGATGGGCCCTGATGACGTACCGATTGCTATAGTTAAACAGGACGGCGCAGCATGGGCACAATTTTTGTGTCCGGTATTTTCTTACTGCTATGCACATGGGACTGTTCCGTCATCCTGGAAAGAAAGTATCGTTGTCCCATTATATAAAAAGGGACCAAAAAATTCCCCTGCTAACTTTAGGCAGATTGCACTATTGGATGCAACCAGAAAATTGTTTGCCAAGAGCATACTCCTCCACCTTCAAGACTGGGCTTTTGGAAACAGTTTTGTCCCTGCAGAGCAAGCTGGGTTCCACAAACACAGTGGTACCCTAGACAATATTACCGCTTTGCAAACTTTAATTGAAAAATACTCAATGAGCAGGGGTATGCCGTTATATGTGGTCTTTATAGATTTCTCCACAGATTTGACCGGGTTGACCAGGGCACACTGTGGAGAAAATTGGTTGCTATGGGGATTCCCATACACCTGCTAGATTAATCATCGCATTGCACTCCTCCACTTGGACTCAGGTGCTGATGGGAGGAACCCAGGGCCTGTCAAGTAAAATAGAGACTCACAATGGGCTGAAGCAAGGGTGCCTACTGGCTCCCCTTCTCCTTTCGCTTTACATTGATGATTTGCCGAGTAGGGTAGGGCTTTGCAAAGGGGACCCCCCAAAATTAGGAACTGTGAAGCTGAGTTGCCTGCTATATGCGGACGCCGCCATTCTGCTATACCTAACTGTAATCGGACTTCAAAGGCGACTCACTGAGTTAGCATTTTATTCAGAGGACTACTTTTTTAAAATAAATATTTCAATAAGCAAAATTAGGGTTTTTAAGATATCTGGGATGCCGAGTCAGGAAAATTTTGCACTTTTTCTTGGGGAAAGACAAACTTGCTGTGGTGAAGTTATACCCATATTTAGGGAGAATTTTCACAAGTAAGTGCTCCAGTAGTGATCACATTGACCAATGCAGAGGTAAGGCAATCTCCCAGACCTCTGCAATTGGTAGGCTTTATAAATATTGCGGGAATAGCCACTTTGCACATGTTCAATCAGTTTATAAAATTAAAATCCCTCCCGCGTTGAATTATGCTTGTGAAACAGTAGATGAACAGCGGTGGGATACTTTTGAGAAAGTAGAGGGGTGTTTTTGGCGCCAAATTCATAATTTGAATCACGCAGCCCCCATATCGGCGATTCAGCTCGAATTTGGGCTACTTCCCACCTACGTGTTCTCTATGGCCGCGTGCTTAAGATGGAGCAATGCACTATTGAACAGTGTTGAGAACCCTTTACGGATAGCAGTGCGAGAGGACATTTTTCACACCTTCAAAAGAAAAAGTGTTCTCTTTAGGAATTACGAGAAAACCGTAAATTTGTTTGATTTTGAGAATAGCTGTATGGGCGTTCTTCCTAAACAAGTTTTGAAAACTAAGGGGCATATTATCAACGGCCAGCTATAATTATCGCTGGCCGTACATAGCGATCGAAATATTATCGCTGGCTATCGCTGAATATTATCGCCATGATAACGCTATATTTACAACGCATAGCGCTATGGCGATAATATTTCAGCGATAGCGATGTTTTCAATGGAACATCACTGGTTTTCCAGCGATGTTCCATTGAAAACAGCTGATAACATTGCTGATACGACCCTGTGGTCGTATCAGCATAATTCATCTCCCATTAAAAGTATGCCTTAGTCAGGAATTTAACAGACGTTAAATTCCTAAGTTAAGACTGAGGTAGCGCGATTTTTTTATCGCTGCACCTCCTTGTTAATATCGCGAGCTGCCTTCACGATATTAACATGTTTTGTTTTCACAGCCACGCCTTCTTTGCATCTCATTAGCGATGCGAGGCGAGGCTGTGAAAAAACGGGCTCTACATCAAGGAAACACGCGCTAGCGTGTCCTTGATGATATTGCGATATAATTATTGCCGCTTTTTGCCCAAAAACGGACGCTAAAGCGGCGATAATTATATCGCCAGCCCTTGCTAATATACCCCTAAAATTAAAAAAACTATTTACTACATCTCTCGCAAAAGAGATACCGCACTGTGTGCAGCGCATTCCAACAATAACTTCACAGTGGGGAGTAGTATTTATAAACAGCCCCAACCCTATGTTACATGGAATATCCCCCATGGAGTGAGCAGAACAATCTTGTTGCTCCGGCTGAATTTGCTCCTAAGTATTTTAACAGGAGCTTGGGAGGGTCTTCCAAGGCAGGAAAGACTTTGTCACCTATGCGGTTCCAGTGTGCAGGACTTAAATCATGTCCTATTTGTCTGTCCCTTATTACGATCTTCACGACGTCGGTATCTAAGACCTTTTTTCCTGAAGTATACATTGCCACAGTTGAGGAGGCCCGAAACTGTCTTCTGCCCCCCCCCCCCCGAACCAGTTTGTTTAAATTTTTTTAGCTTTTTTAAACAATTTATAAATATATTTTAGATCAGAATGTTACAACCGTTAGAGAGATAACGGTATGATATGTTTTATATTAACTACGTTACAGTTGCACTTTAAAGGGTTTTTGAAATCGGTTCTATAGTAGCCCGCTTGCACTTTCATCTCTTTGTATGCTGCTACGAATACTGTCATGTACAATTGAATAACTATTAGCCATGAAACTTGTATCCGTTAGGAATTGTGCATGTAAATGGAATAATCATTATTATGTTCGAGCATTCACACATTTTTGTCACCCCTTATGCTGTTAGTTACTGTGTACAGTATACCGAAATTTAGAGGATTTTGATATTTGTTATTATGTTCAAGCATTTGCACTTTTTTGTCACCCTTTTTGCTGCTAGTTATTGTGTACTGTTTCCTGAAATGTAGAACTTTTTATTCCCTTTGCACTTTAATTCTTAATACTTGTTGAATTAAATGTATTATAATAAACATATTTTTAGCATACTCGTAATCGCATACTCGAAGTCGTCTAAGAATCGAATGGTATAATTTGCTTCGTCCAGCCCTTGTTAGTTTTGTATTTGAAAGGACTCTGAACTTGATTTAGCGCTCATATTGCACCTCTCTGCATTTAACATGCAACTATGAATTTAGTATTATTTTATGAAAATCGAATTTTTGATGCTTTGTGATTTTATTATCTTGTTTTTAAGTGTTGGTTGATTTGGCAAATTTGATATATGTTTTTATGTGGAGCTCTTTGGAGCTCCAAATCATAATAAATAAATAAATTGTAATTGACTGATACAAGCAAATCAATTTCGGTGGCTAAGATAGGACGAACAGCAGCGTAAAGCTTAAACTTAGTACTGAGACAATTAACCCTTTCGAAAGCGCCACTTTTAAACACACTTTTTCCTCGCTCTGGAGACGAATTAAGTTTTCTTTCATGCAAAACGCTTTTTGTATTTGTAATCATTATGCTTTCCAGAATGCTTCAATTAGTTTTCACATACAAAAGAAAAACCCTCACTGCTACACATTGTATTAGTAGTCTTGTTTTAATGCGTAAATTAATTGCTACATGTAGTCTGTTAAGCAGTACAAAAAGTGGTTTTCTTCTGTTAATTTTGATGTACGGTGGTAATAAACTCAAATTTAACCTTTGATGTAATAATAAATGCATGTTTGGTAATACATTTTCTCCAAATAATGTGCCACATACATTTTCTCTGGCATAAATATGTATGACATCCACTCTATAGGGTTTTCTCTGGTGGGCTACTTAAAGTACATGGTGGGAAAAGGCTCTATTTTTCTGTCATGTCATTAGTTTTCACCACAAAAATACAGTTCAGTACATTTCAGTTGTTTGAACAGAGGTTTCCTTAAGGACTTCCGGTGATGGCAGTCGGTACTAGAAAAGCACGGCACAATCTTTACAGTCACGCTTACCCTTCTTATGCTATACCTCACTAGTCAATCAAAATCTATAGAGCTTTATATGCAAGGGTGACTAAGTGTTACACCCACTGGTACTAGTTGCACTGGGATTAACATAACTAATGGTAACATCTCATCAGCTGCAAGGGACGGAGGATGCCTGTAGCGTGGAGGAGATGTAGCTTGGGTGATGGCTGTGGAATGTGATGGGACTAGAGAACGGTGATGGAGAGTGGTGTATTGGATGTGGAGAATGGTGGACCTGGCAGGTGTTGGTAGCAGTGTTTGGAATGAATGGCCTTGAGCAGCTGGGGCTCGTGATATATGCACTGAAAGTCCAACTTAAGCTAAAGTGCATTTCACTGGATAGATGGAAAAGTGGAGACACTTTTAATATAGCCGGAAAAGTGAGGGTTCATGAAGCGTCCGACCTTAAAGGGATGTTCAAATGAGCCGGCCGAGTAAGGACTGCACACCTGGTACAGAGTTGGCTGTTATGTATTACGAGAATTCACTGTGCTTTAAAGCGATACCATAATTTGGCGTTACAGTATTTATTTTATGTATTGAATGTATAAAAATGTGTAGCATTTTAAACTGGGATAACATAATCAATATGCAAAAATGCTTATGGAAGAAAGGGCAATTCTTCTCGATAGATGTGCCCTGGAGAAAGGCATGCATCAGAAGTGCGAAAGAAAAACTGGCAAGCTGCTGTGCATGCCGCATCCCTTGTATTTTTTTCCCTGTAGAATCCAATGTGCAGCACACAGCTGTGTGTCAAATGGGGTGCTGTCTGTATCACAACTCTTTAACAGGAGGCACATTTGTCTTTACATCGAATCTTTTTTGTGAAGCGACCCCTGCCACTATTGTAAACAAAGTTATGTTCCGTTGAAGTGGGATACAAAGAAGCAGAGTCGCCGAAGGGCTGTTCACTACAGCGCCTGTGCAAGATGGATGCCTGCTTGTGCCCCGGGTACAGTGGAGTGAACGCGGTGACGAATGCGCTCAAGAGTTTCCCTGCTTGTGCCCCGGGGGCACTAGGTAGTGCGTGCTTTGTCCAGAGCACAGAGAAGGAATAAAAGGCACGTCCGAGGATCTTTAGGGAGATAATAACAGCGTGCTGAGCCTCCGGCACTCGGGCAGTGCTGTAACTTTAAAGCAAGGGTGTAGCTCTTGTAGTGACAGCAGACTGAGACGCTTAAAAGAAGTTCCACCAAAGCGGATGAACACAGTACTTTGCCAATGGGAAACTGATAAGAGAAACACATGTAAGAACAGGAAATAGAATGCCTACAACCAATAGGAATGAGGAAAAGTATAGTGACAAGCACAAGGACCGTTAAGAAGTGAAGGCAGTATGTAAGTCCCTTTTAAGATATATTTAATACAATAAATTTCACAAGCACAGCGCAAGGGCGGTGCAGGCGAAACCTAAAAAATTTTCTTTCATTGAAAAGAGTGCAGGTTCACCATGATTTGTGAACAATGTATTTGTATGTGTTGTGGGTAAGGAAAAGAGTGTATTGAAAAAAACTAAACAATCTGGCTTCTATTATAAATTCTGACAGACGCACATCATGAATTTTCACGAAAACTGCCTTGTCTGTATGGTCGTGCCGTAAAATGTGAGCCAAGGAAAGACAAATGCAAGCCTGTTTACACCGTACACTGCGAAACATAGCCCAACAAGTCAGTTTCTAGCATGGGGGAAATATTTTGATTGCCTAGAACAGTTCTTCAGGAATAAGTGGAGTTAAATTATATGTAAAAATAATCTCGCAAGGTAAATGATTAAGGTATGCCAGTACGCAGGTCAGTAAAAGAAATCAAGACAAAGTTGCTTTACTGTGCTCAATGTACAATGGGCGGAAAACTCTCACCAAAATCTCATCCATAGCAACAGTCTCCTCAATAAAACCACCATATCTTATTTTGGTAGCAGGTATTGCAATGTTGGAGATACTTTACATTTCAGAAGTGTAATAAAGGCCAAGGCCAGCAACGTAGGTTTCTAGTGCCAAGATGATGTCAAAAGTAAAAAATATATATATATGGTAAGTCGGCAACTAAGAAGAGGGGCCCTAGTGACAGTGGCATCTTTTTCTCTGACACCTGCTGGCGTAGACAAATTAAACAAATATTAAGAAAATATATATATATATTGTGTCTATAAGTGCAGTTGCTGGTGTGAAGATTTTATGTTATTATCCATCTCAATGCCACTGATTTTATTAATCACAGAAAGATGTAAGACTGAGTTGACCCTAAAGGGGTATTTAAACCTGTAACCTGATGTTACACCTCAATCTATAGCAAAATGCATATTAATCCACTGAGTTACCATAACAATTGTTGTACAGAATGTGGTACTTTTGGCTGAGCTGGTATGTCTTCCCTGGTTCGGGTACAATTCTGGATATGAGGTTAAAATTAGGAGTGTGCTAAATTGCGTAATCTTCACAGTAAACTCTCAAAAAATGCATAAAATGGTGCTTTTAGAGCAGAATGAGATTTTCTGGCATCTTGTTAGTTTTTTCATGTGATGTCATTTCATGTATAAAAAAGCCTTGTAATATACTGGCAGGACGCTGGTTTAAGCAGGAAATGGATCTTAATAAGATATTTTCTGCATGAATGAGTTCGCCTGCATTCAAAAGTTATAAAATTGTGTAATGCAAAACTTTGAGAAATTTTGTAAACTGCATGTAATGCAAAATACGGGAATTATACAAATTTTGCCACAGTAATATTTCTTACAGGGGAAATGGTAGTGCATGTTGATGAAATACACTTTATGATTTTTGAAGAGACCTTATCATATTTGTACACTTTTGCTGCAATAGGTCTTTAAAAATGAAGGGATTCCCAAATTAAACTGTGCAGGACAATCTAGTTACTTCCTTTCTTTAACTTCAATTAATGTTGAAATAAAGGCTTGTCTGTTTAGTTAACATATTTTTTATCATAGCGCTGAGTCAAGTAAACAGCAGCCCAATACTGCTGTTGACCAGGGGGCCACATGTAAAGGTCATGCATGTGGCCCCCTGGCCGTAATTTGAGTATCACTGCCCTTAATGGTTGAGATTGCAGTGGTGAATAGTAAATGTTACCCCTATAGTGTTTAATGCCTTCCCCTAAATGGTTGAGATTGGAGTGTGATTAGTAAATTTCACCCCTTTACTATACAACATCTTTGTTTAAATGCGTTACATTGAATGCTGTTCTCTTTAGTGCAGAAATTAGTCTCCAAAATGGTTTTAATCAAAGTAGAAGTAGTAAATATTAGTATTTTACTATATAACATGTTTAGTGTAATATTTTCTTTTATTAAAGAGTAGGTATTATATGGATTGTATTTTTCACATACAATATTAATATTAGCATTTTTTATTAATAAAGGTACATTGAACAGTTTGTGATTGTTTTATTTTTCAACATTTATTCAATGTATATGTGTACATTTTTAATACATATATATTTATATACATGAGAAAAAAGTGTTATGGTTCTTTTTTAGCAATATTTTACTACATTTTTAAATAACATACAAGTTATTTAGGACCTTATTATAAGTTTGGCAGTCAGATGGACCGCTGCTGCCACCAGGTATCCACGATCCCTGGCAGTCCTTCAGCGGTCTTGAGGCCGCAATATGTTTGGCTGGGCCGCTGCGGCCCCGCCAAGCATATTATGAGTTTCCTCCCCCCTCACTTTTCACGACAGTGAGCCTGCAGTGAAATGTTTGGCGGTGAGGAAACAAAAGGGGCCCTGCAGGGACCCCTTGCGCCTCTGGGCCTGGTGTGCCCCCTGTGTGCATGCACCCCCAGTTCCTGCAGGGCATAGACTGCAGGAACTTGGTTTGGCGTTCCCATTGAGTTGCCATTTTTATATGCACCGTCGTGGGACTGCCAAAGAACTGCCCGCCAGTGACAAAAGAAGTCAAAATCTGGAGGGCGGTGCGCACACGGGTTTGGCGGTGCGGGCGGTAGCTGGGTGGTCCCACTCCCGCACCGCCAAACTCATAATAAGGCCCATAATCTTTCAGAACATTGTTTAAAGTTTTTCATTTTTACATTATTTTTTCAATATGGTAAAAAAATATTCTCAGCTATATGCATTTGGCCACCATAATGTTTTTCAAACATCTTTTATATAGGTTTTCAAGTATATTATAAATACTATGGGGCTGATTAGACCGCCACCACGGCTGTCTCAATGCCTATACTTTGCTTTGCGGCGGGTGCTGCTGGCTGCAGCACCCGCCGCAATGCAAAATAGGGACACTGCACATATCCCTGCACTACGTGGCAGGCACCATGCGGTGCCCTCCAGTGCCCACATCAGAGGACCATGGCGAAAGGGGGGCCTGATACGGGCCCCCAAAGTACCTTTCCACCAGCCTTTTCATGGTGGGTTAACCGCCATGAAAAGGCAGGCGAAAAGGGACATTGTAATCCCTACGGCAGTGCCTGGCAGGCACCGCCAGCATGGTAGGGACTACAACCCCATCCGCCACACCGGCGGGCTCAAGGAGCCCGTGGGATGCGTGCCAGTCAGTCTTGCCGACCGCCACCCATCCGCCTGCCATTGTAATATGGTGGGCGGATACCATGGGTCAGATGGCGGTAGGACCGCCACCGATGGACTGTTGGTGGCGGTTCCAACATCATCATAATCAGGCCCTATATTATTTCATTTTTTGTTTTTCATAGTATTCTTTATTTTATACCTTACATAACTGTTTTTTGCTTTCATTTAACATTTATTATCATGGTTTACATTTTTAAACATTCTTTAAACATTTTAAATCATTTATATTTAAAGTCCCACTGTTATTCAATAGGGAGATGGTATTTTATTTTGTTTTCATTTAGTGGCCATATTTTACCACCGACTCTACTTGTGTAGTATATTGTGTCATATTTCAATGGTTTTCCTGGTGGCGAATAGCGCTGCTGCTTGTCAGATAAGTTAAAACATTATTTAAGGTTTTGTTTATAGGGTTTTGAGGTGAGGGTTGTAGGTGGAACTAGTTAATGGTAGTAGAAGTGTTGGTATTAACTTTTTCAATTTTTAATTCATACTGTGGGTTATTTTTTAAATAGTGCTGTGTTTTAGGCCTAGTTAGAGTTTGGTAGTCCTGTATTGGTATTTTATATACTGTTATGCTATGTGTTTTGCATACTTTGAAAATAATATTTCTATTATGTTTGAAGATAGTTTTTCTCTGAGTGGGTTTTGTATGTTTTTTTAAATGTTTACTGATCTGAAGTTATCGTCTGAACCTGTGGAATTTCACATTTTTTTTCAAAGAAAATTATATTGGTTTCTAGTAAACCATTTTATTTAATTATGATTTCCTTTGATTTTCAAGTTTCCTGGAGTGTTTCCTTGTTTTTATATAATTTTTCAGGCTTTTATGGTTCCTCATAACGCTGATTGCTTTGTTGGATGTGGATTGCACCTGGTTTTTTTTTTGTGTTTTTTTTTAATTTGGGCTTTTTTAGATGTATTTTTCCCCTTTTTTGTGGTTATATTTTGACAACATGGATATGGATAAAAAAACTACAGCTACAGAGTAGTAAGTTTTATTTACGTAATTATATGTGGGCTGGAAATGTTAGATTTTTATTATGTATGTGTATTTGATGTAACTGTTAGGAGTTATTTTATATTTATATTTCTATGTCATGCATATACTTGGATCCATTTGATTTTATTTGTAATTTTGGGCTTTGCGGTTGGTAATTTCTAAGTTTTTAACTAATTAGGAAACACATTATTTTTCTGCATCAGTCTTTTTGGATATTTTACTTGTATGTTGTGTTGACTGTGTAAAAAAACCATTTATTTAATATTTAGTTACAAATATGTTAGCTATGCTGGTATGCACCTATGACAGGGTTTACTGATTATTGTGTAGATAGTTTGTGTTTTTTATAATGGGGTTTTTGCTATTGATTCTAAGTAGTGTACTCCTTTGTTGTTAATAAAGAATGTATCTTTACATTTTAGCATGTGGTACATTCTAATGGTTTGTTTACTAATTTTAGATTTAGTTTGGGTCAATGATTGCTCCATTCTTAGCTGTTGGTAGCTATGTTCTTTTAGTAGGCCTTCTATAAATTTGTAGAGGGTAGGGTGGGCTCCTCCTAATGTAGATTGAAAGGCATTGTGCCATCCTCTACTACATTGTTGGTTTAGTCTTCTTGAGCCATGGTGCTGTCATAGACATTCCATCACTGTTTGAAACATGGTGCATGGCACACAGGGCACTGACTTGCAAGCGGCACTGCCACGGCTCTCTATGAGCTGAAAAATGCCGCTGCTGTTGCACCATCGAGACAACCCCGCCAGCTCAGCGGTGTTGTCATAATATGGCGGTCGGGAAGCTGCCAGCTTCGTGGCATTCTCCCAACCGCCTCAACGGCGGTCTGACTGCCAAACTCGTAACCAGGCCCTTAGTTTGCGGTCCTTTTGTTGGTGCAATGGACTTTCAATAAGTTAGTTGCAGTAGTTAGCTCTCTGTTACAGGGACAAAGGGTAGTGTAATAATTCTTTTAATTCAAAGGCAAATTGGCTGTTTGGTGCATATTCTACATTTAGTGCAGATTTTTGGAGGTGTCTCCAAATGCTTTGGTTAAAGTGGCAAGACATCCTTGTATGGCTGTGTGGGGGTATAGTTTAAGTATAGTTTGCATCATTGCTTCTTCAAAGAGACAGTTCACACCTGGGTGGAACACCAAGGTTTATATATGCAAAGTTAAGTATAGCAAACCTGTACTATCTATTTATATTAGGATTCTTGATATTTTGGGTCTCAATATTTAAGACTTGATATTTTGTAGTCAATATTCTCATGGAATTTCTAATGCAGACTTATTGATGTATGGCAATAACAGTAGGGAAGTATTCAGAAGACACACACTGTTCTGCTATCCACCATGGTACATGCCATATTGACCTGATTTGATGACTGAAGTGTTGTTTTTCTGGATAGGTCGAATGACCACACGGAGCCATCAGGCTCTCTCTTATACTCAATATCTATCTGAATACTATTCAATAAACCTCTGTACCTTATCATAACCACATATGAAAACCTCAAACTCTCCTTAGTATCTGGCATTTTCCAGGTGGAATTGAAGCAGGGCATGGTAAAACCACTGCTTAAAAAGCCCAATCTGCACCCTAATGTTCTATGTAATCACAGAACCATCACCCTCCTACCTGCTATCATTAAGCTCCTATGAATCTTATGGCCACACAAGTGTCCACATATCCAGAAGGCAATCATATCATTGATGACGCCAAAACTGTTTTACACCCACATATCAATGGTTTACCCATGCTTTTACCATAGATGACTTGAAAATAGCAGCATATGCTGAAAGTCACTGTGCCCTGATTTTTCTCCATCTCTCAGCTGGATTTGACACTATGGACATGCCTTCTTGTTCTCCTGTCTCATCCTCTGTTGGCTATCTGGCACTGTATTCGGATGGTTGTCCTTCCTGGAAGACAAGACCCAGAAAATTGCTGTTTGCCAATATAGGTCGGCCCACCAACCTTTGAGCACCAGAGTTGTTCAATGTTCAGATCACATGTTTTGGGATTTATTTCTACATTGATGCAGATGACACTCAATTGAACTTTCATCTAAATATGGCACTCTCTCGAACTTCATGGCCATGATAGTGTGGCTCTGCAATTGAGGGAGTGGATGGAAAGAATTTGGCTTAAGATCAACCTGCAATCTAGTTACTAAGGGAAACACTTGCATATGGTAAACTAAACTTTGGTCCACCTTCTGCAGACCCTCTGCTGCTCCAGGTGGCAATGTTGAATACCTAGAAGTCAAAGTTGATTCTAAGGTAAAGATGGATTCTCAATTCTCTTCAGTTATCTCTTCTTGACCTTTTATATGCACAACCTTAAATCTATTCTTCCACTCCTTAAACTTTAAAGTAGAAGAGTAGCCATTTCTGTACTGTGCATACATAGATTAGATTATTGTAAGCATGGTATGAAGGAAGAAATAACAATTTGCTGCAATAACGTCAATCTGTGAAAACTAAACTAATACTGGCATATTTACATTGGTTTCCTATGAATGCCAGAATTTGCTTTAAAGTAATTTTTGAAGCATCTTTCTGTGTCTTTCCATCAAAACACAGGTATTCTCCAAGCAGCACCCTCTGAGCATTCCACCTTCATCTCCTGAGAGTACATCCATGTAAGAAATCATCATACAATGGACAAGATATCTCAGTTCTTGCTCCCTGACTCGTGAAAGCCTTGCCATTAAAACCATAACCTCTCATACCCCCTTTTTGAACAATCTTAAGGCAATTTACTGAATAAGATGCTCCACTCTGTGGTATCCTTAGCAACCAGCACCAAGAGACCCAAGGGTGTATGTGCACTTTAGAAATCAAGTATAAAATGTAACATAACACAACACAATGGTGTTGGAACATTCCTCCACTGTTCCATAATTGCAGTTCCCCATAACGCAGTTGTAAACAATTATGAAGATTTAAAATAGATAGACACTGTCTTTAAAGACATGCCTCTGAAAGAAACCTTTGAATGTCTTTATCATAATCTAGGCTTATTTGAAGACACATGGATGTTTAGAATTGGCGTTGGAAGATTGCATATTGCCCACAAAGCTGGTGTTTTAGGAATTTAAGAATAAACCTCTTTCTAATCGAAGGGCACATTAATTGACTCTTTAAAGAAAAGATACAATCCTTCCATAGTACATAAAAGCTAGAGGTTATTGAATAAGAGCTAAAGAATTTCAAATTGGCTGTTTAGAGAGAAATGCAATTTTTGGACTATAAAAAGTACCCTTGTGATTCAGGACTAGCAAGAGACTGGTTAGGATGTTGCTATGGCTTATAAAATCGGAGGATAGAATCAAGATATTCCTGGCATTTGAAAGAGGGTAAAACCTGGCCTAGTCACCACCTGATCAACTCGAAAACCCTCCAACAACAGCAATAACCTCCTGACACTTATGTCACTTGGGCTCACAGAGTCATGGTTTGATGACAATTTAAGTACCACTGTTGAGCACCGCACCCTTGTAGGCCACAACATTTTATTCTAAAATAGATAGAGTACGCATGGGGACAGAGTACAGCTGGCCTCCTCGAAAATCGCAACACCATCAACCAATTTTTAAATACTTAGTGGCTGTATACACCATCAATCCAATCAGCACCTTTATTTGAACTTCAGTTTGCCACCCATAGGGATACAGCCAGTCCTTCTGAATCTGATTGAGTTGAACCCACCCTCTACCTACACACTAATGCTAACAAAATTGTGATCATGCAGACATTAGTCTCTGGTCCACAGATCAGATCCCAAACCCTCATCAGCGCTAATTTATAACATGCTGATCCATGGGTTCAAACAGGTGGCACATTGCCAACGCAGTGTGCAGGGAACATGTTAGAGCTAATTTTAACACAAAACCTAGACACCACTAACACAACAGTGCAGCCACAAGTACAGCTCAATCTCTCCATTTCCATCAACTGCTGAAACCTAACCATCAAACCACCCACTAGAAGCAGGGATGATAACGCCCCCTCTAGAGGGATGGGGGATCACTGATTATCATTCAAGATCCCACTAAGAGTTTTACATTACCATAGATTACCACAATAAGTTCCCATCTGGTGATTTACAGGTAATTTTATGTGCATTTTCTTGTGGATCCCTTTGCTACTTAGTGTGTAAAAAGAGCTACATCAAAGAGCTCAAATGACTGTCAAGCCCATCCACACCACCAGTATTGGGGTCCTGCTGAGGAGCAAACCAATAATAAAGCATGCCAGCTAGGTTGGTGGGTGGGAGTTTGCATTCTTTTTTTTCATAAACATACTTGGTGAACTGTGTTAGTCTCTCATTTGAGGTACCTTTCACCTTTGGGACCAAGTAATATGTCTGAAACAGTTTTTGATGAGCTTGATAGTACTATGTGGAAAAGTAACATTTTGGGCAGCCAAATCCTCTCATTTCCCCACTTGAATATTGCATCGCTATACTCACAGACTATCTCTGTGGGTACATGAACACAACTATCATAACACACTATCTATGTGGGAACTTGAACACAACCATCATCACACACTAATGCGGAGGGGACCTGGACATCACTATAATCACACAGTATCTCTGTGGAGATATGGGTTTTCTTATAAATATAAACTATCTCTGCAGGGATTTCACAATGTTTATCATCACACATTCTCTCTATAATCATACACTATCTCTGCAGGGACTTAAGCAGGACTATCATAACATGATAATTCTGCAGGAATTTCCATATGATTAACATCACACGCTATCTCTGAGGGGACTTGAACACAACTATAATCACAAACTATCTTTGTGGGGGCCTGGACATCACTATAATCACCCAGTTTCTCTGCAGGGACTTCAACATGATTATCATCACACATTATCTCTAAGGGGACAGCAGCAGCACTATGATCACACACTACCTCTATAGTACCATGAACATCACTTTAATCACACTGTTTCTGTAGGACCTGGGTATCACTAGAATTACACACTATCGTTGTGCGGACTTGGTAATCACTGTAATCGTGCACTATCTCTGTTGAGACCTAGGCATCATTATAATCCAACACTATCTCTGTGGAGGCCTGGGCATCACGGAGATCACACACTATCTCTGTAGGGATTTCAACACGGTCATCATCACACACTATCTCGGAGGGGACTTGAACATGAATATAATCACACACTATCTCTGTTGGGACCTGGTCATCACTTAAATGACATGTTATCTCTGTGGAGACTTCAGCATCATTATAATGACAAACTACATCTGTGGGGCCATAAGCATTAATATAATTACACACTATGCAAGGATTTCAGCATTATTATCATCACCACCCACTATTGCTGAGCGGACTTGTGCAAGACTATAATAACACATTATCTCTGCGGAGATCGGGGTACCCCTATGATCACACACTATTTATGTAGGGACCTGGGAATCGCTATATTTACACACTATCTCTACACTAATTATGTAGGGACCTGGGAATCGCTATATTTACACACTATCTCTATGGAGATCTGGGCATCACTGTACCACACCCTATCTCTGTGGGTAGTTGGGCATCACTATAATCATACACTATCTCTGTGGGGACCTGGGAATCGGTATAACCACACACTATTTCTAGTGGGACCTGGGCATGATTGAAATCACCCAATATCTCTGATGTGATTTCATTTTCAACATGATTATCATCACACACTATCTTTGAGAGGACCTGGACATCACTATCATCACACTATATTTGTAAAAACCTGGAATCACTATAATTAAACACTATCCCTGTGGGGACTTGGTAATCACATAGTGTCTCGGTGGGGATCTGAGTCTCTCTATAATCACACACTATCTCTGTGGGGACTTGAAAATTACTATAATCACACACTATCTATATGGGGACCTGGACATCAGTATAATCACACACTGTCTCTGTGGGGACGTGGGCATTACTATAATCACACTTTATCTCTGTGGGGGGGGGCTTGGAATCACAGTGATTACACTCTATCTCTGTGGGAACCTGACCATTACTGGGATCAAACATTATCTCAGTGAGTATTTCAACATGGTTACCATCACACACTGAGGGGACTTAAATGTTACTATAATCACACACTATCTCTGTGGGGACCTGGGCATGATTGTAAACACCTACTATCTCTGATGGGATTTCAAGATGATTATCATCACACACTATCACTGAAGGGACATGAACATGACTATAATCACACACTATCTCTGTCTGAATTTGGACATCACTATAATCACATATAATCTCTGTAGTGTCATGGATCTTACTATTTATACACACTATCTTTGTAAGGATTTCAACATAATTATCATCAAACACTATCTCTGGGGAGACTTGAGCACAACTATAATAATACACTATCTCTGTGTGCACCTATCACACTTCATCTCTGTGGGGATTTCAACATGGTTATAATCACGCACTATCTCTGAGGGGACTTGAACATTACTATAATCCCACACTATCTCTGTGGGGACCTGGACATCAGCATAATCACACACTATCTCTGTGGGGACCTGAGCATCAGTATAATCACACACTATCTCTGTGGGGACCTGGGCATCAGTATAATCACACACTATCTCTGTGGGGACCTGGGCATCAGTATAATCCTACACTATCTCTGTGGGGTCCTGGGCATCAGTATAATCACACACTATCTCTGTGGGGACCTGGGCATGATTGGAAACACCTACTATCTCTGCTGGGATTTCAACATGATTATCATCACACACTATCACTGAATAGACTTGAACGCAACTATAATCACACACTAGCTCTGTGTGGACCTTGGCATTACTATAATTACACACTATGGGCCTGATTACGATGCAGTTAGGAAATCTTCCCGACCGAATCGATTTGGAAATGGTTTCCAACCCACTCGGATAAGGAGAGTCTGACCGACCGAGTACGATGCATCCGGATGCTTCCAGATACGATTTGGTTGGACTCCCATTGACTTCCATGGGAGCCTATGTTTCTAACCGCACTGAATCGGGCCCTCGGTCGGGAAGACACGTTCCCGATCCGATTCGGAAGGAGCAAATATTGTTGGGAGGCCTTCCCAACTGCATCGTAATTGGGCCCTAGGTGGGAATGCTTTCCTAGCCGCATCGTAATCGGGCCCTATGTCTGTGGGGAACTGTGCATGATGGTAATCAACCACTATCTCTGCTGGGATTTCAACATGATTATATTCACACACTATTTCTAAAGGGAATTGAACATGACTATAATCACACACTATCTCTGACGGGATTTGGGCATCACTATAATCACACATATTCTCCTCAGTGTCATGGGCATTACTAAAAATACACTATATCTCTGCAAGGATTTCAACATGATTATCATTACACACTCTCACTGAGGAGACTTGAGCACAACTATAACAACACACTATTTCTGTGGGGACTGAGCAGTACTATAATCACACTTTATCCCTGTGGGGGCCTTAGAATCACCATGAATACATTCTATCTCTGTTGGGATCTGGTCATTATGGGGATCAAACATTATCTCTGTATGGATTTCAGCATGGTTATAATCGCACACTATCTCTGAGGGGACTTGAACGTTACTATAATCACACACTATCCCTGTGGGGACCTGGACATCAGCATAATCACACACTATCTTTGTGGGGACCTGGGCATCGGTATAATCACACACTATCTTTGTGGGGACCTGGGCATCAGTATAATCACATACTATCTCTGTGGGGACCTGGGCATGATTGAAAACATCCACTATTTCTGCTGGGATTTCAGCATGATTATCATCACAGACTATCTCTGAAGGGACTTGAACATGACTATGAAACACACACTATCTCGGTGGGGACCTGGGAATCATTATAATCACACACTATCTCTGTGTTGACCTGGCCATCACTATAATCACACACTGTCCTTATCAGCTCCTGAACATTACTATACTCACATGCCACCTCTAGTCATTCACAGATGATGTCTAGGTGGACAGTTTACAAAAATGGATCTAGGTAATCTAACCCTGGCTTTCCCACCTGACCACGCTGCATGATTTTTGGCATGCCAACTGGTTTGCCTAGGTATTATTTTCTTTTTTTCATACTATTTAACTCTTTGTTTCTCTCAGAAAATGTTTTCAATATATGTAAGTCTAATTATGTGGACTTGCTCTGCTATATTTTTCTAGTGACAAATGCATAAATATTAAAAGCCATCTCAAGCGTGCCCCAATGACTCAAGCAGCTATTCATATATGAATAGCCTATCATATAATTTAAGTAATGTATTGCAATAAAACATTTAAACATTTGTTCATGAATGTTTTTAATCACTATAGACAATTTTGGAGCAAGTCCCCACAAAGATAGTAGCACATGTTCAAGTCCCCATAATGATGGTTATGTGTGCACGATTAAATTAAGCTATATTTGCATATTTGAAGCAGGACCCTGTATAATGAATTTTTTCTTAACATTTTTCTGCAATAAGTATATCTTAAAAACATTGGGAAAGGTTAGTCCCTACAAGGCAGGTATCCACACATAGGGGCCGATTCCGATTCAGGCCGAAAATCTCCCCGACCGAGCCGGACCCGGAGAGATTTCTGACCGAATCGGACCCTAGCAGCCCGACCGAACGAGTACGATGCGCACGTATGCTATCGGACTCGATTCGGTCGGACTCCAGTGAAGTCAATGGGAGCCAGTCGTACGACGCGTGCACGGGCTCCCATTGACTCCAACGAGCACGACGCGAACAAGGGCGCCCCCTACAGCGTGTTCGCGTCGATGCGGGTCGCGCCATACATGCACGTGTAGGGGGACCCATGGGTCCCCCTGTGTGCGACTCGCGCGCCTACGCTTCCAGGGGGGTCCGACACGGACCCCCAAAGTGCAGCTCCGACAGCTCCTTGGAGGAGCCGGACTGCGCGAGCCGGTCGGAGCGGTCGAGGTGCGCATCGTACTTACCCGGCCGGGGAACGTCTCCATTGCGCGGTGCAAGTCGTCCCCGTGTGAGTCGGTCGAAGCGGTCGGGTCCTGCGAATGAGTCGGTCGGCGATTTCGCGAGCGCACGCATCGTACTCGCTCGCCCGGACGCACGTACGAATCGGTCGGGAAATAGGGCTCCGAATCGGATCCGGTTAAGCCGAATCCAATTCGGTGCCCTACCGGCCGAGATCGGAATCGACCCCATAGTCCCCACAAGGATGGTAACACGTGTATGTGTGCATGTGTGTGTGTGTGCGTGTGTATGTGTCTGTGTTTGTGATTAATTTTGTTTGCTTATTCCTAAAAGCCTGAATTTTTCTGTCGCTTTCATATCGGGATTCTGTGCATAAGGATTAATAATGTATAGGATCTACTGTCACCATCTGTTAAAACATAATTAGAACAACCTGCCTCTAGCTTTAAACCCATTGTGAATGTTCCTGTGTGCACAGCCTTGATTGTCATGTGAGAAACATTTTCTATGTTGTGTGTTCCCTCTTTTGTCACGTTGTGCGAGATCAGGATGACCAGCAGTATCTTGGAAGACGCATAATACTCATATCCCATTAAAATATGGTGTCACTACCTGACACATTGTGCAGATTACTAGCCGTATGAAAATGGTACAGTTTATCACTCATTTTTGGATGGTAAAGATAATTCACGCTTTTTAGAAAAGCGAAAAAATTGCATTCTCTCATTTTATGCGGTGGTTATATTAAAAGCTACGTATGTCCCAAAATTAAAAGGATTTGTTCGATTTTCCTTTCAAAAGTTTATCCATTATGTTTTATCATATCCGCTCAGGGAGAGTTCTGCTGACAGTGCTTTCCTCGAAATCCCTATTCCCTTTTTCTACTTATCAAAGCATGATGTTTCAGAGATTAAATGTGCCTTTCCTCGGCACAACTGGCTGGTAACTTTCCCAAATTAGGTGCAAAAAATAATGTGTAATCAAAAGCCTTTTTCACTCCTTTGATTAAAGAATGTCAAAAATAGAAGACCTTTTAATATTTTCATATTTAATTTCCTGACCTGACATAAGACTAAATTGTCTTAATCCTTTAATTAAAGATGTCATTTTAGTTCACTGAAGTGGAAATTCTCAAGCAGCTTTGAACCAGTACATGCCAGCGCAGCACTAGCAATATTTAGTATTTAATGACTCAAAAATCTCAGATTATTTGCCTGGAAAATTGTTCTCTGCAGACAAAAAGTGTCCTTTGTCATACTGAACGGGGCCGTTTTGTATAAACTGGGAAAGCTATTAATTTTTTCTCTATTTTGATAATAGAGTATCTGGCATGTCAATTTACAGCTGCAATACAAATATATCATTACTAAAAATAAATGTGTGCAAATATTACTTGAGTGTATACTCAGATGTTTAAAATATTAACCATGCTTTAAAATCTATATTGACAGTTCTGGAAGTAATGCAGTTTCTCTCCCCCCAGAGAAGCACTGCTCACATGGCTTGATGGTAAACACACAGGCCCATATTTATGAAGCCTTTGCACTGTGTGACGCAAGGACAACGCAAAGGCTTCAGTGATATTTACAAACCTATACAAGACCTGATTTGTGTGGCCTTGCATGGCTTCATAAAAAAATGTAACGCAAGGCAGCTGCTTGGGATGCGTTCCGTGGATGGAGCATATGTGTTCCCATGCATCAACCCATGGATTTTGGGCATTCCCAAATTAAAAAAAGAATACACCTTCCAGAGTGAGGCAGAGCAAGGAGAAATATGTGTATTTCTCTTCACTATTCGAATTATGCAGCACACATGGAAAGAGGAAAATACAGCTAAGGATTGTTTTTGTGCAGGAAGGAGTCCTTTCCTGCACACAAACATTCCTTCCTGTAATGCAGGAAACCCAAGGGTGCTAGCATTGGCGCTAGGCAGCACACAGTACACCAGCACAAGGACAGTGCAGAAATTCTCTGCATCTTTGTAAATATGAAGCATTTCTCCCCACTTCCCTTTCACGCAACGCAGCACAGCAGCTTTGCTTGCTGTCCTGCGTTGCATTAAAGTTTAGTAAATGTGTTCCTGAGAGGCAGATTTACCAATATTTCATGTAATGCAAAGCAACAAGACAACAAGTTGTGCTGTGCTGCGCTACATGAAAGGGCAGAAATGCAGAAATGAGATATGGCACTTATCTGCTGTCTCCTAGTGTCGGTGCAATTATTGCTGCCAAGTGCCAATGCAAGCAAACTTGCGCCTCAGTGGAAGGGTGCCTGCGTTGCGAGCAGAATTGTTTTAGTGCAGGAAGGGACACCTTCCTGCACAGAAACAATCCTGATAAGACATTTTCCTCCTTGTATGCGAGCTGCTGAATCCAGCACACATACTAAGAGGAAGGACTCAAGATGGCAGAACAGATGCACAAGAGGTATGCTCCCTCGCACCACATTGCTATCCTGTCCCATCCTGGCTTCCAGCACAGTCACTGAGCATTTCTGACCCTGTGGCAGGGAAGCGACAGGAGCAGTGTATTATACAGTGTTAGTTAAGAGCCGGAGTGGCTGCTGGAACTGCGCCCACTGCTCTGGGCCTGGTGGCTGGACCCAAGCCACTGCTGTAGTGGTGGAGGCCCGGACTGTGAACAGAGATGCAGCAGTTCCTAGAACCATGGGATTAGCCGTGACTGCTGGAGTGGGGTCTCCCCCTTTGGGAGCGGGCCACTGCATGGCTGAGGATGGACCCACCCTCAGAGATCCTTTGTTATGGGACCCAGGGGTGCAGAAGCGGCCGCATGTTTGGGCTTTTGTGGCTGGGGGGCAGAGCAGGCCCGAGTTCCTGGCCAGACCAAACCTGAATATTAGAGATCAACACATGCACATACGAGGTGCGAGGTGCCGGCTGCCCGGGATGCGAGGCAGTGAAGCGCATCATGCCTAAGTAAATGCCACTGTGACCCCTACCAGTCAGGAGAGAGGCTGTGCATCGGATGTGCAGGTGACAGCCTTGCTACACAGTGCATGGTGGCGGACAAGTCAGAGTGCATGGCCCAATGGGCACCTTGTAAGTAAGGGAAGTGAACTGCTGCTGAGGCTACTTCCTATGTGCATAGAAACTCTTGCCCAGGCTGGGGTGTACCCTGAAGGATTGAAGCTGGTGCTCAGAGCACTGTGGTCTCTTGTAAGGACCTGGGAGGCCCTGTCATCTCACCTCATGGGCCCATGACTACACCTTTGTAGGTTCCTCCTGTTCTGCTGTGGGAGCAGGGCCCAAATGGGGGTACCCTATGAACTGACTGACCCTTTATGACGTCAAGGAATTTCTGCTTGCTGGCCCGGCTTGCTGCTGCTAGGTGGGGTGACTGCCTCCCTCCCTGTTGGGACATGCTGTCTTTGGACTTGTACCTCTTGCCTTGTTCCCCGAGCCTTTGCTGTTCTCCTTATTGCAGACTGCACCTGCCTACCTGGGCCTACAGCATATTCTAGGTGCATGCCACCTGTGTTGGGGGTTTGCTGTTTATTATATGTTCTTTCTCTATTTATTTTGACAGTGTTTTCTCCCTGTGGGGGTGCCCCCTCTTTTAATCTGTGGCAGACCCTCTGGAGGGCTGTCTGGAGTCTCCGGGGTGGGGGGTCTATGTCCCTATCTGACTGCCTGTGCTCCCTTGGAGAACGTCTTGTTGAAGGATACTATCAACCGCTGTGCTGGTGTGGATGCTTGCATTTTTTCCTCGTTGCCAAACCCCAATGCATTGACAATGACTTATAAGGTTCGGTGGTGTGCCTGCAGTGGTGCCTGAAGGGAGTGCTTTTTGGCACCTGGCATTGAACTGGTTTTGCTCACCCCTCCCCCCCCCCACATGGGCCCATCGTTGTTGCTTGGTGTGCGATGTGCTCGTGGTGTTTGTTTCTCCACTTTGTTCTGTCTGGATTTGGACGGCTGACAAGTTGTCAGCCCACCCTGGGTTCGGGGAGCTTTGGGGAGTTTTCTTATTGTTCTGTGGGTTCTGAGGTTGGGATTGATGTCTGCCTTGAAGGTGGAGGGATTGGCTCCTGGAGAGGTTGTTTTTGGGTTCCCCACACTACATGACTGGACCCATGGTGAATACGGAGCTGAAATTACTCATCTGGAACATACGAAGCATGGGTACAGCTGCACAATGCCACAAAATATACATGTTTCTTAAACATCGGTCTGTGCATATAGCTCTCTTGCAAGAGACACATCTCACTACTGATGAAGTGCACCACCTTCTGCGGAACTGGAGGGGGCAGGTGTTTCCCACTGATTATTCAACCTATTTCAGGAGTGCCTTTATCTTGGTTAGGCAATGTGTACCCTTTGAGGTTCTGCAGTTGCACATTGATAGAGATAATAGCTATGTTTTGGTGGAGTGGAGGCTGCACGAAAGACAACGAACCCTGGCCAGTATTTATGCCCAAATCAGGACCAACTAGCGTTTCTCACCCACTTGTCTGCTCAGCTTGGCTCTCTGTCCAATCGTGCACTGACTATTGGGGGGGGTTATAACTGTGTCACTGACACTTCTTTGGATCGTTCGACCCCTCCTTTACCAGGGGCTTTAGCTCAAAGAGTGGTGAGGGGATTTCGGGCTAGGGTCGCGGGCTGGGCTCTAGAAGATATGTGGAGGGTACAGCATGTTGAGACAGGGATTGCTCCTTCTACTCGAGTCTCTATGCTCGTCATGTTCACTTAGATAAGATTCTGTGCTCTGCATCTCTCTGGCCTCTCTTCTACCACTCCAAGTTCCTGGGTCACACCATCTTGGACCATAATTTGCTTCTCAGAGGCCTATGGTTGGGTGCCCCCCGGCCGGTGATGCTCACGTGGTGGCTATGCCCTGTGGCTTTGGAAGGTACCACATACTGGGATGGCCTTCAGGAGACCATCTCAAATATTCTGAGCGTAATGCGGATACAGCCTCGGACTGATCTGCTGACTGGGAGGCATTTAAAGTGGTCATAGGGAGACACTTCATGGGGTAATTTGTAGTTAATCCGAGGGAGCTGGATCGAGAACTGTAGTTGTTAGATGGGATTATACATGATTCAGGTAATCAAATTGACACTGGTCCAGATATGAAGGCACGATTGGCTGAAGCCCAAGAACGTTACAAAGTCTGGTGGGAGAAACTCAGGTGTCACAGTTACAAGGCCTACATTGTCAGGGCCCATGCACAAGAAGTTAAGGCGGGTAGGCTTCTAGCCTGGATGGTTTGTCCAGAGTCTCAAGGAAACCCTATTGTATCAGTGATGACTCCGACTGGGCAAAAGGTCTATTCCCAGGTAGAGATAAACGGGGTCTTTAGTGACTATTATATACAGCTAAATGGAAAGTGATCGGATGCCTTGAAACGCGATATTATGGCCTTTCTTGATCCCTACAGTTGGGGGCTCTTGTGGGCTTGGAGGGCCCTATTACACCTCAGGAGATTACGGGGGTGATCAGAGACATTGCTCACGGCAAAACTTCTGGCCTGACGAACTCCCTGCGGAATTCTATGCTACTTTCACTGCATCGCTAGCTCCACGCTTGGCGACTATGTACAATAAAGCCCTGAGTAGTGGAGAACTTCCGGCTACTACTGGGGATGTGGTGGTTGCCCTTCTTTCCAAAATAGCTACACTGGGTGCGTCCCCCACTGCATACCGCCCGCTATCCATGTTGAACATGGATTTTTAAATATTGAATAAAATATTGGCTTTCTATCTTCTTCCCCACATGTGAATGCTGATCCATCCCAAGCAGTGCAGTTTCATCCCCCGACATAGCACTTCTCTTAATCTCCATCGGCTCTATTCTGTGTTGTTTGCCGCCCATCCAGTGCAGGAGCCCAGGGCTGGCTTGGTGGCAGTGGACCTGGAGAAGGCGTTCAACACCGTCAGTTGGGAATATCTCATTGCAGTCATGACTAAGATGCAACTGGGGCATCGTGGGAGGTCTGTGTGTGGCTTTCCTATACTAAACCCATGGCCTGAGTCTGTAATGGGCAGGTTATATCGTCCTCTTATGATGTCTGCAGGGGGACTAGTCAGCGGTGCCCTTTGTCCCCTCTCCTGTTTGCCATAGAACCTCTGGTGGCATACTGCTGACTTTGGTGATGGGGAAAAGGTATCTGGGTGGGGGACACCGAGCCTCTGATCTCCCTGTATGTGCACAACCTCTTACTTTATGCTTCCAATATGGCCATGGATGTTCCATTCATGCTTCAACTGCTCCATGATTTTGGCGAACTCTCTGGCCTAAGGGTGAACCTAGCCAAGACTCACATTTTTCTGGTGGCACCCACCGTGCCAGTGACCTGGTTCTCTGCCCCTTGAGGTCAACTGGGCCCACTCAATGTTTAGATATCTGGTCGTGCAGGTTTACCATACATTGAATGATCTATGAGGGAGAAATCTTGGAGTAATGGTGTGCTCCCCTAAGAGATGTGTGACCTTCTGGCATTCCCTTAGACTTCCTATTATGTCACATATTGTACTGGCAAAGATGATCATGCTGCCTCACTTACTGTGCTATTATACCAATCTACTGGTTTGGTTAACACCCTCCTGGTTTAAGCAACTAGACACTTTGTTACGGGCGCTAATATGGGACGGAAGTCGGCACACTTCAATGACCTATTTTGGAGAGGGGCTTGGAAGATCCTGACTTTGGGCTTTATTATTTGGCTGCCCAACTTCAATAGGTTTATGACTGGCTGGCTGCTGTGAACCTGCCTAAACTGGGCTGCTATGGCAGCTCATCTAATAGGATTGTATTGTTGGCCCGATTGCTGAGCCACATGCCCGGGAGGAGGGTTGCTGGAACATTCTTAGACAAGGCACTTTGATGTTGGTAGCATTGTGTGACCTGGACTCGAGACCAGTCACTCTCTGCCTCCTCGTTACCCTTAGTGGGCGACCCCCATGGTGATCTGTGGCCCAATTGACACACTGGATGGAGGCTGGCCTGGTTGTTGTGGGTGACTGTTATCAAGTTAACAAACTTATACCGTTCGACGTCTTGGTTGACACAAGAGGCCTGCCTCCTGAACAGTTTCTTGTCCATGAGGCCCTAGTTAGATCCTTTGGAGATTTATGGGATGGAGGAGCCACTCGGCCACAGCCGCATCCAGTTTTGCAACTGCTGCTAACATTGGGCAGGGGTCACCCTTTTGTGGGGTGGTTAAATGGGGCTCTCAATGGGCTGGTTCAGAAATCCTCAACTGTTCTCAGTGAGAGATGGGCGACCACTCTGGGTAGGGCCTTGTCAGATAGGGATTGGTCTGAGATGTTAGCATCTCCGCAGAAGGTCTCCCACAATACTCGATTTAAGTTGATCCAATTTAGTTAATAGTATCAGACTTGCCTCACCCTGAAGAGGCTGATGACTATTTATGAGGGCAAACGTCAGTGCTGTCCAAGATGCACCTTTAAGAATGTGGATTTCTGTCACATGACTTGGTCCTCTCCTGATGTGCAGGTGTTTTGGACGGTGGTGATACAGAGGGTAAATCGGACATTGCACCAGAATTTGTCGTGCACGTTAGAGGTTTGCCTGCTAGGCCTATTTCCACGCCCTGGGCCCAAGAAAGTGGGTAATAGGTTTCTGAATCTGGCAATTATGGTAGCTAAGAGACGCATTGCTTTGACATGGAAAGCATCTGCTGGGCCAGTGCTGGCCAGATGGGAATCGGCAGTCCTGGACTGGGTGACAGCAGAGGACCAGGCGCTGTGTCAGGAAGAAGCACAGGGCGTCTGTAGATGGCCCATTGCTCCTTTGTGGGCAGAGGTGTTGAAAGCATTTTATGATCTGGGAGATCTCGTGGGATGTTTCTCGAAGGTATCGATATCTGGGAGTAGGAATGAGACCCAGCCATGACCACTGGCTGTGAAGGGCTCGCCTTTTTTGGTGATAAGAGTGCCATGCTTTGCTGGTGTCAATACATGTCTTGTCCAGTGTGGTGTGCATGAGGTGCCGTCATAGGGTGGTCCTGACCCATACCTCTCCAGTCCACTTTCGCCCCTCCTCAATTCTTTGGCTCCTGTTTTTGTACCTTAAGGACTCAGCCTCTTGGAACTCACTGTATGTTTATTCCTGTTATTATTCTTAATTGTTTTATGCTTTCTTGTTTTCTGGTACTTTTATATTTCATTCTACGCTGCCAGTCGCACAGCTGTTTTCCTGTCATGTACATATTACACTCATCATATGTTCAATATTCTATTACGTTTGATTCCAAAATAGAGCATTATTGGCTCTAACTGATTGCACAGGCTTTTTGTATTGTTAATATGTATGCAATAGCAATCAACCTTCTCATCGTCCTACTGCTCCGAAACCATAAACCAAAGTGAAAAACAATATACAAAAGGGAGTGCTTAGGAAGTCCAATGTTGTTACTGAAAGTTCACTTCATCACATATTGATCTAGATTATTCTAACATGTGAATTTTTCTTATAGATCAAATATAAATCAGGAGACATGATATGATATTCCCAAAAATATTTTATTTATTCTTCACAACATCAAACTGCAGCCCAGTCAGCAAGTTTCGTCCTGGCAAGGGACTTCATCAGAGTTTAGAGATTTCTCAGCATTTCCTTGTGGGCAAGTGTAAGCCACATGGAAGAAAAAGGGGCTGATTAGTGGTATCACCCAAAGTTCATTGAAAATTCTTATTGAGACGTCCTGGATAAATGTAAGCCAGAGAAGGGAGAATGCTGAATATCTGTATTCCCAGTGGGACCTGCCAGGTTAAGCAGAAAGACACGGCATCCCATCCATTCGAAGCCTTCTCATAACCAAGGAAACCATGCAGAGCCACACAAGGTGGTTTGCATGACTTCGTAAATCCCTATTAAGGGGTTGCATTGCCTTGCATCACCTTACTTGATGCAAGGACAATGCATGGCCTTAATAAATCTTTAATGCCTGGAATGGAAATGAGGCAGTACTGGACAACATGAAGGAGTAGCTTAGCTCATGTTTTAAGAGAGTGCTAGATGAATCCCTTTATTTCATAGAACTGGACATAGCGACAAGGGAAGGGGAAATCAAATGCAATAATGAAGTAATGTCCAGGGCAGTCAGTGACTTAAGGAGGATGATATGTTATCCAGATTTAAAAGGAGATATGGTTCTCTTCTCAGAGAAAGTTTTGATTCCCCTGTCAGTGACTGTACTAGTGCAGCTGAATCATGGCACTCTGAGATATTAGGGACACATCTATATGTTGCCATGGAACATTCTCACATCTTAGTACAGACAGAGACATTGTTCCTGGTGGGGCAGTTTCAGTCTTTGGTTTGTGTCAGAGAATCTCTCCTTCTGCAGAGGAGAGCCTAATGAAAATGGTGTTGAAATGCAGTACTGATTATTGACATGTATTCGCCTTAAGGAGAATTACCTTTGAATAGATTGTTTGTCAGTCAAAATATCAGTCAATGCGTACAGATGCAGCACGTGGAATACGGGGGATTGCAACGATCACTTATATCTCTATTCCTAAATCAGGTCTAAGTACATCTGGATGTAGGTTTTTAAAACTAAGTTAATTATGCTTAAATTACCTTCCATCTTTCCGTAGACCCCAATGTATATACAATTAGGGTATCTGACGATGATTATGAAATATAGAGTTGGCTGGATTGCAACTGTTTAAGTGTAAACTCAATCAAGATTGACTTCTTAGTTGGAATGGATTGCTGTTTAAAATGAATGTGGGTAGTCCAGAGATAGCTGTGAGCAATGAGGTAATAATTTTAGTAGCTAAGTTGGATGTAGAAATATCAATGGATACCAAAATTAATAATAGTATATCCTCTAATTTTCCTCTTTAAGATATTTAAGGAAATAGGTGTATCCTTTCTGTGGGAGACAGAGGTGCTCTCGCAAGGAACAAAGCTTGCTAAGTAGGACTTACTACCGGTTGGAACTATCCATATTAACAAAAAGAAAAACAGGACATACAAATTTGTGTGTGTGTTAAAACAGCACAGTGGATCTTTGGAAGTCATTTATCTTAAGAAAATTAACTATTTAGTTACACTTGAATTGTAACCCAAACAGATGAGGTGATCAATAATTTTAGCCATGAATAACACAAACACCACAGACAAGTCATCAATATATTATAATCAAGGGTCAAGAATAGTGGAGCTCAACTTTTGTAGAGTTATATTTCACAATGTGAACTTCTGTGGCCTCATTTTAAAAGACATCTGTAAATCGCAAGCTGTGTTCATCATTTACTGGGTGGTGAGTCTCATTGCGGATCCCAAGAGTTAATGTTATGTCATACTTCTGCTTCTTATCTCAAATCATTCTATATCAAGAGCTAATAAGGTCCAGAGATCTACAAGTTGAAGTAAATATGGATGTTTTAGGCCAAGTGCATTCTCTACAGAGACCCTGACATACATGTGATACCATTTGGCAAACCTTAATGTGAGTAATTGGGTTGTTGGTTGAGGGTGGTGTGAGCCATTCTCAAGCAACAGCCACAATCCTTGTCATGGTTAACCATTTGACACCAAAACAACAAAGGTCCAATCAGGAGAACCGGAGATATGCAATCTCAGAGATTTAAGGTAAGTACAGCGCCTAAAAGCACAAAACGCAACTCACGATCATTTGGTCATGTTAGACCGTGGAAAAGTCACAAGTTCAGGCCGACCACAATGGAGTGCAGGCCGGATACTGGGACCAATTAGTTTGGCTTAAAAGGTACCTTCTCAAAGTCCAGTGTGAAGTGTCTACTTTACGATGGAGGAGGCCGTGAGGAGCAGGGAAAGCGTCGCAGATGGTTATTGCTGTAGTGCGAAGAGCAGGCCGGGCACCTCGGACTGTCATCTTTGTAGCATGAAAATACTGTTGGGTGTCGCATAAGGTCATTGGTGGTACTTCACGTGGGCACTCACCAAGGGCAGTCGATGCTGTAGCGCGAAGTGCAGCTCTCTCATTGTCGGTTGTTGCTCAAAGTCATAGCATGAAGAGTCAGGTTCACTGGAGCTTTGTGTTGGGAGCGGTGGTATGTTTGCACTATCAGGCCCCTTCGCAGTCAGAAAGAGCCCAAAACTTCAGGATTTCTCCCTTAACTTCAGAGGAGTGCATTCTGATGCCAACCAATGGCCCAGGACCAGGGGAGGCACCTCTTTGGGATCATGGTCTCACTCTTGTAGAGGCCAGCAGGGCTCAGGCAGGTCCATTTGCAGGTCTAGGCAGGTGAGCGCAGCAGGTCAGATGGGCAGAATGCAGGGAGGCCTCTGGAGCTTGTTATGTCCCTGTAACTTTGAAGAAGAGGTCAGTCAGCTGGCCCTTGGAGTCACTATATGTAGCCTGGGAGGAAGGGAGCAGGTCCAGTCTTCCTTCTCAGACAGCATGACAGGTCTCAGGAAGCAGGGCAGTCCTCTGGCAGAAGGTCAGTCCTTCTCTAGTATCTACAGGTCAAGGAGTTAATGAAGAGATTGCCTGAGGGTTTAAAATTTATACCTGGTGCCATCTTTGAAGTGAGAAAAACTTCTAGACTTCCCTCTAACATCTGGTTCTGGAATTTCTTGCCTCCCTGCCCTGGTCCCAGGATGTCTGAAGTTAGGTTTAGGCCTGCAAAATGCTGATTTTGCCAAGTCAAAATGGCATTCGAAAACTGCACACAGGCTGCAATGGCAGACCTGAGACATGTTTAAACAAGCATTTGCAATGCAATAGGTCTCGCATTTACGCGAGTTTGAGCTATTGACATTGCAAATAACAATGCAATGCCTTTTATTTTTGTTTTTGTTTTAAAAACATAAATAAAAGGCATTGTCATTTACAATGCTAATAGCTTAAACTTGCGTAACTGCGAGACCTAGTCTGATATGTGACTGACTCCGGCCAGACCTAACACCCCCTTCAGACACAGTTGCACCCTTTAGACACCAAACTCGCCTATTACCTGCTTTCTTATAACAAATGGACAGACCTATTAGCAATGAGGTATGTAAGGACCTGTAGAACATTGCTGGCAACTGATGACACACACATAGGCTACACATAAATCGAGTTAAATAACCACTCTGTCTCAACTGGACAGGCCTGTTGACAACAAAGATATCTGCCACAAACTGCAGGTCACAGGAAGACTGACACAATCGACCCTGCAGGTCCCAAATAGTCACATACTCTGCACTGATATCCCCTAATGACAAAAGGAATGATGATAACACAGCCCATCGTGGAATCTATTCACTGACATATCAGAAAGCAAATCATGCCATGGAGCACTGTAACACAGGCCATCCCGGCGCATCTCTGACACCCCCGCACTCTTGAGCGACTCCCGGGGCCTTGGCAGACCCGTAAGATTACAGTGTGGAAGACCCCTGCTACAGAAAACACCGGACATCACCGGACAACTTCGAAGGTTCACTACCAGCACCATAAAAGGGTCCTTCTCGGCCAATCAGAGCTGCCAGCATCAATACGTAATAAAAATGTGCGTGTATAGCTCACACTTCCTTATTGTCCCATAACACCATAACTGCACCTTGAAGGTCATGACACGGAAACACTTACGCATAGGGTCAAAGCAGGGCCAACAGTCTTCCAAACCCCTTCACCCCCCACAGTGTAGCATGCTATCCACGTGGACAATCCCTGTAGTGCCCCACCTAGAGGTAAAAAGCGCTATACAAATACCACAACACAACATTTGAAATAATGTTATCATGTTGAGTGAGTTTTCTGTAACCACATATAACTGAGAACAGAAAGAACGCTCAAGTGCCCTTGATTTTTGGCTGGTAAGGTAGCAGGGGCATACAGAGTTAAGATACTTTACCCAGGATCGCAGGGTTTGGTAAAGTAGTGAAGCCGAGATTTAAAGTGAGTATACTAAGAGCGAAACTGTATCCCAGCCGGTAATTCACACCTCCCACTCCAAGACTAGAGATTTGCGGCCACCACTGTCATCTCCAAGAGCTTATGCTGGGTGACGAGGACACTGTCCCTTGGTGTAGACCGAGTGACCTAGTTAACTCTTGAAATGCCGGTCACAAAGGTCAGAAGAGCAGCTCCACCTCGTGTCCTTCATTCCCTCAACTTCAAAAGGTAAAATCATGTGCATTAAAATACAAAGTGAAAATGAAATAAAAATACCCAAGTGGGCTAACATCAAAAATACCATAATGTGTTACCTCCCATTCTTTACGATTATCACCCACCTGATTCGGAAGAAGGGGTTGGTGAGGGAAAGAAAAATAGTAGGAAAACAGCCCCGGTCAGAGGTAGCACCAGGTGGGAAGGGGGGCGGCATGCATTTTAAACAGACAAGAAAAGAAGAGTTAAACCATATTAAACTACAGGCAGAATTGTTCTGGGAGGGCGGTTGGAGATTGCAAGCTAGCCATTTAAGGGATAATTGTTTACGGGGGTGACAGTAACGAAGGGATTTGTGTGAGCAGGCATGAAAAAAAAGAAAGGTGGGTCCGCTATTGCTGCTGATTAAGAGCAAGCAGCGTGCTGTGGTGCTTAATAAAAAAACGTATAAAGAAGTTGAAATTGAGTTGGGTGAACCACGCCCCATCTTATGGTTTAAGACTTGTGCGGCATTGCGCGGTATAGTAAATAAAAAAACAAGAGGTGCCTGTACCTTTTGGCTGAAATCCTCTGCTCCTTAATTAGCTTTCTTGTCTACCAGTTCGGCATCTTGCTGTAATGAAGAAAGTAGTGCTGGCTTTCCGGAAAGCATGACTCCATCTAATGTGGCTGGTGAGGCAGGCTTTACGGTTGATACAACCTGCACCGTGCCTTGAACCGTGGAACAAGCCCATGGAGCATGCGAGGAGGCACACAATAAGCGCCTACAACTACTGCCCAGCCACCTACATGGTCAGACAAGCCCGAGCCGTTCTGGAAGCCTTTTCCGGGCCGCTGTGAGCAAGACGGAGCCCCGCGTGTTGCTGCGCCACAAAGAATGACCGGGTGAAGAGGCGAGTCCCCCCTGCCATCGAGGAGACTAGCCGGGGAGCAGCGCAGAGTCCCCACAAGAGCCGGTGAGTGGGGTTGAGCGGGAGCCTGCAGGTGGTTAAAGAGGCATGCTGTATGTGGCCACCAGCTGATAATGCATGCAGCTGATGTAAGCGCGCCGCGCCTGGACAGGAGATGTGCATGCGTATGGTGCGAGCAGGAGTTGTGATAACGCCGCGAGCCGTATGCGTGCACATCTCCTGTCTGTTAAGCTTCGGCACAGACAGTTGATGTGCACGCGTACAGCTTGCGGCGTTATTACAACTCCTGCTCGCACCATACGCGTGCACATCTCCTGTCCAGGCCTTGCCGTACGCGTGCACATGTCCTGTCCCCCTTCCGACCCAAGTCGACAACAATAGATCCTGCATAGCTCTCGCATAGCGAACAGCGCTTTGCGCTGCATCGTTAGGCGAGACCTAAAAATGCTGCTTAAGGGACTGGCATAATAAGGGGTGCAGGCCCACTAGTAGCATTTAATTTACAGGCCCTGGGTACATGAATTACCGCGTTACTGGAGACTTGGGGCATGTGGTTCTTGGAAATATACAGTAGACTGGAGGCATGCTCCTCATATCAAAGGCAGTGCAAAAGAATAATTTGGTGATTGTTGATTACATTTCTGGTCACTGGGTCAAACACCGTTCAAAAGGATGGTTAAAATCCTATGCTGTAGGTTGTTTGTCGTATCCACGGAGGACATTCACAGGAACATAGGGCTAGATGTGCATAGCATTTTTGCTGTCGCAAATGCCCAATTTTCAGAATCGGGCAACTTGTTACAGAATCACAGTTTGCTTTTGTGAACACAAACAGCAGTGCTTAATTTGAGCCGGTGCTTTCCGGTGCTCAGCACCGGCACTTAATTTGTTTCCGGTGCTCGGCACCGGCACCTAATTGTCAACACCATACTTGGAACAGTCCACCACATGGTGGTGCTGCTCATCTAATTTAGAGATGAGCAGAACAACGGTAGTTTAAGACTACAATATACATTAAAATTGCTAATACCTGTCTCCCCAGCCATTCCTTTAGCTTTGGGGACCTGGAATAATCTGAACTGTTGCATTTACATGCAAGAGATATGGTTAGTAGTTGTTTTGGCAGCGATGACAAGGGCAATGGGTGGTGCAAGCTGCAGTGGCCTCCTGGTCAGAGCCCAGGCACTTAATATTTTACAAATTAAGCACTGACAAACAGAAAGATGACTGAAATGGAGTCACAAAACATTCTAACTTTACCCCCTATAGAAAGTTGGTGTTAACCCATGCGTAAATGGGAAGGGGTTCCTTCACCTTTAAGAATGTTTAAAAAAAAGTATTTTTTTAAGACCATGCAGTGG
Source organism: Calotriton arnoldi (assembly GCA_963921515.1). NCBI lineage: Eukaryota > Metazoa > Chordata > Amphibia > Caudata > Salamandridae > Calotriton > Calotriton arnoldi. The sequence goes on along the minus strand of CAWUFW010016248.1, from coordinate 91,121 downwards.
TCCCACGGTCCACTGCCTACTCTTTAAAAAAAAAAATACACATTTTATTTTTGGTTTTAAACACGTCCCATTTTCCTTTAAGGAAAACAGGCTGCATTGCTTTATTTAAAAGCAATCACAGAAATGGAGGTCTGCTGACCCCAGCAAGCTATCACCCATGTGATAGCAGTGAAACCTAGTGGATCACATATTTCAACCTACCTCATTAATATTCTTGGAGTAGGTCTATTTGTGACCGACTACGAATTTCTACTTAGGGAATAAGGGCTAGACAACACCTTTGTACATTATTAATAGCGGTTGCCAAATAGTGATTTGCAAAAAAAACTGTATTAGATAATCGGTATTACTATTGTTCGTACATCCAGCCTATTGCCCTCCTTTTCCCCATAATTTAGGTTGGTAATAGGCATATGTTCGGTTAAGGTATTTGGTTAGTGTGTTTTCAGATGATACTTTCTTCAAGAGTGTCTATTTTGATGAGTTAAAGCGTTCACCATGTGTGTAGTTTGCTTGGGGACATATGGTTTTCTTGCTATTGACTCCGTGTGAGTGAACCATATGGCCACTCCACAGCATCAAAGTTTCCCGGGCGTTATATAAGAATTTACACAAGAAAATTGTACGTAAGTGAAAAGTTAACAAGATAGCATAATTTGAGAAGCTCGTTAGAATAGTCAAAGCTCTGGGAAAGATTATAAACTAATAACTATATTTTCTAATCGGAAGGCCATAATTTCAAGCCCAGGGATATGTGATTAGCTATCTGGCAGTGTTTTTTATCACAAAGCTTTGTGACATACATGGTAAAATGTCTAGTGTTTTTATTAATAATTATGTCGTGTGAACAGCCTAGTTGTCCTACCTGACAATTCTCTATTAGTGAGAGTGTATAATGTACTTTTAGAGACCAAAAAGCTAAGCTGAGACCATCTGGTGTTTGCTGAGACCCCTTGCCTATTGCCTATTTAAAAATAACATTGAAATATTTTGGAAGATTTGAACATGGTGATCAATGTTGAGGGAAATTTGCTTTTGAGAGGGTTGGTTGCTTCCTTATTTGTTCTTAAACAAACAATGTCACTGTCTTTCTTAAGCCTACATTTTATCTAATAAATCCGTAAGCTTTAGACCAACATCATCTTTACTTCTTTGGCTAAAATCATAGGAATAGAGTTCACTGATCAGGTGCTATTCTACCTTGAAAATAATTTCTTGCTGTTTGACTATCATTCCATTCGTTCACAAGTACCGCGAGCATGATGATGGGTAAGAAATAGAGCTATTTTAACAAAGAGGCAAGGGAGTTCATATTTTTATACATTCCCACATATTTCAATACTGTGGACCACATCATTCTCCTTGACTGCCTAGAACAGGGGATGTAATTCAAGTTACTGCAGTGCAATTAATTTGATCTTTTCTTTCTGACACAACCTAATGATGACATTTTGGCATGTTCTTTTCTCCCTTTTCCCACAGATTTAGGTCCTTTCTCCCATAATGCTTGTTACCTATTCTGACGGCCTGGGTGATCAATGTGAGAGACAGTTTTATGCTGATGTCAGCCACAAGTTCCTTTATCTCCATGGTGAATCTCAGGCCTTGTTGAACATGTCCCCCTGCTTGAGGATAGTACAGTAATGGATATAGGATAATTTGCTATGCCAAATGGCAAGCATACCAAATTCCTGCTCTTTGGCTGCATAGGACACTCAATACTGTCATTAGCTTTGCTTAATTGTTTGGAAAACTTACAGCCTCACTTGGACTCTGTCAAGAATCTATGTACGATATTCTATAGTGGCCTCTTGTTTGAGCCTGAGATGATGGCAATAGCAAAACTAGGTTACATCTGTTTTATTCTCTTTCTAAGTTCTTTCTCGACTTGAAAAATAACCAAAGGAAGGTGTTGGTACTGGTCATTGTTCTGTTATGTTTACCACACTCTATGGCTTTTATCTGCCTATTTTAGTCAAACCACTTTCACAACTGGAGGCTATTCAAAACAACCATCACGTTCATCTTTGGTTTGACAAAAGATAAGGCCATTTTACAGGTTGCCTTTCAATGTTTTAGCCAGATTCACTACAGTAATCTGTACCTGATGTAGAAAATTATCAGGCGCCTGGACCTAGTTATCTGGCAGAATTCGAGATTAATTTACACCCTGGCGTATGGCTGCTGGTTCGCCAGGGGGACAGAGACCATAGCTTCCCCCACCCTGGAGGAGGGCCATCCGAAGTGTTTAAAGATTGCCACCTACCTGGAGGCGATTGCTGCACTGTGAAGGGAGCCACTGCTGTGTCAGATCCCTTCTGTCCTCTAGGTTTGCTGAGCTGGTGCCATATTTATAGCACCCCCTCAGCAAACCTTGTTGTCCATAGAAAACCAACTCCCAAAGAGAGTGTTTATTTTGTGAACAAAAAATTAAATTTCCCAGACATTCAGGGCACGTTCTCCGGAGCACGAGGCCATTCCACATTTTTCCTGCCTGTGTCTGCTATGCAAGGCAGGGAAAATAAATAACAGTTACTCAGCCTTCTATAGAGCCAAATGACCATCACTGTGAACTGGCATCCCTAGTCATACATTTACATTAGTGGTGTCAGCAGATGATGCAGTTGCATGCACCGGACCAGAGGTTAATTTGTAAAAAACATAAGTGCTGGGGCTCTCGTCAGGAGGCAGCTTGCACCAGACCATTTCTCCTGTTAGCGCCGCCTAAAACAGAACCAACTACTAACCAGGAGCGACCCGTGTATGTAAGAGCAGTGGAGCGGTGAGGCCGGGTGGGGGGGATTCGACAGATGACGACGAGGGAAAATTAATTATTTATTTAATTTTCCTCATCTCCCTCACCCGGTCCCATTGCCCCACCGCTCATACCTGCATGGGCTGCTCCTGTTACTAACCATGAAAGTAGGGAGAGGATGTGGTGTAATGGCCAGAGCTGCCGACTTTGGAGCTGGGGAACCAGGTTCGAGTCTCGGCGTCAGCTCAACATCCTGTGATTCTGGGCAAATCACATAATCTTCCCCCTGCCTACCGTTAATGAATGTGTCCTTAACTGGTGCTCATGAAAAGTTCTGATGTTGATAATTAAGTGCTGGTGCTGAGCATGGAAACCATTGGCTCAAATTAGGCACTACATGGAGGCTTCCTCACCTCTACATATGCAGCGGGGGCCACACGTTTGGGAACAACAACAATGAATGGCAGTGCTTCCTCTCCATCACACTGTGAATGGGCTCCACAGCATTACTAGACCTGCACAAGGTATTTCCTCTCAATAAGTGATCCAGTGCTGTCGATTGTGAGGAACACTTCAAAAAGAAAATGAAAGTCACGTTCTTTACAGTTGCCCGGATTCAGATCAAAAACGTTCTACCTAAAATCTTTGAGGCATACATGTTCTTTTGCTTTTTGAAAATAGACTAAAGTCTTACATCTGAATGAGAGCAACATTTGCATTCCCCGGGGTTCATTAAGGAGGCTGTCAGTGGAATAGGATTCAATTTTGATTGGTTTACGATGTTTTTAAATAGAAGGTGTGGTGCTTAGATTATTTACTATACATTGATCAATTAAATCTGTTTTTAATTTGTATTTGACAATGTAGTATATTTGCACTTTGGGGTTTGAAAGTTTAGGACCCTTATCTGTACATGGGTCTTGCAGTTTACCACGAGTTGAACAGTTGTTTAAATAATAAACTAAATTAAACCCTGTACCTAACACTCTGTTATCCTAGCACCCAAAAGCTATGCAATCGCTGCATCTAATTCTCCATCGCCTCTGCACTGTATCTGAAATCTACCCAACAGGATCTCACCCGGTGCCTAACAGCATATTCTCTGAACGATAACAATATCACACTCCCCTATCTGACAGGATCTCATTCTTGTATCAAACTATATCAAGAACAGCAACTCAACAAGATCCAGACCCCATGCCAGCTGGCCCACAGAGGAACTCAAGATGACGAAACACTACTGCAAACATTTGGAGCACAGATGAAGATCTAGCCAAGACAATGCAGACAGAAGCACTTTCCACCCTGAGACGCTATTACCAACTAATCTGGTCCATCAAATGCACTGTCCTTGCAGACTGCTGACCTCATCCAAAGAATAAACACAAACAGATTGCCCGGCATCACCCCAGCCAAAACAGCCACCATCATGTCGTCCATTCATTCTGTGACCCCATCAGACCTCTGCCCCCAGAATGCCTACACCAAAGGACTCCAACGCATCAGGGACATGCTCACACAAATCTTAAAAATATCTGTCTCATTCCCACACACCTGGAAACACACACCAGTCCCCTCCATGCTGAAGAAACCTTCCACAAACCCCTTCACACTCTCCTTCTACAGACCAGTTTCCTTGCTACTCTACCCGGTCACGGTTCTAGAGGAAATGACCAACACATGCCTAACCGAATACTTCAGCAACCACCAACTCTTAGACACCACTCAGTCTGAGTTTGGACCCAGCCTCAGCATGGAAACAGCCCTCGTCGCTGCCACAGAAAATATCTGCATGATCCTGGATAGAGGAGAAATAGCAGCCCTTATCCTCCTGAATTTCTCCACTGCATTTGACATGGTCTCCCATCCTATCCTCATCCAACCCCTGCAAGGGATAGAAATCCAGGGGCCGGCTCTTTGCTGGACCTGCTTCTTCCTGACTGATAGGACCCAGTCAGTTAGCCTGGTACCCTCCATCTTGAGTGCTCACAAATTTATCTGCAGAGTCCAGCAGAGATCCTCCCACAGCCCAACTCTCTTCAACACTTACATGATCCATCTGGCCAACATCATCCGATCACACAACATCAGTGTCCTCTCCTATGCAAATGACACACAACTCATTCTCTCCCTCATGGAAAAGATGCCCAGCATTTGCAACAAGCTCTTAGCATACATGACGCAATATTGTCAACTGGATGAAGCCAAATGTCTGCAGCTGGACACCGACAAGACTGAAGTGGTGATGTTTGGTAGAAGTACTTCACTGTGGAATCCCTCCTGGTGGGTGGCAAAGCTAGGAACCATCCCCACCACCAATGCTATGAACAGTAGCGGCTCCTCGAGGGAGTGCTGCGGGGCGGTGGGGTGGGGCGGGGGAGGGGCAGGGTGGGGGGTAGTAAACTTCGGAATTGGGCCGAACGGAGTTGAGTAAAGAAATAAATAAACAAAACGAATTACATTGCAAGCGCTGCAACGCCAAATCGGCGATGCAGAGCACAATGTAATTCGTTCTATTTATTTATTTCTTTACTCAACTCCGTTCGGCCCAATTCCGGAGTTTACTACCCCCCACCCTGCCCCTGCCCCTCCCCCACCCCTCACCACCGCCCGCAGCACTTCCTTGAGGAGCCGCTACTGGCTATGAACATCAGGATCCACATCAACAGAAAAAGTGACATGACTGCCCAAATTAGCACCATCACTGCCTTATGCTTACACAGCCTGAAGACGATGAGAAAGATCTTCAAATGTCTCCCAACCAACACTTGGAAAACCACCACCCACACAGTGGTCACAAGCAAGGCGGACTACGGGAACACCATCTATGTTGGGATCAACAAGTAACTCACCAGGAGACTGCAGACCATCCAGAACTCAATAGCAAGACTAACTCTTAGCCTCTCATGCCGCACAGACATCACATCATACTTGAAGGAGCTCCACTGGCTCCCCATTCACAAACAAGCACAATTCAAACTCCTCACCCACACCTTAAAGGCATTATACAAAGCAGGCCCATCATATCTTTGGAATCTTCCCCCCTTGGTGCTTGTGTAGCATCAAACCAAACCATTGAAAGGCACTTTGTTCCAAAACAACAATATCAAGTGGAAACATGTTTCATTTTCCAATTGCAAAACAAAACATTTTGTTTACGGAATCACTTGTCCATGCAAAAAACTCTACATAGGCAAAACAAATCAGGCAAAGGATCATGCAACTGAAGTTGAGAATACAACAAAAGTAAATTCAGCACCACTTGTAAATCATTTCAATGACAGACACCATACAGAAGATGAGTTTAACTGGACATTCTTGACAGCTATACAACCTGATCCAAGGGAAGGTGGTGTTGAATGGAGATTGGTTCAAAAGAAAGTCTACATAATACTTCGCTTCAATACTGTGAGCAATGGTCTGAATGAAATGCAGAACTGCAGAATGTGTGAATCACCCAAAAGCAGCAGCGACCGGTGCAGGTAAGTGCGGTGAGGCGGGGCAGGTGGGGGGTATGTCGACAGACGATGGACTAGGGCAAAAATAAATAAATAAATCCTATTCTGTCATCTGCTGATATCGCCCCCGCCCTGTCCCACCTCCCCACTGTGCTTACCTGCACCGGCCGCTGCTGCCCAAAAGATGTTATTCTCGGGACAGACCTCATCTTTATATACCGTCCCAACAAAGTATGCCTATTGCAAATCTAGGAGTCTTTTAACATAAGGATTTGAGAAGCATCTTTCCTCATTTGGACTACAGGATCCACAATGGCTCAACATCAATACTTCTGATACATTTAAGAATGCTAGTAACAAATGTGATCTCGTCTGTCTCTAAACAGTGCTCAACAATTTCGCGAGTTCAATAAGAATAACCTTGCACAATCAGGATCACAAATTCCACAATGCCTCAATTTCACAAGTCATCAGACAACAGCAGTGCCCTAAACAATTGGTTTTGAACTCTGTCAGTTCTACACAGTTATAATTACAGGCAAATATTCTGAAGTGGAAACAGTCCATCATCAAACATTAAAAATATAGATTGCAAGACTCCAATTGGGCTATCCCGTCTTCTGACCCCCGCAACGAATCAAATTTAAATAGGCAGAATGAAGCCACCAATCAACAATGAGCATCTGATGTTCAGAACTCAAATAATAGCGAATGGACATTGGCTTCTCACAACATCCCCAGACATGGCGTGGTCACCATGAGATATGCAGGACCGATGAAAGGACCACTTCCAAGTGAATTTTGAAAAAGTAAGTTGCTGACTTTAAAGAATCACTCCAGAACTGCACCTGCCTTCCCTATGCTTGCTATTAAGTTGTGCACAACCACTCATGCGGTTACAATGTTTCCAGAGACTGTCATCAGTTTTACTCTTTCATTTGACTCGCAATTGTTTAAAAGCCGCTTTCATATGATGGAAAACAATGCAAGCTCGTCTTCTTTTAACAATTAGATCACAATGCGAATAGTTGATTCAGAATGTGCAATTCCGTCATGCTGTCTAGAGAATTATTAATTTTCATTGCAACTTACGCCGCCCATTGTTCCCACTAGGAAGTTTCGGTTTCTCGGACAGAAGAAAACAATCGTAGATGGTCTGTGTGCAAATTGGATTTTTGAAGCACCACAGCAGCAAAGGAAAAAATTGAAGTCTTTGCTGTTTTTCCAAAAAGTAACGAGTGAGTCAAGATTTGGATAAACAACATCATGGCCAAAGCAGTTTAATTTTTAACAGCAATCAATTACATTTCCACATCTGTATTTTCTTGGGTTTTCAATTAGATGAATGACAACTGAAAAAGAATTTTACTTTGCCGGCATGAGCAAAGCAACCCACAAATGAAAATTAATATAGCCAAGTTGAAAGGTCAAATATCAGCTGTGAAGTAAAAATCAGCCCATTTAAAAAGAATTGCGACAATAAGAGATGATGATTACAAAGTCTTCCCCTTCATTTTTTGTTTTACAGTGTCCCACATTTTGTGGTCCTGAGGAGAACCCCCAAATCACATAGGTTTCGAAACGTGTCAACAATTTTTTTAAAACAGGGAGTCTTTCTAAAAGCCACTTTGGCACTTAGGGAACCCCTTTGGACTTTGAAAAAATGTATGCTGGGTCCCTGTTTTTAGGCCTAAGAAAGAAATTGATATTTTGAAACCCCTGGTTTATGTCATTGAGAGAGCCCACAGTATTGGCATAGGTAATCATGGCTCTTCCTTCTGTCAAAATTTAGGACTGGGACACATTTGTTTGTTTTTCCTTGTTACTTTAATTTGTTTTGGAATTCTTGTCCTGTGCATAAAATATTTCAATGCGTGTTAATGTTTGGAATGCATGTTTTTTTAAATGTATGGGCTACCAAATTTAATTGTTTCATTTTGTAATATGTCTTTGAAGCTTGAATGTTTATGGCAGCCTTCTCAAAAATAATGGAATATGTTTTTGAAAAATAATTTGTAAATATATTGTGATAAGCTGGTTCAATTTTGCGACCACTTAAAAAATATAATTTTATCAACAAATAATGTAAGTAGGCGTTTCTTTGTTTCATAATGGTGTAGAGGCCTAGCCTTGCTGACAATAAATTAGCCTAACCAACCCCCGCCCCCGTTCTAAATTTCAGAAAGTGGCATTGTTAAAATTGTAACGTAAATCTGACTTCAATATTAAAGAGGATTTTAAATTACAATACATTTGAGTGTAAACATAATTTCTCCATCTGCTCTCAGTCTGAAGTTAGCACTTATTAAATGTAATAAGGTAACCCAGTGTTAATCTATAGGAGAGATAGGCTTTGCTAGAGTGAAAAACGATGTTACGAGTTTTTCATAGTCAGGACATGCAAAACTTAAACACACGTGTCAAGGACATACAAAACTTAAGCACACATCCTACTTTGTAAATACCATTCACCCTGCCATAGGGGTGGATAGAGCCTATCTCAGGGGTGATTTATAAGTAATTAAAAAAAAGGTTTAGGCCTTGCAAAAAGACTTATTTTGCCAGGTCAAAATGGCAGTTAAACAGCACACACATGCTGCATTGGTAGACACAAAACCTTTAGTGGGTGGCACAATGAGTTCTGCATCCCAATAGTAGCATTTAGTTAACAGGTCTAGAGTATGCATAGTACCATATATTAGGGGCTTACAAGCAAATTAAATGTACTAACCAGGTGTAGGCCAATTTTACCAGGTTTTCAAGGGAGAACACAAGCTGGTTAGTGAGGAAAAAGTGCACAGAATCCTAAAAGTAAACAAAAATGAGTTCAGCGAAGGACGGCAGAGGACAGCAAAAATCTTGGATGACCATGCAGAAAGGGAAAGGTCCAAAAGTAACACATAACACCATTAGTAGAAACCAAACTGACTCAAGTGCCCACAGGATCTCACCCTTGTCCCTAACACCCTGTTCCTAAACATTTTTCACAACTAGCACAGCTGCCAAGTGACCCCATGCCTGAAACCTTCTTCTAGACCTGGCACCTTCGCCACAAGTGATCTGCAAGTCCCTTTTTACAAACATGTATCTGACTCACCTTTTGTAACTGCATTCTAACCCTGAGACTAGTCACATCTGAGCCCTTGCTAACTACTCAAATCTGATCCCCTGTGTTAGACAGCATCTTCCCTCTGTTTTTAACTGTATTATATCCCCATGCCTCTCACTCCAAATACCTACTCACCCCTGGCTGCTGATCCTGACTTCAGGTTCCTAACTGCATCTGACCCAATGGATCTGACGCCATTTACCTAACTGCATCTGCTGCTGGACATACACCACACCCCTTTATGGGCAGCCGCCATAAACGAAAGGTGCTGGGGCAGGTGGGGTCGCACAGGGGGAGTACAATACAAACATTTTTTTTTACCTTTTGCCGCCGGCCGCTCCAACATTGCATCTCGTTGCGCCGCCTCTCCTCTTCCTGCCTACTGGTCCCAGCAGCCCCTGGGACAGACTCCCTGTCCAATCCCCATGCTGCAGAGCAGTGTGGGTATTGGTCTGAGCAGACAGGAAAGACGCCCTGCTCAGACCAGGGAGTCTCTGGGGTTTCTCCAGCCTGGCTGTTCAATGCATCTGGGCTGGAGAAAACCTAAGTGCGCATGTGTGTTTTGGACGGCCGGCAAAAAAAACACATATGCGCACTTAGGAAGTGGAGTGCAGGTAGCACTCCTCCTCCATCCTCCCATGCCTCGGCACCACCCCTCCCAACACCGCTGGCTAAGAGCCGACAAATAGAAATTAAAACGATGCAAGAACATTGTTTTAATTTACATTTGCTGGCTCTGAGCCAAGCAGTGAGGTGACGCTCCTCCGCCATTACGGAGGAGCCACCCCTGTAAATAGCACCACAATACTGAACATAACACCAATCACATGTACTAGTACAACCTGCTTTAGGTTTGGGTGGGAGGCTGGGTGGTGGCAGACAGGTGGCAGAGATATAGAAGGATAGGAGCTGGGCTGAAAGTGCACCGTATCCCACCTGCTTTCATTCAGATGTGTGAAGAAAGCTCGCAATGCCTCTGCCTCGCAATGATTTTGTGTGTGTAGAACATGTTCCGTGACTGTTATACTTGCTATCTGAGCGTGTCAACAATTCTTGCTCTGCAATTGTCTTTGATGAACCTTCTCTCATTTGTGAGGGAAGTTTGCAATACTTCTGCCAATAGACGAGAAAGAGAGATAGAGAGAAAGGCAGTGAGAGAGACAGAGAGAGGGAACAGAGAGACAAGAGAGAAAGGCAGTGAGAGAGACAGAGAGAGGGAACAGAGAGACGCACACACACACACACACACACACACACACACACAGAGAGGAAGCTTGCAATGTTCCTGCATGTTATGTGTGTGAGGGAATCTTGTACTACTCAATTTTACAATGAGCCTGCTCTGCATGAGTGGATCATGTTTACAGGAAACTTGTACCGCTGCTATGCATGTTCTGCAGGAGCTGAGAAGAATTTGCACTGCAGATGCTTGCTCTGCTTTTACTAGTGCTGTACACAGCCTGAAAAATACAAGATTTCCTTACTGTGACTCTACTGTGTGTGAGGGAAGCTTGCTCTCTGGATACTTGTTTTCCATGTTCTATATATATTCTGTGTGTAACAAGCTTACTGAGCAAATCTTGTTACAGGACCTGCTTTGTGTTTCTGAAGCTTGCATAGTGGATGCGGGTACTCTATCTGCTCTGTGCAGGAGCACTGTGGAGGCTTGTGTGGTACCTGCTATGTGTGAACGCTTGTGCTATACCTATGTTAAGTCAATCGCAAATGTGGATTGCACCACCAGTTCCAAATTCCAACGTAAATGAGTCCATCCAATATTTGTATCACAAAGTTGCTTTATTCTTTACTTCAAAATTTTAGTTAAAACAGCCAAACAGCCAACGCGTTTCGTCCAACTTCTGTGGACTTCCTCAGGGGGTATTATTTAGGTATATTGTTCAAAGAACCAATGAAATTCAAAGCAACACTGTTTGGTAACTGTACCACGGTGTATATTTTTTGGTTAGAACTAGTCCCTCCTGTATCCAGGGTACGTTCTAGTGTTACTTGGCTCCTGTGCCGCGCCGCATCAGAGTGAGACCGCCATTATCCGCGTCCTTGTTGGTGTAACTTGTTACTTGTGCAATCCACATTTGCGATTGACTTAACATTGGTCTTGGTGACTGCTCTCTGGAAACAGCGGGAGTGGTGGAGGTGCACACCGCATGAGTATAATACTCGACACATTGGACTCTTGTGGGGGATTTCGACTTGGGGGAAGTGCGTCACATGTACATTGTTTTGTAGATGTCTTGGCTTGCTGTTTCACTTTGGTATTGGCTTGTGCTATACCTGTTGAGCATGAGAATTATGATGCTATCACTGCTTTAGGCTTTGACAAGCTTGTGCTGTGGATGCATTTGCTGTACTGGCTGTGTGTGCTGGCTGTGTGTGCTAGGGAAGCTTCAACTAAGGACGATGACCAGCTTGTCTGTGAAATGAAAACGTGCAATGCTGCCCTTGCAGTGCATGTTCTCTGTATGACCCAAGTGAAGATTGCACTGCTGTCACCAGTATTATTTCCAGTCTAAGAAATTGAAGCCTTGCCTCCTGCACATGTTCTGGTTTAAAGGTGCATGCTTGCCCTCAGGACAAGCATGTGGGTGATTTCTGTGTGTGTGATAGAAGCTTCCTTCTGCATCAATTCTGTAGGTTAGAGAGACTTGCACTGCAGTTGCCTGTCTTGAACAACTTTTGTGTATGAGGACACCATTTACTGCAAATGGCTTTATTGTACTTTGTCTTGGTGTTTTTTTGGAAAAACTTACACTGTGGATGATTGTATTGCACCTGCTTGTGAGAGTAGTGTGACCTGTGGGTAACTGTCCTATACAAGCTACAGGTGATAGAAACTTGCATAGCAGATCCCTGTTTTTTGTGTGAAGAATGATTTCCCTACAGATGTCTGCAATAAATGAGTGGAGCCTGTCTTTTTGTTGCCAGTGCTTTATCAGATTTGTCTGTATAAAGGAAACTTCCATCACTACCCGTGTTGTTCATGTTGTGTGTGTGAGCCAAGGGAAGCCTACACTGTACTTGCTATGTGTGAGGGAAGCTAGCACTGTGTACATGCTGTATAAACAGAGGGAGTTTACACTGTGGATGTAAGTACTGTGTTGGGTTCACCAATCTTGGCCCTGGTGGTGTTCTTTCGAGCCTGGTGCAGAAGCGGCATGAGTCCATCAGTCATCTCTTTCACCTTTAAAAACAGGCACTCTGGAACTGTGCTAACAGCAATGTTGGTGGAAGAGAATGAGGAGAGTATCAACAACTACTACTCTTGATCCTACTCTTGATCAGTTTTCTGCTGTCGTTACCAATTTGTACTTGCAGTAGGTACTGTGCTAAGTGGGATCAAGTTCTTAGGGACTTAGACTTTGCTGGCAGGATATCTGGCTAAAAGTGGTGAATGCCAGTCTACGCTACGTAGACTGCATAGTGAGTCTATGATCTCTACATAGGGCAATTGAGACATATTCCACTTTTTTATACTTGTCCTGCTTTTCACCAAACTCTAAATAAGCCCATCGTTCTCTGGATTTCATCCCACTACAGGTGGAAAGAGTTGTAGATTGTTGCCTCACAATCACAGGATCATAATGCAAATGTCCAATGTACATAGTGCAGTGCAAAAAGTTCTTTGGGGCAGATGCATCAAGCATTTTACCAGTCGCAAACAGGCAGAATCGGCCCGTTTGCGACCAGTAAAATGCCTTTTCCGATGCATCAAAGGCATTGCATTCGCAAAACAGGTGAACGCAATTTTTAGGATTACCTAATTTGCAAATGCATTTAGGGAATTGCAATTTGTGATTCCCTAAGTGCGATGCATGTAGCATTTCCCAAATGCGACTTTGCATTTAGGAATCGCAAATTACCATCAACTTCAGGTTGTTGGCAATTTGTTAATCCTTTGAAAAATGCACAAAAGTGCATTTTTCAAAGTGGCATGTTGTGCACACACATGCTCTTAGGGCATGTGTGTGCACCACATGTGCACACTTACCTTTTTTGGGGGTGCATCAGGGGGGCCTTAGGCCCCCTAGCACCCTTGAAATTGCATTCGCAATTTGCGATTACCAATTTGGTAATCGCAAATTACAAATGTATTCCCATTCATTCCTATGGGCCTATAGGCCCATAGGAATGAATGGGAATGCATTCCTAATAGCGAATCGCAATATGCGATTCGCTATTAGGGAATGTTAAGGATTCGCAAAAATATTTGCGAAAACCTGATGCATAGGCATTTGCAATTACCAAATAGGGAATCCTTAAAATTTGCTATTTGGTAATCGTAAAGATTACCTTGATGCATGTGCCCCTTTGTCCTTAAGGCTCGAGTTCCTTGTCTAGGGTGCACCCAATATAACTGTAATTGTTCCAACCATTACTGTGCGTAAGTGAATACCATGTACTACCCTTTTTGTGTTTTCTACGTCTTTTCAGATTGCAACTCTCAGAGCACTGAAAAGCATTCCTGAGCTGAGGACAGGTTCTGTAATAGGGATTACCACAGGAGACGTTGGGAGTGTCAGTAGCCATGATAAAATTGGAACAAGATAAACAGATCTTCTCTCAAGCTAGGTTTGAGGTCAAGTAGTTGGGTTGGGCCTCGTTTGTGGTTTAACTGCCGCACACAATATTTCTGAAAATTCCTACAGGAACTCAAAATCTAATTTCGAACATTTTAATTTGGGTCCTCTGACAGCTAGAACAGGGACCAGGTAAATAGAAGGCAGGGATTAGCTCACAGCAACTTCTAAGCCCTGGCACTCATGTGGGATTGAGGAACATGCCCAGAGGACAAAACACACAAAGGGATCTGGGAAACCTGGTTCCTTCAGTATGGGACAGTGTGGTCCCAGACCCCAGGGCTGTCAAGAGATCACTGCAGCTTGCACCACCCATTTCTCTTGACAGCGCTACCAATGACAGGACCAACATGGCCACTAGCCATCATATGTGTGACAATTCTGACTATTCCAGGCACCCAAAGTTGAAAAAATGGGTTGGGAGGCAGGGATAAGTCATTTGTAATGTATATAGAATTAATAAACAACTGTTGTTGTGCTTATCTCTAAATTAGACAGACAGTGCTACAATGTCGCAGATAGTCATAAGTGCCAATGTTGACAATTAAGTGCCGGTGCCAGGCACCGGAAACCACTGGCTCAAATTAAGCACTGGCTGGTGACTTCGCTGGGCTCTGGGGATTGGAGGTGTGTGATGAAGATCCAGGATGATTTAAGGAGCACAGTGAGTGCACACTATACTCACCGGGCAGTATATGATATACTGTATCTTTTCTGTGTCAAGGAAAGGTCCACTGGTACTAAATTAGTTGTTTGTGTATGTGAGATAAACAGGTACAGTAGATATCTCTATTTTACCTATGCTCTCTGTAAGGGACTTTGCCTTGCAGATACCTGTGTTGTGCCTGGTCTTTGACTGAAGAAGCCTGCACCGAAGAGGCCTGTTCTGTGTCTATTAATTGTGAGAGATTCTTGCACTGCTGATATCTGTACCAGACGTGTTTATTAGGGCATCTTATTTCTTCTAAGTTGGCTCTGTCAGTCAGTTGAAGAATTGAGCATGGTTGGGTTTACACACGTTGAGATAGATCTCATATTTACAACTTCACTGTTTCTCCCTATCATTATGTAAAAAGAGGAGAGTTCTTTTGTCACGGAGTGTTCCCCGTTCCCTATGTGCACTAGGGCAAGACACAGCCATCCATAATAACGGATGCTACAATCATTGAATATCTGTCTTGTAGGCTGATCGAAAATATGAATGACACTTCCAACAAAGCAATGGTGAAGGGGGCTGAGCAAAAGTTCCTTTCTCTGCATGTTGTGCATTATTTATGAAAGCTCTATGGTGGCAGCTGACTCTAGCTCAGATCTGAAAAGGAAAATGTTAATAATGGTAGATAAGGCTTTCAAACTGTGCCTTCCAAATGTGGAAAATATACTTTTCTAAACCAGGACAACATCCTAAACAAACATTGGTAAAATTAAGATGTGGGGCCTTGGCAAGATTGCAGTGTTTTTTCTTACATTCATCGTTTCTATTAGAGAGACCTGGCTACCCAGTTGCACCAGCCCTCGCATTGAAGTGGGCTCTCTTGCAGTTGGCTGTATTCATGTGATCATGCAACATGCTGTCACTTATAGTGCAAGAAACCTTATTGATATAGTGGGCTAACCCATTGCCGCATGCTGTATGATAGGGTGAATGGAGGTAAACAGCTGAACAGACAAATGGATGACGGAAGAGAGCTGACACAAATTACCTGTATTTAGGTATGTATGTGTTTTTGCCATGATGTTTTGCGAAAACATGATGCTGGCTGGACAGTCGAAGCTGTGTATAGGTCAAACCTGAACAGACAGTTATATTAAGAGGCGTTGTCATGTACAATACCAATAGGTCAAACTTGCAAAAGCAAGACCTATTGTATTGCAGAGCATGGTGTCCGTGAAGTGGGCACCGCGCTCACCAAAAAAGTTTTTAAAAAAACAAAAAACTGAGCGCAGTGACCCTGAAGTGGGCGCGCCGCTCATCATTAAAGATTTTTAAAAAAAATGAAACAGAGCGCAATGTCCCCGAAGCGGGTGCCACACTCAACATTATAGTTAAAAAAAAAATGAAACTGAGCGCAGTGTCCCTAAAGTGGGCGCCGCGCTCAGCATGCAAGTTTATAAAAAAATAAATAAAAAGTGAAAGAACGCACGGTGTCCCTAAAGTGGAAGCCGCGTTCTTCTAAAAAGTGATTAAAAAAAAAAGCATCGCCTTTGTGCCATGAGTGCTGTGGGGGTAGGGGGCAGCCACTTTTAAAGTTAGAGCAGCATAGCGCTCCATACGAAAAGCGGCCGCCATTGTCATGTGTGGGCGCGCTGTAAATACAAAAAGCAGCCGCCATTGTCCACATTAGTCAATAAAGAAAATAGTGCCCACCCACTTACAACGCAGACCGTGTAACAAGCCAAGTAAAAGGTCCAGTCGTTATGGGAGGTAACAAATGCAGACAAGGCGGAATAAAGGAGGGACTAACAAGCCTATTTATGAATCAAAATTCAGCATTTATGAAGGACAATGACACAAGCCATTGACAAATATGGGCAGTAGTGGGTCGGCTTCCAGTGAATACTGCAATACAGCATGCCTCGCAGAGCAAGCAGCGCATTCGCGATGCCTCTAGGCTCGACCTAAAAACAGAACGGAACAAAAAATGACCCTGCTGGGCTTCCAACATTTTTTATATCAGGCAACACTGGTATTTTTTTTTTTTAAAGTCTTTTTATTAGACATAAACAAGCTTCAGTGTAATATTCATACATAAATGACATTTTAGGAGAGGCAGTCGAGACAAATTTCACAGTTCGTGATATGTACCCCGTCGGTGATTCCTGCTACAAGATACCCACATTCCCTTGCCACAGATCCTAGAATCATATCCCCCACATCAGCACATAGCACTTCACTTGGCTTACATCAAAGATCTCTATACTCGGCCCAGGCACTCCATAACCTTTCCCCTTTACGTGGGCAGTGGTATATAACCCGCTCCGCCCCATAGCACCAGTCCAGGTCTTTCTTCTAGGCTGTAAGTGTGGGGGCTGCCCCTGCTCCCCATGCTCGGGCAATGTTTCTCTTGGCCACCCCCCTGCAAGGGCCAGCCAAGTCTTGGCCCACTGCAGCCACGTTATTTCACCAGTCACCCCAAAGATGAGCCACCTGGGGTCAGGCGGGACACTCTCACCCACCACCTGCGCCATCACACGTGCTATATCAGCCCAGTATGATTGAATCCTGGGGCATGACCAAAGTATGTGGAAAAAGGACCCCACCTCGCCGCACCCCTGCACGCATTCATCGGTCTCACAGGTGCCCATTTGAACATACACTATGCGGGACGCATAGGATCTATGAAGGATACGGAGCTGAATCAGTCGGAAGCGTGCTCTTATGGCTATTTCCCGGGGCATCTGTAGTGCTTCAGCCCAGTCATCGTCCTCTAAGAGGCCCACATCCGACTCCCAAGCCTCCAGCAGCGGGCCCAAACCGTCCGAGGTGTTGTTAATCAGTTTCCGATAAGTCAGGTAGATGGCCTTATCGATCATGGGATCCAGGAGCAGGCGGTCCTTGAGCGGCGCATATTCCGGTAATGGGGACCCCTCTTGCAAATGACAATGTAGCGCAGGACGCATCTGTCGATATCGTAGATACTCCCCCTTCCCAATTGGAACTGCCTCTGTAGTGCGTCGAAGTCTAACATTTTCCCATTCTTCCAGACATCCCCCAAGTGGTCAATCCCTATAAGGCTCCATTTCCGGAAGCCAGCGAGCCGCGTCAACTCTCCCAATTGACCACCCTCCCAGAGAGGAGTTTGTGCTTTAAGTTTGTTCGCCCACCCGGTCATTTTGGTTGCTCTATGCCAGACGTCAGTAACCGTTCGGGTATGTACCAGGAGGAGCGGGTTAGCTCTCCCCTTCCGGTATAGTTCGGTGAGATAACTATTAGTGCCGAAGGCCAACCGATCCACTCTGTACGCCGGTTCCTCTAATGGGGAAAAAGGCAAGCCCACCCATTAACGTTGACGAGCTGAGATGCCCAGTAGTATTTCCCAATATCAGGGACAGCGAGGCCCCCGTCGTACACACCTTTCAGGAGTTTCTTCAGGGCAAACATGGGGCTACCTCCCCCCCCCCAAAGCAATAGACGCAGCTCGGACTCAATGGAGCGAAAGAACGACTCCGGGATCTGGTATGGAGTATTCTGGCCTGCGTACAACAGGCATGGGAGGGCCATCATTTTAAAGAGGACCGCCCTACCCATCAAGGAGACTGGAAGCCGTCTCCAATGCGCAACGTCCTCCCTCAAGCGTACCAATTGTGCCTGCACATTGAGCTGCATAAAGTCATCCTCACTCTTGGTGATCCAAAGACCCAAGTACTTAAACGTTTCCCTAGGGACCAGTTCCGAGCATGCCGACGTCAAGGGAGGTAGCACTCCCGCCAAAGAGAACACCAGGGATTTGTCCCAGTTAACGCAATATCCGGAGTAGGTACCAAAGGACCGCACTATATGGATGAGACGGTGAAACGTTTGGCGTGGGTTGTGGGCATACAGCAAGATCTCATCTGCGTATAAAGAAATACGTTCTTCCCAACCGCCCCCTAGGTCTGTATCTCGCACTACTGGGTCCCCCCGTATCCAGACAGCCAATGGTTCCAGCGCCAGGGCAAACAGCATCGGCGATAAAGGACACCCCTGCCGAGTGCCCCGGTGGAGCGTGAAGGGTCTGGAAATATTGCCATTAACACTAACTCACGCCATCGGGTCGGTATACAAGAGTCGTCTCCATTGTAGAATATTAGGGCCGAGGCCAACCCTCTCCAGGACCGTGAATAGGTATGCCCATTCAATACTGTCGAACGCCATCTTCGCGTCGAGTGACAGAAGTGCGGCCAATGTGTCCGTGTGTTTCTGAGTCATCTGCATCACTCCATATATGCGGCGCAGATTGAGCCTAGTGCTCCTATGTGGCATGAATCCGGATTGATCTGAATGTATCAGGGATTGAATGACCGAGCTTAGACGGGTAGCTTTGACTTTAGCCAAAACTTTAGCTTCAAAATTCAAAAGGGAGATGGGCCTATAGGAACTGCAGAGGTCGTGGGGCTTCCCTTTTTTAAGAATGACCACTATGGTCGCCATGCGTAAATCGTCAGGGAGCACACCATCATCTCTCGCTCCCTGGAACATAGCTAACATGTGGAGGCAAGTTTACTTGCTACACATTTAAACATTTCCGCCGGGAACCCGTTGGGGCCTGGTGCCTTACCGGATTGCAAATCGCGCATGGCATTTTCAACTTCCTCTGCCATCATGTCGGAGTCTAGCATTACTCTATCGTCGTCCCCAAGTACCCGCATGTGCAAATCTTTCAAGAATTCAGCGGATTCACCCTCCTCCCGCGTGGTCTGCGAGTGGTATACAGTTTCATAATAATCTGCAAACACCTCCGCCAGGTCGGCTCCGGTGCCGCCGCACATGTCCTCCCCCGTTCTAATTGCTGAGACCCAGGTGCGGCTCCTATCCCGCTGTTCCAGCCACGCAATAAGCTTGTTTGCCTTGTCCCCCAGATCATAAACTTTTTGCTCTGCGTTGCCAGCGCGTGCGCGCAAGCAGCATTTTCCTCTAGGTCCCTTAGCTCTTTCTGTTTAAGTTTGAGTTTGTGTGAGCGCTCGGCAGTGTTCGCAGGACTTGAATCTAGCGTTCGTTCAAGAGTTAGGATCTCCTGCTCAAGGGCATCACATTGTGCTCGTTTGTCTTTGCGTCTGGCGCCACTGACCACCTGTACAAAGTCCCTGGCTACAACCTTGTATGCCTCCCAGAGTATGCAGTCTGACCGTACCGAGCCAACATTCTCAGCAAAATATTGGTCCGTGCGCTCCTCAAACTGTTCCTGAAAGTCCTGGTCCCGAAACAGGGTGGGGTCCAGTCTCGGCGGGAGCGAGCGCTCTCACCACGGCCCGCTCATCTGAACCTCCACTGGCGAATGGTCAGAGATACCACGCGCCCTGTGACATCCTCCCCGGAAGAGTCCCACCGATGTTGAGTGTGTGAAAATGTAGTCTATGCGCGAGCTACTCCTGTGAGCCGCAGATACATGTGTGTATTGTCTCAGGTCAGGATTATGACTCCTCCAAAGGTCCGTCAGGCCCAGTGCATGTGCAAACGTGGATAACGACTGGGGGTCCCTAGTCCTGGATGAATGTGTCACCCTGTCAACATCCGCAGACATAGTATCATTCATGCCCCCCCCAAGGATCAAGGTCCCCTGTGGTAAGTCAAGGAGTAGACTACTAAGCTCAGGAAATGTAGTGTCATGCAACCTCGGAGGAATATAGACCGAGCAGACATTGAGTGCCTGACCCTCCCATGTCCCCGCGAGGGCTACATAGCGACCCAGCTGATCATGCCACGTCCGTTTGATAATGAGGGGAAGTGAATTTTTAGTGAGGATAGCAGTGCCCCTGGAGCCGGTCATAAATCCGGCATGTGCCCTAAGTGTGTAACCATAGCGATTCAGCGCCAAATAATAGGTGCCTTTGAGATGGGTCTCCTGGAGAAGTACCAAGTCCGGGGAGTGGCGACGCAGGTACTGGAGCACCATGGTGCATTTTATCCTATCGCCCAGGCCGTTTACGTTCCATGAGAGAATTGTTAAGTTCCTCATATGTCATGTCGCCATGCAAGGTGTCCTACGTGATCCCTCCACTCCCTCCATCCCCCCTGTGACCCCCCCCCACCCCCAGGCATCTGTGTAATGTTGTGTGTCCCACCACCCAAGTTGGTGCATAGATCCTTAATAAACTTAAGCAAGTACAACCTGAAAAACTCCTCCCCGATGCCCCACCCCCCTCCCTGCTACCCTGCTGCGTAGGCTTGGAACTACCCACATCCCCAACTAGCAGAGCGCCTGTCGCCCAAGAACCGTTTAACTGAGAATAGGGGTTGCCGAGCGTCGCCCACCCATGGCTCCGCGAGGACTAACTCGAACCCAGGTCCAGGAGTAGCAAAACAGTTACAGTGAGTGTACAAATCTACCGGAATATACATCTTAAGAAGTGCGGTAATCCCCTTACCACCCCGCCCGATATACATTACGTGGTACAGCAATCAGTTCCCCAATCGGATCTCTGCATTGAGGAAGTCATTTTCAGTGCGATTTGGAGTTCGCCGGACTTAGTGATTTGGCTCGTCGGGAGTGTCGTTCGCGTAAATCCATTCCTTCTTGTCCGCTGGAGGACCCTGGGGAGCGCTTGCGAGTGTCCCTCCAGCTCCCAGCCCCGCGGGTAGTGTATTTCCCCGGCTGCGTCTTCTCCAGCCATACCTGCACCTCGGATGGACTTGTGAAAAACCAGGATCTCCCCTCAGCGATGATCTTGAGCTTTGCCGGGAAGAACATCATATATTTGATGCCCCTGTCTCTTAGAGCTCGCTTCACTCCGTCAAAAGTGCGCCGCTTTTGTTGCACCTTGAGAGTAAAGTCCGGGAAGAACCTCACTGTCGTGTTCTCATATGGGAGGTCGCCATGTAGTCGAGCTGCTTGTAGGATGGCATCCCGGTCCCTATAATTAAGGATCCTGGCTATAATTGTTCTGGGAGGGGCCCCAGGTTTCGGTGGAGGGACCGGCGCCCTGTGCGCCCTCTCCACCGTGAAGAAGGTAGATAGCCGTTTGGGCTTTAGGCTATTCAATATTAGATCCTCAAGAAACAGGTCCATGTTGGGGCCCTCCGCCCCCTCCGGGACCCCCACCACGTGGATATTATTCCGGCGGGCCCACCCCTCCTGGTCCTCCAGCTTCATAGCCACCTGACGATGTTGGTGGACCAACCGCTGAACTGTGTCCTCCAACTTACGAGTGGTAGATTGAAGCTCGACAATGTTCGTTTCTGTCGCGGTGACTCACTCCGAGGTTTTATTCAGATCGGCTCTGAGAAGGTTCATTTCGATGGATACTTTATAGATTTTAGTTTCCAGCGTTGTCCCCAGAGCCTGAATGGCCGCCATAATGGAGCTGAGTGACGGTTCCGAAGTGTCGGTCTGGCCGCCCATAGCACCCTCTTCGGAGGATGCCTGCTTAGCCACTGTGTATTTGTCCAGCTTATTTGACTGTGTCGTTGGGGCCCCTTTCGGTTTCATGGCACAGAAGTCCCAGGACCAAGAATAGCCATCCACGACGTGCCTCCAGTGTAGTCTTTTGTAGTTGCTGCTTAGTCCTGATCACACGCCTGGGCCATCCTTAATATGGAGGTCCCGCCGGTAGGGGGCCGCCGCGGGCATCTGACGCTCTAGACCCGCCGGTCAAGGGCAGAGTTCCAAACCACAGAGCTCGCCGCGTCTCGTTGGTCGAGTCCACAGGTGGGCCTTCAGCCGTCGCAGTGACCCATCGTCGTCCAGAAAACACCGCGGGACGCAGAGGACCAGCAATGTAGCGCTGCTGTGCCATCACTCACACAGGGCCAGCACTCCGTCGCAAGTACCAATCACCAGTCGTCAATCTCGCCCACGACGCAGTGGAACAGTGAGCAAGGCACGTTATGCACCGTCAACAGGCAGGTTCCCTCACACTAGCTGCCGGAGGGGGCCCGTGGTGTACGCAGTATCTCTGTAGGCCCTGGACAGTAGATATGGACGCTCCCTCCGCCCCTGAGATCCAGGGACCCAGCTCAAATAGTCCCGCTAAGCCGATGGACGCCACTCATTTCCCCGGTCTTCCTCCATAGGCCCATGAATGTCCACCGAGCATGAAATGTCCATGTGGGGGGGGTGGTCGCAAATCCTTCACCGCCCTAGCCCCCAACCAGCGGGGCCCTCAAATACCTTACGGCCTGTCCGACCGGTCTGAGGCGCAGGTCTTGGCTCCACTGCAGTCGGCACAGAGCAGGGCGCCAGCCAGGCGTGCCTGCCGTCCAGTGGAACACCTCAGCAGGGCCTCCGGCACGTAGATGGCGATATCACGATGCGGATGAGGTTCCCCCACCTCCGATGCAGCGAGGCCGTCCCCCCGCCTCTGCTAGTTCACCACAGAGTCAAAGTGCACTCCCAGAGGGGGCCCAGGCCTTCCTTCTCACTCGGTGCATGTACCGGGAGACGCCACCCCCACTGGAATTGTCGCAATATGGCCACCACCCGGCCCCGCTCGGTGCTCAGAGTCCGGCCGGGCGGGCAGGGCAGCGCGACCCACTAATTGTAGGGCCCAAGTCCGGCGCTCGTAGAGTGCATGTGGTGGCTTCTTCCCCACACGCTGCAGGAGATTGTGGCCGCGGCCTCCCCCGGCTCCGCCCAGCTGCTCCGGAGACTTCGGACAATGCCCACTCCTCTGGCTCCGTGCTTGGGTAACTCAATAATTACCCGGCATACTGCTCCACGGGTAGCCGCATTCAATAGCGGGTCTCTCCCCACACAATCGCACCCAGTATCAATGGTGTAACTGCCGGATAAGTGCAGGATATTCTGGGCACAAGTCCCGACCCCGGCGGAGCTCGGTTCTTACGCGGTCATCTTAGCCGACGCCGGCCACGCCCCCCCAACACTGGTATTTTAAACAAACATCGCCTGCCCAGTTTATCATAATTTGACACTAATGTAATCTTAGGAAACAAATAGGTGAGAGGCAGTATATGGAATGAGTTATAATATATTCACTGGCACAATCTGAAAAATTAGATGTGTATATGAAAGAGGGAGAGCGTGGGGGGAGGCTCAGGATCACACAGACCAACTCTACAGAGGAACTCTCAAACATGGCAGATAGCCAAAGCCTTGAAAAGAACACACAAATCACCATAAGTGTTGTTATTATACAAGTGGTAATGTTGTGGTGAGCCTCAACAAGGCCTACCAGTGCTTAGGGGTTCTCCCTTTCTGCACAGAGTCCTCAGACCAATAGGAAGAAGTTGGCACAGAAACTGGAATAGAAAAAACAGAGTTTATTAAACCTCATGAGGTGGAGCTACATTCACACAGCACCCTTCGGTAATGCATGAAGTAGCACACTGAATGGAAGGACCTTGGTCCTTTTATACCCACACAGGGGCTCAAATGAAGGCGGTACAAACACAAATGCTGGTTTTAGGTACATATAAGGTCATACAAGAAATGCACAGTCGACGAGTGGGTGGAGCTAACAGTTTCTACTTCTAGTAGACACATCCTGACATTTATAAACTCGGAACAGCTGCATGGACAGCTGCGAGCTCAACTGAGCATGTGCAAAGCAAAAGAAACTAAATATAACTCGTCTCTAGGCAGATTTCAAGAGCAGTTAACAGGAAGGTAGGACAGAGCACATGGCGAGCACATGGCAGCACATGGCAACCAAAATGGCTGCCAGAAATACAAAATGGATTCCACAAAGCGGACAATTTAGCCTCTGAATACAGGATGTCTTCAGCTAATGCTTAACTTAAGTGCTGCCAAATTACAACAGACGACCCTTTCAGCATTAGCTGAAGACATTCGTTTATCTGGGGTAATCTAAATATTCATCCCGTACATCTATTAACATTATTTCGGCCACCTCTTTATTCAACATTTGTTGGGCCTTTGTTTCAGCAACGTTTCCTTTGGCAGGTATACAAGCAGAGATGCAAATGGAGCAAAGCATTGGACCACATTGGATACATACACAGCATGTAAAAAGTATCATAATTATTACACACAGGATAGTCAGTAGCTTCCAGCCCCAAGCAGAAACAAGAGTCCAAAACCATCCAGTAAAAGTCCAAGTACCAGTCTCTGGATGAATTTCTGCAGCAATCTTATGCAGTTTTGATATTGCGTCATATACTGAAGGTGAGTGATCCGGTATGAATACGCAACAGCTGCTACCGATGATGCGACATGCACCACCTCGATCAGCCAAAATCACGTCTAGCACCATCCTATTCTGGAGTGCTACAATCCTTGCAATCTGTAGTTCTTCTGTAATGTTCCCAAGTGCCATAGCTGTCTGATTGGTAACAGCTTCCACAACACGAGTTAGTCGCCTGATCTTTCTGCTGTTCAATGCAGCACCCACAAAGAAAAATAAGCCCAAGTTGAAATCAACATATTGTTGTAGGGTAGTGTCGGTTTGGTCAACTTCATCCATACTTATTGTCCTCTTATTTCTGTTTTTGGAAATATCATTGTACAGTTTAAAATCACGGTGATATAATGCAGGTGCCAGAAACACAGGGGCAACAGAAAAGATACATAGCAGATTCCTGACCACCCAACAGGTAATTGATAATATCCGTTATTTCCACACACAAAATACGTATTATGCGAGGCTGTGAAAGTGCTCTTATTGGCACCTTCAATGGTCAGGATTACAGTACACTCGCTCCTCCTCACTGGAATTCTTCCAACACTACAGATACACAAATCTGCTTTAGTTTTTGTCACAGAAATCACAAAAGGTCCAATGTTCTTTATTATTCTCACATTTGTGAAGGCATGTGGTGTTGAAATATTGTCCGGTTGATACTCTTCCCATTCCCATTTAGTCCCTTTGGCTTGTGGATAACCTTCTTTATTTTGATAACACACTTTATTAAGTTGAAAAATAATCCCACCTACTGAAGGCTTTCCATATGCAAACAAGAGCGCATACCAAGCTTGACAAGAACCATTGTGAGAAAATGGAAGAGGAATAAAAGGTGTTCCTCCTTTCTTTTGATGTGCAGGTATCATCCCACACACCCAACAGTTGGTAGTATTTGTAGCATTGTGAGTATGGTGCAACATCTGAATAAAGGTATTGTTTAGATAGGATTGTCGATGCTTCTGCTCATGGTAGGGAAGAGTGAAGTAGTAGTGTTCCACTGGTACTGGCATAGTGGCAACAAAAAGCTGTCGAACAGGAGCCACCTTCTCGATGTACCACGTAATTGCTGCCATAGCCACCATAGCAACAACAAACCCTACAGCACAAATGATTCTTTTGCTATTCATTTTAGCAACAGTAATGATTGATCTTTCTAAAAACTTGTTGAAAACAATCGTTGGAGCTCTTCTCCCTGGGCAGCCGTTGATTTCTTCACCATGGGCCAAGGCGGGTGTCACTACACTAATGCAGGGCTGATCCCCCTCCCCTTGCCACATCGGCTCTCCGTTTCACTAACCCAGGGCAGTAGCTCAACCAGTCTTTTTCAAAACTGCAGATTCTTTCCTCGGTCTCAATTGATATCTGGATACTCCAGTGATCGTGTGGTCCGGGAAGACTTCCACAGATTCGTCAGGTGAGATAGCTTGGCCTTTCTCCGTCTCCAGAATCTCTCGATGGTCGGTCAACACAGCAGGTTCCACCAAGGCAGGCGACACGCGTTTGCAGTGTGTGCTGTGGATCCAATTCTTTCTGTTTGTCACTCGAACTGCTGTCCTTGTCGCAAGGAGCACCTGCTCTGGTCCTCGCCACCTCGGCTCCAAGCTGTTTGATCTGTCAAAGACCTTGACCATTACGTGATCACCAGGACGGAGTTCGTGGGCCTCACCTGTAGATCTGTCAGGAAGAGCTTCTCAAACCTGTTGATGAATAGAAACCAAACTGTCGGTTAACTGTGCCAAATAATCATTCATCAGAACACAAGGAACATCATGTATGGGGCGTGGCTTAGGAATTCCCCAAATGTTCATCTGTCTCCCAAACACCACCTCATAGGGGGTGAGACCTGATCGTGAATGTGGCACCGATCTTATGGACAACAATGCCAATGGTAGTGCATCTGGCCACTTTAGAGACGTGGAAGCCAGTATTTTCGCCAATTTTGATTTTAAAGTAGCGTTATACCTTTCCACCAATCCTGCTGATTGCGGGTGGAAAACTGTATGGAATTTCTGTTTGATCCCTAATCCTTTCAGTACATGCTCAACAACTTGCCCAATAAAATGAGGTCCATTGTCACTCCACAAAAGTTTGCAAACACCGTATCTAGGGAAAAACTCCTTTAGAAGCACCTTTGCTGTGGTGAGAGCAGTATTATCCTTTGTAGGGTATGCCTCTATCCACTTACTAAAGGCACATACCACCACTAGGACATATTTCAGATTATTGCAGCGTTCGAGTTGGATGTAATCCATCTGCAAAACTTCAAAAGGTGCGGTTGGTGTAGCAAACCCTCCTGTAGGAGTTCGTGTCCCTTTTCCAGGATTATACTGCCAACAGATCAAACAAGACTGTACTACTCTTTCGGCTGTGGTAGCAATTTCAGGATGCTCCCAAACTTGTGTAAGCAATTCAGTTATTTCTAGAGCTCCAACATGTGCCAGCCCATGTGCCATTTGAACCATAGGTTGTAAATAGGCTGCAGGCAATTTCCACTTATTCATTTCTTTGTTACGCCAACAACCCTCATCATCTAACATTCCTTCTTTAGACCATTGCTCAAACTCTTCCACAGAAGCAGATCTCTGTATATCCAATACTTCCTCTCTAGCATCATGCCAACGCTCAGCTTGTGATTTCACTACGTACATGGATGTAGTGCTTCGCTGCATCGCAGTTTCACGGGCTACGCGGTCTGCAAAGGCATTGCCTTGTCCTATTTTGTCAGTCACTTTCTTGTGTGCGCTACACTTCATAATAGCAACTCTCTTTGGGTATGTAAGTGCAGTCAAGAGATTATGTACTAACTCTCCGTGCATTATCTGCATCCCATGGGATGTAAGAAAGCCTCTTTCCTTCCAGAGTAGGCCAAAATCATGAACCACTCCAAAAGCATAGCGGCTATCCGTGTAAATGTTCACACACAAGTCAGTGCTAAGCTCACACGCTCGTGTCAAAGCTATTAGTTCAGCTGCTTGAGCTGACTTCTGAGGTATGCGAGCTGTTTCCACTACTGTCTCAAGTGTGGTAATTGCATAAGCAGCTGAAGTCGTGCCATCTGGTAACTTCAGACAGGACCCATCAACCCACAGTTCCCCATCTACATCTGGAAGGGGCGTATCTTGCAAATCGATGCGACCCTTTGTCTGCTCCTCAGTAAGGAATATGCAATCGTGAGGCTCCTTTGACTGAGACTGAGTCGCAGGATATGGCAACAAAGTGGCTGGGTTCAGTGTCGCACATCTCTTCAAGGTAATATGAGGTGCTAGCAGTGTCAATTCGTATCCTGTCAAACGAGCACTAGTTAAGTGCTGAGTCTTAGTCTGATTCAAAAGGGCATCTACTGCATGGGGTACTAGCACCAACAGTTTGTGTGACAAAACTATCCCTTCACTCTGACGTATGGACACAGCCGTCGCTGCAACTGAACGGAAGCACCCAGGTAATGCACGAGCAACAGGATCAAGAACTGCAGAAAGGTATGCACAAGGACGCTGTTTGTCCCCGTGTGTCTGTACTAAAACTGACAATGCACATCCTTCTTTCTCATGTACATAGAGTGTAAAAGCCTTCGTGTAATCTGGTGTGCCTAACACTGGTGCAGAGCAAAGAGCTTGTCTCAACTGACAAAAAGCATTTTGACATTCATCTGTCCATGGAAGGGGGATCGGAGTGTTTTTAGTTAAAAGTGCTAGCAAGGGTTTAACAATGTGTGAAAAACCCAATATCCATTGCCTGCAAAACGAAGTCAGACCAATGAATGCACGGACATCTTTCTGCGTGGAAGGTACTGGGGTGTCTAAAATTGCTTGAATACGATCTGGTGTCAGTGCACGGCCCTCCTTAGACAGAAGGTGTCCTAAATAGGTCACCTTCGGTCTACAATATTGCAATTTCTTCCGTGATACTTTATGGTGGTGTGTAGCAAGAAAAGAAAGCAAGGACAAAGTGCATTTCTCACACTGCTCAGGTGTATCAGCTGCCAACAAGATGTCATCGACATATTGTATGAGAGCCACTCCTTTAGGCAAGGTAAAGGAATCAAGCTGTCTCTTCAATGCTTGACTGTAAATACTAGGACTCTCAGTATAGCCTAGAGGAACTCTACAAAATCTGTATGATCTATTATTCAAAGTGAAACCGAACAAATATCGGCTATCAGGATGAATAGGAATCGAGAAGAAAGCATTCTTCAGATCAATTACAGAAAATGTAGTTGCTGTTGGAGGGACCAGGGTAAGCAATGTCGTTATGTCAGATACTACAGGGTACTGTGGTACTACAATCTTGTTAACTTCTCTCAAATCGATGATAAATCTATAGATCCTAGTGTCAGTATCTTTTTTCAAAATGGGAAGAATCGGACTATTGCAAACATTGTAAGGAACTTCTTCCACAACCCCCACCTTAATTAAATCATGTACAATACGTGTGAGTGCTTCTTCTCCTTCTCGAGAAATTTTATACTGAGGCAGTCTTGGCAATAAAGCGCCCTCCTTAACACTAATATGTACTGGTGGAATAACCATTTGTCCTACATCAGTGTCCGAAGTAGCCCACAAAGTACTAGGGAGTGAGGCTAGTGCAATGTCCTCTTTAATAATACAAGATCTCTCAATCACAGGGTAGTTGTCATTCAAAATAACCCGTACTCCTTCCGGAGAACACCGTATCGTAGCCCTGAAATATTTAAGCATATCAAGACCCACAATATTGTCTGGTGTGTTTGGAGAAAGCAAAAACGGACATGGAGCAGTAAACTTATCAACATCGAATGCAAGTGGTTGTGACAATGGGCTAAGGGAAGGTGTTCCATCGAAACCTATCGATGTAATGGTTAAGCCAGACAGGGGAGCCCTTGGAACCAACTGTTTAGACAAGGCGCTACGAGTAGCTCCTGTATCAACCAGAAACTGATCAGTAGAGCCCAAAACATGTGCTGTAACATAGGGACCCCTCTGATCTACTGGAACTTCAACTGATTCCTTACCCCATCCTAGGCAATCCTATGCATAAGCAGAATCTTGAAAATCAGAGGGCACATAGTCAGACATTTGATATTGGTTCCTTCTATCAAAAGTGTTAAACCCATCCTGCCCACGTGTATTAGCATCAAACCGAGCACGATCATTCGCGCTTCCTCTAGGCCCTGGATATCCTGAACGATTTCTCATTTGTCCCCGACCACGTAGATTCTGCTGAGCACGCAATACTGGACAATCAGAAAGCCAATGTCCAAATTTTTTGCAGTACGCACACTGATCAACAGACAAATTTGAACGAGTATAGGAAGGAAAGGACGAACCATAAGATCCACGTCCACCTCTATCATGACCTCTAGAAGGCGGACCATAAGCTTGAGCCAACATAACCTTTGTTTTCAACTCTTTAGACTTTTTGTCCTCATTACCTTTAGTTTCTAATTCTTGTCGCTCATAATACTGAGCCATAGTTAAAAGAGAAACCGGAGAAGAGGTAGTCCATGAACTCTCACTGGCCTTTAAGCGACTAGCTATCCCTGGCAAAAGGTTTGCGACATATTTATCAACAAACAGATGCCTACCCGTGTCATCTATCAATGACTGGCCACTAAAATCGTGGAATGCCTCTTCAAAGCGTGTGAAAAAGTCAGAAACTGATTCATCTACCTTTTGCTTGCAAGACGCTAACACTGTCCAATCTATCTTTTTAGGGGGAATGATCGTCTTTAACTTAACTAATATAGCTGCCGGAAGATTTAAAATTAACTGACACGGTTTCTGTGCAGGTTCTCTATCTTCATCTAACCGCTCTAAATCTTTCCACAATGCTCCAAATGTCGCATTATCATCAATTTTACGCACAGTTCTCCACATATCAGGCGGTAATATTAATCCAAAAAACAAATCAATATCAGACAAAGTCATAGTACAAGAGCTAATTGCACCCTCAACTTCCTCATAAAAGGCTGCTGGATTCTTTCGCGGGTCAGGCAATGCATTTTTAAGGGCCATAACATCTGCCCTATTCCAAGGAGTGTAAACCCAATTATAAATAAAGTACCCTTTCGCATTAGTAGAAGTCTTATCATCCTCTGTACCCGTTCCTTTAGGAGGAACATATAAAGGCGCGGCTTCCCGCATGGGTTTCACATGAATTACAACATTCTTATCTGTTTCAGGAGTAGGAGGTCGTGCCATGCTGATCTGAGATGCTAGTGCAGCTGCTTCTGCTGCCTTTTTCTCCTCTCGCAAACGGGCTGCTTCAACACGCAGTTTAACCAAGCGTCTGATCGTGTCAGCCACCTGGGAGAAGACAAAAAGACCGTCACGTAATTGTTTACAATCAGCTGCTACATCATCGGGCTCCATATCTACCGAATGCTTCCTAAATCGTTCAATAACCTCTGCAGCAAATGTATCGGTAAAATATATTTGCTCCCTTTCCTGCCATCCTTTTATACTATCTAAAAGTTCTGAAGCAGTGGTAGTACTACAAACGGCTTTACGCGCAGCAGATCTAATGTCAGATGCACGCCCAGCAGGTAACATTGAGCGAGTTTCTCGAGTTTTGTCCTGGTCTGAAAAAGAGTCCTCATCTGACTCATGAGGAGCGGAAGAAAAAATATACGGAGGTGGAGAACGATCTAATAACAAAAAATCATCTTGCGGTTTATTAAGGATAGGATAAAGGGGCTGCCTAACAGCGTATTGGCCAGTTACCTGTAAATGGCGTTCCCTATCTTCCCTCTCTTTAATTTCTTTCATCTCCTTGTTTTTTAACTCTAATGCTTTCGCATAAATGGTCTTTCGCTGTTCTTTGTCAATCAAGGCTTGCTCACGCTTCATTCGCTCACACACTTCTTTCTCCCACATTCGCACACAATCAAACATATCTTGCCTAGTCTTTCGTTTAAACATACATTGTTCCACATACTGAATCTTTCGCAAATCAAATGACCCATACATCGGCCAACGCAACTCAGGATCTTTACTAGTATATTTGTTCCATAATGTGCAGTACATTATGGAAGAAATACCATACTTAATATACATATCCCTATTAGGCGTCCCCTCCGGGAGGCTGGTTGTGCTTCGTCAAGTCTCAAATTGGTACCACTACAAAAGCAACACATCCTACGAAGTGTGCTGAAAACAGGCATGCCAAAAAATAGTGCAAAATATGCAGTATTATAATCAAAGTAGCGCTTAAGGTACTCTTCGTACGTTGCGCTGTTCAAACAATTTTAAATAGAGAAAATTCTCCTCATTACCTGCCTATATGTATTGCAATACATATATAATTACAAAACAGATTCCAAAATTGGCCAATCATACAAACAAAGCCGCAGTAAGTGTTACTAAACTACCTTACCAATCAAAGGCATCAAACCAACAGCAAGTGCCGCAAAACGGCTCTTACCAATCAAATGGTGTCCAGGTTCCAACTGCCAAGGTCTCAAATCGACCAAATGGTCACTGCACAGCGAATCAACAGAAGAGATCTCAGTCGAGGACCGGCGCCGCCAGGATGGTCAGATCAGAAAGAAAGGAAAAAACGCCGTGGGTGCCAAGACTCGGGTCTCCTCAGGCAGCGATCGCGTCCAGAAGCGAGATTCCAATCCTTCGTCTCGACCAATCCTTCGGGCATCCGAGTCGCCGATGAGCCCCACGTTGGAAGCGCCAATTTGTTGTGGTGAGCCTCAACAAGGCCTACCAGTGCTTAGGGGTTCTCCCTTTCTGCACAGAGTCCTCAGACCAATAGGAAGAAGTTGGCACAGAAACTGGAATAGAAAAAACAGAGTTTATTAAACCTCATGAGGTGGAGCTACATTCACACAGCACCCTTCGGTAATGCATGAAGTAGCACACTGAATGGAAGGACCTTGGTCCTTTTATACCCACACAGGGGCTCAAATGAAGGCGGTACAAACACAAATGCTGGTTTTAGGTACATATAAGGTCATACAAGAAATGCACAGTCGACGAGTGGGTGGAGCTAACAGTTTCTACTTCTAGTAGACACATCCTGACATTTATAAACTCGGAACAGCTGCATGGACAGCTGCGAGCTCAACTGAGCATGTGCAAAGCAAAAGAAACTAAATATA
Organism: Calotriton arnoldi; assembly: GCA_963921515.1. NCBI lineage: Eukaryota > Metazoa > Chordata > Amphibia > Caudata > Salamandridae > Calotriton > Calotriton arnoldi. The sequence goes on along the minus strand of CAWUFW010016248.1, from coordinate 58,321 downwards.
ACTCGTCTCTAGGCAGATTTCAAGAGCAGTTAACAGGAAGGTAGGACAGAGCACATGGCGAGCACATGGCAGCACATGGCAACCAAAATGGCTGCCAGAAATACAAAATGGATTCCACAAAGCGGACAATTTAGCCTCTGAATACAGGATGTCTTCGGCTAATGCTTAACCTAAGTGCTGCCAAATTACAACAGTAAGGTCCCAGATCCAAGCTGCCTTTCCCTTGACTTTCAGTAGGTCCAAACGACAGAATCCATACAGCAGTTTTTTATCTTCTTATGACAGGAAACACAAGGCAGTGTCATCTTAAGTATCTTTGGGGCCACAGGCCGACATATTTTGGGGCCCCCTGTTCAGAACAACTTTTAATTTTATTTCTGCTAACTCAAGCCTGCATGCATGAAACAATATTGAATCATTTATATATATATATATATAGATATCTATCTATATAACATTACTTATGCATCTGCATACTTAAAGACCCCAAAATACTCAAAAGCGAGAGACAGTGAAAAGTAGAAGGAGTGGGAGAGGTTCTGAAAAACCCCATTGCTGATTGCCCCCATTCCTCCCACTCTCTCCTGCGTCCTTCATTCTTGGTTACCCCCTTCTGACACCCTTCATTCCTGCCCTCCTAAGAGAAAAGGCGGGATGATGCTATTTGTGAGAGGCACCTTCTACCATTGATAGGGAAGTACTCATCTGTAGGTGCTCATGTACCGCTGCTGGTAAAGATGAAAGGCAGGGTCGACCTAAGCATGGATAAAACATCCATGCTCACCCCCTACGGGCCCCTCTTGTGAGAGTCCCAAGTACTAGGCGGGCAGCAGGCACTGAACATCAGAGCTGTCTCTCAAGTAAACAACATTTGAACAACAAGAGAGAGAGGGAAAGGAGTGGGTATAAAACACTCTTAGCCCCCCTAAGTCAGTAATCTAAACAACAAAAGAGTGTATCCCTTGAACAAGAGAGCATAAAAAAAGGGGAATCAGAATTTGATTCTTTAAAAAGCCCTCACTCACCAACCTGGTTGGTGACATGCTTCATCATAGGGCCCCACCCGGAAGGTCGAATACCTCCCAGGTGTGCTTCGACGCCAGAATTACTGCGGAGCTGGTAAAAATTTGTTGTGACGTGATAGTGAAAAGTGAATGTTAAAAAATGCCTTGGTTGTAACCAATAACTTTATTCGCCGGCCAACCAGGCACGGGTAAAAACAAAGTAAGTGATGAAAAGCTGAAGTAGTAAAATCAGCTAAATCTCACTACTAGTGAATGGTCAACATGTTTCTGCCACTGTCAAGCAAATAGCTGGGCATTCGTCAGGACCAAGGTGCGTAGACCCCGGTGGTATGAGCGCGCTAAGGCTCACTCAACCGTGAGTCAGATGTGAAAACAAAGGAACAGGGTGTATGGTTACGACCTGCTGTCAAAGAGGGAATCCAACCTTGTTTCGGAGGTTTCCACATGTATACACTGTCGACGGGGTCCGGTGATCAGAGGGTTGTACAGGTACCAAGCGGGTGCTTGGCTTTGCTGGCGGTGTGCCTGCTAGCCACCACCCCCCTCCCGAGACCCATGGTGTGATGAGCTTTCACCCAGTGTATACATGTGGAAACCTCCGAAACAAGGTTGGATTCCCTCTTTGACAGCAGGTCGTAACCATACACCCTGTTCCTTTGTTTTCACAAAAGCTATTTGCTTGACAGTGGCAGAAATATGTTGACTATTCACTAGTAGTGAGATTTAGCTGATTTTACTACTTCAGCTTTTCATCACTTACTTTGTTTTTACCCGTGCTTGGTTGGCCGGCGAATAAAGTTATTGGTTACAACCAAGGCATTTTTTAACATTCACTTTTCACTATCATGTCACAACAAATTTTTACCAGCTCCGCAGTAATTCTGGCGTCGAAGCACACCTGGGAGGTATTCGACCTTCCTGGTGGGGCCCTATGATGAAGCATGTCACCAACCAGGTTGGTGAGTGAGGGCTTTTTAAAGAATCAAATTCTGATTCCCCTTTTTTTCTGCTCTCTTGTTCAAGGGATACACTCTTTTGTTGTTTAGATTTCTCAAGTAAACAAGACACACTTAAGGTCAGATCAGATGACTGGTCCGTCAGAGACCTACTAAGAGGTTTCATAAAATAGCTCAAGGACGGTGGCTGCTGTAGTTATTTGTAAACTGCATGCTGCAAAGCAGGCTCTGCCTTTCATCCTTCTCAAGTCAATGAAATGAGTACTATTAAGTTTTGGAATGGTTACTTCTATTGTGAATGTGCTGACGTTCCCTGGATATTATTGCTGCCCAAAAGCAAATTATTTTTGTTTACAAGCAGCCAGTTGCGGCCAGCATGACTCGCGAGTAGAGGGGTGGGTGGGAGGGGACGCACGGGGGTTCGCGCGAGAGGGGGAGGGGGAGATTAATTTTTAAAAAAAATAAAAATTACCTTCCCGGGTCCCGCGCCGTCTCAGCTCCTGGCTGGGTCAAGCGGAACAGGAAGCAGGCAGCCTCCCTCCCTCCCCTCCCCATAGCCAATCACAATGCTACAATGGCAGCATTGCGATTGGTTGGGACGCCGACCACACAGGCGTCTATGGGGAGGCCATTTTCTCCATGTAGGCTGTATGCAGCCTACATGGAGAAAAGGGAGAGTGCGCATGACTGAGGGCCGACCAAACAGTCACAGCACAGCATTGGGCTAGCCACTCCTCCCCTGCCCTCGAGCAGGCCCTCCACCCACCCTCCCCCAACCAAACTCTTCTGCTTTCTTGCAGCGTCAGAAGCAGAAACATAAAATGGTATTTATAATACCATTTTATGTTTCTGCTTCTCGCACTGCGAGAAAGCAGTGGGGCGACGCTCCTCCGCCCACAAGGAGGAGCCGCCCCTGCAAGCAGCGCTGGGGACAGCACGCCTTTCACATCACCCAGGGGAGTTTTTGATGCTGATCCGTTGGTAGAGGAGAGGGTGTGAAGCTGGTCGAGGGAGAGTTAGTTTCTGATGTCACAATTAAGTGCAAAGAGAGCTCTGGGATATTATGCATTGCCTGCTCCTCTCCCCACCTCCCCTCGCCTGGCACCTCTGCTTATCGTTACACCTGCTGTTCCCCATTCAAAACAGGAGGAAGGATTGCAGCTTCTTTGAGCTCACAAGACTACTACCGTGTAGCAGGTTCACCCCCCTCCTGGGGAGATCTTTGTACAATGTGCTACTCCTATCTCGCGTGACTGCATTAGCCTTTCATCCTTCCTAAGTCAAGAACATGATATGCGTTGAGATAGCTGTTTCGCGCAGTTGTATTAATCTCCAAGATTTGTGAACAAGCGAGTTAAAAGACCGTGACATACTCTCCTTCCACCTTCCACACCCCCACACTTCGAAAAGCTGAGTTTTGGGAAATTAAAGGCTTCCCTGCTTGGGAGATGTGAACACAGACATGGCTGCAAGACTCAACGCTGGCTAGACATGCAGAGTGCACAGCTGGCAAAGGGTATTGTATCATGCCTCCCACCTTTGGCCAGTTCTCGATTTACACCCAACAACCAGGGTCGGATTGGTACAAAATAAAGGCCTAGGCACCAAAATAGCAAGCATTTGCAATGCAGTAGGTCTTGCATTACTGAAAGTTTAAGCTGTTGACGTTGCTAATATTAATGCAACGACAATAGCTCAAACTTTCAGTAATGCGAGAGCCATTGCATTGCAAATGGATTGCGGCACTCGCGCTTTAGCTTTACACATCTTAACCATTTTTTTTTCTATTTCTTTACTTTTGAACCAATCATGGCACCTGCGCTTTTACTTAACATGTTTAAAGCTAAAGCGCTGGTGCATGTAACAAAAGTAAACAAATAGGAAGAAAATTGCGTCCAATCGCTTTTTTTTCTATTTATTTACTTTTGTTACAATGGCGGCTTTAGCGTTAAACATCTTAAGCTAAAGCGCGAATGACGCAATTGCTTCAAAAGAAAATAATTGTTTTTTAAATGTGATTTTTTTATCTATTTCTTTACATTTGAAGCAATCGCAGCACCCACGCTTTAGCATAAGATGTTAGTAGCTAAAGTATGGGTGCTGCCATTATAACAAAAGCTAATAACTAGAAATAAAAAAACCTGCGGCCGCATTCGGCACCGCAAATAACAAAAGAAAGGTACGGCCGACATGATATCAGCTGAGGCATGCGTCGCTGGTTACGTGAAAGAAAAAAAAAAGAAAGCATGCAGGAGAAAGACATTTAACAAAGTAGGGCTCCGAGGCTGTATTTACAAAGTACTGAGTAACAACACGTAACAGGGAGTGTCCTCATGGGAGGTTACACGAAGAGAAAAGGTGGTACAAAGGAGGGACTACTAAGCCTATTGATCAATGAAAAGCCACCATTTACAAAGAACAGTGACCGAAGCCAATTAAAAAGATGGGTCGAAAGTGGGCGGAGCTTCAAGTCCATACCTTAATACAGCACGTCTCAAAGAGAAAGCACTAGCGCTGCCTAGGCGAGACCTAAAAATGGCCCCCATTAGCGAATCAGGCAACCAAAAGAAGGTGGTCCACATATGCTGATCGGGGCAGTTTCAAACCTATAAAGACACAATATATAGATATTTTGCGAGGAGACTGTATTCATTTGTGCTTGCTGTAGACAATATTTGTGGTAATATCAGAGAATGAACAGTAGTAACCGTCCCATAAACCCTAACAAGGACCACAAATAAGCAATGACCATTGGCAAAGCCAATAAGCTTCACCTATGCGATAAGTATTGGCTTTTTCAATGTTTTTTAGACAAGTTGCACAGCAGTGCGGGCTACTGTGTAAGGACTTAAATTATAGAAAACAACTGCTATGATGGTGCCTGCGCTACCCGCTTCACAGCATTATTATTTTCTTCATTTTCAGCCATGTTGTACAGTGCAGAATGTCTAAAAACATTGACAAAGCCAATGCAACTCGCAGAGGTGAAACCTATTGGCTTTGCCAATGCTTGTTATTACAGTAAGCTCTGAAAGACGCTATAAATTATGCAGTTTTGTAGCATGGTCCAAACTACTTCTGTTCTGGAGAAATGCACTAGCTGATTGACACATCCCAGGAGGGGATATTTAATGCTGAGATTAGCAAATGTTCACAAGCAAAATGGTGTCACTCACATTGATAAAGTGGCCTGAACCATTGCCCCATGCTGTATGCTGTGGTGGTGGAAGCAATATGTGAATGACTCAAGAGCAGCCCAATCGATGAAGAGGGATGGATGAAAGCTCCCATAAGTATAATATATAATTTTACTAAAATCAAAAGGCCTTAGCACTAGACCTAAAACAAGTGGCAAGAGAAATTAGCAGATGCACAGAAAGTGTCAAAACAACCCTTACATTTGCCTGACTTAACTTGCAATATTACTATGTGTCAATCTGTGTGAGCATAATATTTAATGGATTCACCTGACAAACCTTCTTTTTAGACCACTAGATAACCAGGCATGATAGATAATATTGCAATCATTGAATGAGTCTCCTGTGTGCTGGTCCTAAATGGGCATACCCATGCCTATAAAGCAAGGGCTAATGGGGGCTGAACCAAAGTCCCTGTCTGAGTGAATTGTGTATTGTTTACAAAAGCTGTGGATATAGGGAGCAGTATCTAGCTCAGACCTAACAAACCCATGTAAACTTAAATTGTGATGACAAACTATGTCCATATTCTTCGAAATCAAGACAAAATTCCTAAACGTTGCGGTACTAATTATCAAGAACGCAGGACATGACACCTCAGTCCTATCATACCCCTGGTTAAAAATGCTAATATATCAATGTACCAGTCTTTGCTAGTATAATATTTCATTTATTCACTTAAAAAAAATTCTTCACATCTGCTAGTTAAGAATCGGTTTATAAATCTCAATTAAAGTCATTTTTCTATGCAGCTTTGATAGTAGATCTTAGCACTAAAAACGTGCAAATAGTTGTATAAAGTTCACTGTGTTAGATACTGATGTCTGATGCCTGTCTTCAATCTGCAGGTAACATGCTCAAATCCCCAGATTAGATAATACCATCTGCATGCACACAAATATATTCTATTTAATATGCTGAAAATAAATATTAAGGTGAGTAGCACGCTACTACGGAACCCAAAAGGATTAGTGTTGGATTAATATAGGGAAATATGAGTTAATGTGAGTGGTGGACATGTGAGTCTGTTAGTTGGATTGAAAAGGATAATGGGGGAATAGAAGAGGAAAGAGTCGAGAGAATGTTATTTAGGAGTTCAAGTCGTACAATGAGGTTTGGGATGAGTTAAAGGAGAGATTGAGGAGGGAAGAGCCTCTAGAAGGGGATTAAGGAGATCATAGTAGTAAAATGAGATTTGGGATGAGTCAAGGGAGGGATACATGAGGGAAGAATTTAGAAAGGGTTGTTTGGGAGATCATAGTAGTAAAATGAGGTTTAAGGTGAGCCGGGAGGGATAGAGGAGGAGATGATTGTAGTAGAGTGACGATCAGGATGAGTCAGAGTGGAGGTAGAGGATATATTGAGAGAGGTGTAGGGTGATAAAGAGTAGTGTATTGGGGAGAGCGAAAGTTTTTCTTTTTTTCTTTCTTTGCATATGGGCACGCCATGTGTATAAACAAAGGAGCAGCAGGGCACAAATGCCGGTAACACCAGCATCAATCAGATGTGGTCATAGAACAGACATACACACACAACCACATGGTAGGACTACAACATTCAGAAAACTAAAACACAACTGCAGCACCTGCGCGACACATCTCTATAAGCACAGACTGCAAGGAAGATGCTGCAGGCTGCAACAACTGCACCACAGTCTCAGACAAACAGCACAACATACAACGACTGGCAAACATCACAACATGGAGTAAGAGGCACCCAACAAAAATGTACAGGGGCAGATGTTGCAATGTACCTCCTTTGACTAACACAACAATATACTTTTTAAGTGAAATGCTGTAGTAAGTGGTATATTTATCAGTACAGTAAAGCTAGAACAGGACCAGTGACCTGCAACCTACACATTTATGGCTGCAGGCAGTATACTAACCACTGAACTATTTCACCAGGGTTATACTCGGAGGGCACACACTGCTCTGCATTAGGTGCATCACCACCTGCTTGTATCTCACTTATAATTTACCAGTAGCACACACGGCTTCTGTGTTTTTCCTCTGCTTTCTTCTTATTTTCATTACTTTCACTTTTCTCTCCCTTTCTGGCCTTCATTTCAAACTGATTCCTTTTGTCTGCAGTCTCTCCTTTCTTTCACCTTTACCCTTGGTTGCTATCTTTTGATGATTTTTCTAATTTCTTCCCTTATACTGTGATATATTATTTTTCTACCATTTAGCACTGGCCACTATGTTCCCCATTAATTCTTTCCCACCCCACTCTGTATGATTTTTCTGTTCTGTTATTTGTCTTCATTATTCTCTTCTATCCTTTCTCCCCTTCTTTTTTACTCTGTTCTTTTCCTTTGTTTTTTTCCCTCCATGTTTACCCTCCCAATGTCTCTTTAAAATTACTAGCTCTTTCACTTTTATCCGTCATCCTTGTTCCTGTTTCAGACCCCCTTACATTTTTATTTCCTTATCTTTCCACCTTCCTTTCTGCCTTCTGTGAATTGGGCCAGATGCTAGTGAACTGAAGAGAGCAACCGAATGACCTTCAAGAATGGAGCAGTGATTGTGAGCTTGTGGTGAAAAGGCTCTGTTGTAGCGCTAAAGTGTTGGGCCTCAATAAATTATTGTGTCTAGTTTAGTTTCTTTAACCCAGATTAACCTCAGCTACCATGTCAAATTTCCTAGATCCTACGATGGATAATTGCTAACATTTAATATTGGAGGCAATCTCCCAAGCAAACCCACATACAAGTTAATCCTCAAATTGATTTGAATTTAGCCACAAGCAAATAAATGAAGCAGAATCAGCAGAGTAATTATCTTATTTTATATTCCTTGTTAGATTTTCTAATAATTCGCATACAAACCAAATTTAATCTAAATCAGATTTAATATACATTAGTAAATCCTGTGGGAGATCCAACTATGAAGGGACTATCCTCCTCAGCCGATGGAGATCTTAACCTAAAGGAAGTCAATTAGAAGGGAAATCATTTGCGTCCCATACCAACCATATTAGGTAAATTCAGTAAATTCCAAATGACCAGATTCGTCAGTCTCTGTCCCTACTGTAGCATCAATGCCACAGCTGCTCTGACGCAAACCCTTTGAGCCGAAAAGGTTCCAACACGTTAGCATACCAGCCGGCAACAAAACACAGTATATCGTCACTGGAAGTTCGAATCGTCAGACTCTGTACCGCAAAATGGGTAGAGGGGTGATGCCCCTTAGTTCAAAATGTAGGCCATTATGCTCCATCGATTCCAGGTTTACACCCCTTGACATCACCAAATTTGGCGGACCACTCTGTCCCATTGGTTGCTCATGATAGGATGAGATGATGTAGTAGGTAAAAGTATACTAATCCGGAAGAATTAAGTATTCCATTACTCACAATTTCCTTAGGACCACTGTAATTTAGTTTTATGATTGTTTGTTGCATTTGGAAAGTAGATGATTTCATGCTCTCATCTCCTGTCTATCCATTCTCAAGTGTTTGCTCTAGGAAGTAACACTTTTGTTGCAAGTCTAGTCAAGTATGCTCCAAACATGAAAGAAGGCGATTGAGTGCTAGAACACAAGTGCACATTTTACAAAAGGTTCCCATAGGCTTCAGACTATTCAGTCCATAAGTTCATACTAGGAAAGAAAGCCAAGTTTGAGGCCTTCATGAAACACAGCTTATGCACAATTAATTTCTGCTAAAATATGAATCTCACATTACATAGAACAGTGCATTAATTCTTCAATTAAGCTTATTAATACCATTTCAATATAAAATGCAATTAATTCACGTAAGTATAGGGTTCTCAAAAAATGTAACATTCACTATTACTTCACATATGATTTTTGTAAGTCTTCTTTAACATTTTAATTGTCATTATTTAAAGTAAATCAGAAATGAAATTTTACAAAGTGCAATTCAGAACATAACCTCTTGTAACACCTACTTTTCTTGTCAATGTCAGTGCTCATGTTACACATTGTAGGGTTATTATCAGTTTTCTAACACATGAAGGAATTTTTATACTTACATAGAAAGTTTCTGTGTTATCATTTTATTTACATATCAACAAAGAGAGGGACTAAGGGCTTTACAAAGGTCCAGCATATGTGCCCAAACATTAGAAGTACAAGAGATATGCAGTTCCTAATCGCAAAGGAAGTGGAGGAGCCAGGCTCGAGTGGTCTACACTCACACAGGGAACGGGGGTTCCACCTGTTGGAATTTGGGGCCCTCACACACCCGGCCGGGTGTCATGCTTCATCATAGGGCGTGCTCCTCGTCAGGTCGGCGCTGCAATACCTGACGGGCTCCCTATGAGGGGCTCTTTGGCGGAGATCTTTTATTCCAAATCGCCGTTAGGTGCCGTGGGGATAAGGGGCCTAAGGAGTGTAGATGAGGAAAGTGTCTGTGAGTGATTAATAGGGAAGTTTAAAACAGGATAGGAAGTGTCACCGAAGAATATTTTAATCAATAGGCCTTCCAACCTGGTTAAAAAAGATGAAAGCGCACTCCAGAGGTAATGGCTCGGGTTTGGCGCTATATTATGTGGTCAACATGTTTCTTGCCTGATGGTCAAATGATCTAGTGGCGATTTGTCAGGACCTAATAAAAACAGTTCTATCTACACAGGAATGGTTGTCTGGTGATATTTGCCTGGATAAACCAACCTAAACAATACTCTAAATGTAGTACCTATTCAAGTGTGACCAACCTGGTGAAGATAAAAAACACATGTTAGACTTACACATGGCATTATAACATCAAAACACACATATCCCCTGTATGCATGCACAAGCACGCAGTGAAGGTGATTAAAAACAACGTGAGAGGTCTGTGACTAGCTCTCACTGGTGTCATGTCATAAGAAAAGAAGTGAGGTGGAAAATCCCACCTTGGTAGCAGAACAGATAAAGGACTCACCCTAATTGGGACTGTAGTCTACAGCATCAATTCCCGGCAGAAAAGACACATGGAAATCCCCAGTGTCCTAGGTCAATAGCGTTAGGGAAAAGATGCATATATAAACAGGCTTTATATGTAAACAAAACATCTATGGTGAATCATTGAGGAGCACAGTTACATGTAACAGAGGCTCTGGTGCAGCACATTGGAAACATAATGGACTCGGGGCAAGGAATGACTGAATCTACCAGCCATCACTAATGCAGGACGCCAGGCACGTTATGTAACAAGCTAGTGACAGGGTATAGCTAGCAACTGGAGGTATAAAGGTGTTTGGCTGCTGGCCCTAAACGCGTGTGAGCCAAGGTGGTGTTAGCTGCTCAGGGTAGCCGTGTGGCTGGACGGAATGCAGGAGCTCTACAGCTGCGTTTTTATATGCAGAGCGTATATTGAAAAGAGCGTCGTGAAGCGCGACTGACTTAGGTGAAATTACACAATTAAGACAACTCGAACAAACGATTTAGGTGTCCAGATTGTTTCCAGCATGTCTAAACGGTGGAAACAACCAGTGTTTTATGCAATGAGCAATGGCCCAAAACGCAGGTGCAAAAAGGCTAAGCTTGGTTCGTGAGAGCGTAGTGGCAAATGGCAAATCATACTCACAGTTGCAGAGATCGCAACACATCTGCTGACTCACCCAATACTGCTGGGAACCGGGAGGTGCTGGGAATCATGTGGCTGTGCTACAAATAGTCCCCGCGAACCTGAAGGGAGGGGGGGGACTCACTAATCCCTTGTGGGTCTAAGCTGAACTGCTGTTGTGTGTGGAGTCGTAAGGGCATTTTGTGGCGGCCATGTTGAATGGGGAGAGCTAGATGGAAAAGTGCCGCCATCTTGTAATAGGTGCCTCTATCATGAGGAATGAAGTCAACAATGGGCACCAAGCAAAAAGCTGTCAAAAGTGAACAGCGCGGAGCAGTCATTAACCGTAAAAGTGTGGACGGGTTCAGGTCTCTTAATAAGGCAGGAGGTCCAAGGATATAAAGAGACCACTGGAGACCACGATGTGTACTAAATCACGCATAGGCTGGAGGTGCTTAGCGATCCTCAAAGAACATACACCTATTGTGTGTAGGTGAACAAGTGTAACCTGCAGGGCCCTACTGGTGTCAGAGTTCTAAGTCTGGGGGTGAGCCTGTAACAGCCTAGTGTGAAACAAGAAGGGTGTGTCATTTATGTATGACGTTCACTCCAAGGAATGTCTTCATTAAGCCCTTGGGTGTTGGTCAACAGACAGTGCACCCATCTCTGTTCCTTTTTAAATAGGGCCCCCTTGTCCATTCTGGGGTGTGCTTTAAGCACTAGCCATCGTAATGTATCTGGTAAGTGGTGTTGTTGGTCAAAGTGTGTACACATTTTGGTGGTGAGTTTGTGACATCTAGTATTACTTCGATGTTCTGTGATGCGTGTCTTTACAGCTCCTGGTGGTCATGCCTTTGTATCTGAGGTTGCATGGGCATGTGATCATATAGATGCAGTTGGACATATTGCAATTGGTGTGGGCTCGTAATTCCCACCTAAACATGTTAGAAAAGACGATTTCTTTAGTCACGTTGGTAAATGCATGCACCGTACAGGACCCACAGGGGTGATGACCCTTCACTGGGGGGAGGTCCCACAGTTGGCGCTTTGAGACATGGTCCTGTATTGTGGGTCTGGTGTGGTTCAACATATCTTTTAAAATTCTAGTGCGTTTGAATGCAAATCTGGGGGTCTCTAGCAGCGAGCCTGTTTGTAATATACCCCAGTGCTTCCTAATGGTACTCCTAATTCTATTTGAATCAGGGGTATAACTAGTCACACAGGTGAGGGTGTCTGTCAGTTCTTTTTGTTTGGGTTCTAACAGAGCCTCACAATTGTTATTCCTTGCTCTTTTCTTGGACAAGGCGATATTGCGTTGTGGGTACTCACGCTTGCTTAGGTTACTAGCAAGCTGGGCTGCCTCAGTCTTGTAGTCTTCAATGGTGCTACAATTTCTCCCCAGCCTGAGGAACTGGCCAAAGGGCAGGTTCTCCTTCAGGGCCCTTGGATGATGGCTGCTAAATAGCAGCAGACTGTTATGGTCAGTGGGTTTCCTATAGATCGTCGTGCTCAGATGGCCATCGTCAAGTTTAATGGTAAGATCCAGGAAGGGGATACTGGTTGGGGAAATTGAACTGGTGAATCTCAGGTAGGGATTCAAGGTATTAATCCAGTTACAAAATTCCTCACAGGTCTTCAAATCACCCTTCCAAAAGATGAGAATATCATCAATAAATCTCTTCCAAAGGAGTAGATTGGTTCGGTAGGGGTTAGAATCGTTGAGGATGCATCTCTCTTCAAACGATGCCATGTGCAAACAGGCTACACTCGGGGCAAAGGTACTCCCCATGGAAGTACCTTGGGTTTGATGGTCTAATTGGCCCTTGAACTCGGAGAAACTTTCAGTGAGAGCGAGTGGCTAGGAGTAGGAGAATCCCAGTTGGTATTGCTGAAGGTCTCCTCTATCACACCCAAGGTGGCTATTTGAGGAATATTAGTATAGAGGGCCTCCATGTCAAGGGTAACCAATAAATTAATATCTGCAGCCTCTAGTTAGGAAAACTCCTTCCTTTTTGAAAGACACTGCTGATGTCTTACGTCTTATCACTGAAATACAAGATACTAGTGATATTAATGTATTGGTTACCCTTGACGTCAGCGATTCTAACCCCTACCGAACCAATCTACTCCTTTATTGCCATAAATACGTAACAGATACCATCTCTTCTCCATTAATTCCCCCTGTGATGGCGATTCAAGATTATCTTTACCTTTATCTGATGTCACATTTATGATGCTGATGTCTTCATAAGCTTTAGCCTAGTTTGTTCTAAGGCTTTTCATTCATCGTAGTACCCTATAGATTCCCAAGCTCCATCAGCCTTCAATATAGTCAAATATTTTCCCAAATTAGTAATATTGCTGATATATCCCTGCAAATCTTTGCTTTTGTCAGGGATGTAAGTACAGCACAGTTGGACTTTTAGCATGCAACAGACTCCGCCCTCTCTTGCATGTAAGATGTCTAACGCAAGTCTGTTTTGTAACACCATAGATCTGATAGCAACCATTTCAATATCTATGACGGGAACCCTCCTGCTGTATCAGTTAATAAGCGATCAACTACAGTAGAAAGTTTGCGAATTTTGTGAGAATTTAGAATCACTGCAACTGATGGTATTATTGCATACACTAGCATCAAATGTTTAAGCATCCTATCACTTCGTTTTGGTTCAGAGCACACCAAGGTATAGCAACACAGATGAGATAAGAGAACAACTCAGGCCCTCAAATGCAGCACCAAAGCAAGGCCCTCATATGACAAATAAAACACACACCGTTCCATTCATAGCACCTCCAGGAAGTAGCATGGTAAATGTCTGCTAATGCACTTCAGTAACTTGCCGTATGATTGCAACTTCAATACCAACAATATATGAAGCCATTGCTGCTGGCGGCGTTCAATCCACTGGGTCACTTTGCTAAACTATTTGTATATATAGGTTTGATTTACACACCAAAAATCTTGTTGTGAGTGCACACTATTCCAGTTTCCAAAAATTAGGTTCACATTTGTAAATGCATTTACTTTCCCATATGTTTTTGTTCATGCAAATCTAATCCCATGGAGAGAGTGGGAGTTGCAGGGGGGCAGTGCCTTGGAAATTTGTTATCATCCACAATGACACGTGATTGTTAGTATTCATTAGCTCTGCTCTCCCCGGCCATAGAATCATCTGGAATCTTACTTCTCATAAGGGCATAAATAAATCCATTTCCAGAGCAAGAAGGAAAAGTGACTGCACCCAAAATTGGAGCGTGTGTTGCAGAAAGAGTTCCTCCACATGGAAATTTAGCTGGAGCATTTGTATGTCAAGGATTGCACTGGGAAATATGCAAGTGGTACATTGTTAGACCTGGCACCCTTTGGTGTGGTCTTCCCCCAAACTTTTTGCCTTTTCCCCTCCTGTTCTCTGAAATTTGTTTTGTTGACTTTGGGATACTGTACACTTTACCAGTGCTAACTCATGCTAAAGCGCTTGTGTTTTTTCCTTTGAACCTGGAAAAATTGGCTTACACCCAATTGCCACATTTGATTTACCTATAAGTCTTAGGTAAAGTGGTACTACATATACCTAGGGCCAATAAATAAAGTACTACTAGTGGGCCTGCAGCACTTATTGTGCCACCCACTTAAGTAGCCCTTTAAAACATGTCTTAGGCCTGCCAGCGCAGCCTGTGTGCAGATTTAAGCTGCCAATTCAACCTGGCAAAATAAATCTTTAGCCAAGCGCAAACCTCCCTTTTTAATACATATGTAATCTCCTATGGCAGGCCCTAAACCGCACATAGGTCAGAGTGCATTATATTTAAAAGGTGAGGCATGTGTTTTTAAGTTTTGCATGTCCTTGTAGTGAAAAACTTCCAAATTTGTTTTTGACTACTGTAAGGTCTACCTCTCCCATAAGGTAACATTGAGTTACCTTATTACACGTAACAAGTGTTCACTTTTGGTTAGAACCAGGTAACAATGTCATGTTTGGTCTCAAGAGAATTATCATTTAAAACCACCGTCAATGGTAAAGTCGGATTTTAATTTGCAATTCTGAAAATGCCACTTTTAGAAAGTTGGCATTTTCTTGTCCCAACCTTTTGGTGCCTTCATCCTGTGTCCTGGGTCACATGACTGTGAATAGTTGGCTGTTGGCCTTTGTGTATTTCTTCCAGACAGCGAGACAAAGGGGGACTTGGTGTTGGCAGGATTGGTGGGGTGGAGATGTCCCTTTCCCCACTTACATTTCAGAAGAGCTGCCTCCAGCACACACAAAAAGGAACGTAATGCCAGTCTTTTGTCTCCCTCGACCACTTGGAGCCTGATCAGGGGAAGGAAGGAACTTTCCAGAACCAAATGGCGGCATAGCCTAACGGTTTCTTCCACTTCCAAGGATGGCGCCAGGCATAAATATTGAACGCTCAGACAAGCTCTTCAGAACACTCCTGGGCCTGTGGAGAATTCTCTGTAGGACTGCCTCGAACTTCAGATGACTTGCCTTCTGCTTGAAGAGACCTGCTTTCTATCTCAGAGGACTGTCTTACTGCTACCAGAAGACTGCCCTACTACTTGATACTTGCCTTGTGCTCTGAGAGGTTTGCCCTACTGCTTGAGGCCTGACTTTCGGATTGATCCCAGAACTAACAGAGTGACTCTTGAGGCTAGTTGTCTGGCCTCCTATGTGAGCTGCAGGGACATAACAAGCTCCAGAGACCTTGAACCCTGCACCTGGCGTCTACCTGTAGTGAGTCCTGAACCCCCCCCACCAAGTGGTGCCTAACAGAGCAGCAACAGAAGACCAGGATCTACCTGATTGCTGATCTGCCCGAAGTGTATCACTGGTCGGCCTGACTGTGTGGTAACTCCCTCCACATTCTTCTCTGCAGCAGCAAATCCTATTCAGTGGGACCTCTTGGTAGGGGTATCTGGCCTCATGGAGCCCTCGTCAGATACAGTCTGCAGCTTCATCCCTCTGGAAATGTTTGACTTCCAAAGAATTGACAGAATCCAAATGTAGAAATCTTTACCGCAACTTTGTCAAACTGCTCCCCGATGATGGCATTTGCTCCTCAGAACCCGCAGGCTACCTTGCCCCACAGAACTTTACCTTCTCTAGAACTTTTCTTCAAACTTTTGTCTAATTCCAAAGGTAACCCGAGACCCGAATCAAACCACCTCGTGTATCTGAGCCTCACTCCATTGCAGTCAGCCTTTACTTTTGACTTTCTCCTGGTCTCATGCAACCAGATACACATGGTTGGCGATATTTTTAACTTACAACTTTAAAAATTGATGCCTCCGGTTCTACTGATTGGATTTAATTTGTTTTGGTGTCAGTTTAGTTATCACATTTTGCTCTATTGTTCTAAATTGGTGTGCGATTTGTTTTGTGTTGTGTTTTCACTTTATTACCGCTTGTGTGCTGCCTAATTCACAATGCGTGTAGGGATCAGGATTTTGGGTTTCCATAAACTAAGGATCAAGTTTTTTCCAGTGGACACCATAATCCCAATATTATCTCCCTGTTTACTGCTTTGGTGCTTTAGAGATTAGTCAGGGAGACACAGACAAGGACCGCTCTTATTTCCTCTCATTTCCCCAGGCCCAGAAAGTGGAATCGTATGTGATGGGGACTATTACATTTTCACCATTTGTTGTAGCTTTACCGAGTAATCACAACTACAGTCTTGGTGTGAGACCTTGGTGTTCATTAGGGCTAATCAAATTTAAGGGCAAGCCTTTCAAGGGTGTGGCTATTGTTAATACAGCAGGTTTAGGTGGCTTTGAAGGACCTGGTTTGAGGGGTGCAATGAAATCCAAATGTGGCTATCTTTTAGTATCCATTCAGGAACTAAGGAGGCTCAAATTGTCATGTTTCAATTCAAACCTGTTGCACCCTTGCTACTCCACTGATTCCTTCCCTTTCTAAAAAGGTGATAATTCCATGATGTTGGTCTCTACTTTCTTTCCCATCGTCAAGTTATCCTCTTTTTGATGGCTCTGTCATCAAACATTGCAGGCTACACTAGCCTTTTAATATAACTCATCAACAGACACCTCACTGAATACCTCAACAACCACCAACTACTTGACACCTCTCAGTCTGGTTTCAGACCCAACCAAAGCGCGGAAACTACCCTCATCACTACCACGGATAATATCAACATGACTCTGGAAAGAGCAGACACGGCGGCCCTCAGCCTCCTGGACATCTCCGTAGCATTTGACAGTCTTTCACCTAATCCTCTTCCAATGCCTGCATGACAAACGAATCCAAGGACACACACTCTGACGAATCTGCTCCTCTTGACAGAAAGGACCCAGTCAGTCAGCTTGGCACCATACACCTTGTACCCATGACCTCATCTGTGAAATTCTGCAAGGATCCTCCCTGAGCCCAATTCTTTTTAACGCTTGCATGATCCCTCTAACCAGTATCATCCACTCTCATGATATCAACGTCCTCTCCTATGCCCATGACATGCAACTCTTTCTGTACCTCATGGGCAATGTCTGCATGACTGAAATCACCCACCGGATAAAGACTAAGGGCCATATGTAGGTGGGCTAATACCGGTCGGTAACGGCCGAAAATCGGTAAATTTCCCGTTACCGACCGGTATTTAGCCCTTTGCGATGTAGGAGGCCGGATTTAAGGAGTCGGTAATTTACCGATTCGTTATTTTAAGGAATCGGTAAATTACCGATTCCTTAAATCCTATGTAGGGAGCACTCAAGATAGTGCATTTTTGGTTTAAGGATTCGTTATTTACCACCAACTACAAGTTGGTGGTAAATACCGAATACCTTTTAAAAAGCAATTTTGTGCTTTTTTAAAAGTGCCATGTGGCAGACATACATGCCCTTAGGGCATGTATGTGCGCCACATGTGCACACATGCACGATTCAGGGTGCAACAGGGTGTCAATTTGACACCCTGCCACCCTTGAATATGCTCCCCCTATTACCGATTCGGTATTTACCGAATCGGTAATAGTGAATGGCTTCCCATTCATTCCTATGGGTCCGAACAGCAGCCAGAAAACCATCATGCACACACTAGTCACAAGCAAGCTGGACCTATGGCAGCACCCTCTATGCCGCTATCAGCAGAAAATCCAAGAGAAGTACTCACATCACACCACAACTGAAGCTCCGCTAGCTCCCCATTCACAAACAAGCACAATTCAAACTCTTTAAGGCACTACATAACTCTGGCCCAGCATTCCCCATCAATCGCATCTCCTTTGACAAACCATCCAGACACCTCCGCTTGTCTGGACTCCAACTTGCGCAAATCTCCTGCATACGGAAAACCAGATCTAGCCTTCTCCTACATCGCTCCCAAAGCATGGATCGACCTGCCACTACACATAAAAGCCTCTGCCTGACTTCTTGAATTCCCCAAGAAGCTGAAGACCTGGCTTTTCGAGTAGTGCCACTAGGCCCTAAGTGTGCCTAGACTCACACGAGCCCAGGGCCAGGATGTTGTCCCAGGTGATAGTGTGCTCTACAAATCTGCATAACATAATATAACATAACTGTCATGAAGATTTAACAATCACTTACATTTCCAAGTGAAACTTGGCTCGAATAGACTTATAGAACTTTCTCATGAGTAACATGTTTATTTTTTTCCTCATAATTCCCCCCGCTCCTGCTTTGGAGTTACCAAAAGTAAGGTATCTTTGGGGAGATACCATGGTCTTTTTAATTATACCATGATCTTCTCTTATAAATGATAAACAAAATGGGGAATCTGGAATCAGGGTTCAGTAATTCGACAGTTTTCCCATTTAACACATTTTACCTACTTGGAGGAGGGTAAGCTCATGGGTGAAATATTCAGGATCGAAAGATTTACTTCAGAACTGGTAGTCCCAGTGGGGATGGTAAATTCCATTTCATTTTCATGAAGAAATATAAAATATACGTAAAACAATATATGTTGATTTCATCGCCAATATTCAAGACAACTACCTTGTAGATATCCTTCAGCAGTACATTTCTAAGCAGATTCAACAATAGCTTGTACTTTATTAGGTGTTTGTACCCTTTTAGTCCTGCTAAGGGCGCCAACTATGTCTAAAAATACACGCAGTTCCTAAGAGACATTTTAATGAAATATGGTTCCGGAGACATTCAGAGAACATCAGCGGGATTCAGTGTATTTTTTTGTGAAACAATGTTAAAATTATTGAAAATTACGATTTATACCAATGCATATTCCCAGTTGTTAAAGGCTACAAAATGTTAATCACTTTGTTTTTGAATTGCTAATGTTATCTGCAATTAAGATATCCTTGTCATTATATGATTAATTTGATATTATGTTGGATCCTTTCTGAAAATGCTTTCGTTTGCATTGATTTTGTTTTTGTCCTTTTCAAAAATATGTTTTAACTCCTTACGTGCTTAACTGATGTAAGTGTTGTAGCATCTCCCAAGTATATACAAAGTTTAACAGTGTTACAAATTGCTAATATTATGTTTCTTTCTCCGGGACAGGAAGGCAGGCTCACTTTATTTTCAGAATATTGTACTTTGAAACAGTATCTAATGATTGCTATAGTCAATTGACCTGTCTCCAGTAAAAATGTCATTAAAGGCAGCACAATATATATTACAATATTCATGATAAACGAGTATAAGTATTTATCTGTAAATCAAATATGTCTTTTTTGCATTAGTTATCTTGCTATCCTTAAAAGCAATTGTGAAATTTAGTTTTAGAGCAGGAACAAAACGACTCGTTACCTTTAATTTTCTTCTTCCAAGCATCCAGTAAGCGATTCAGGGAAAAATAAATGAAATGTGCTGGTTGCATTAATCAAACTGTCCTTAATATACGTATGGATGTAAACATATACTGCAATATTGGTAACAAAACAATAAAGCATAGAACGATACAGGGGACATATACAAATCAATAAGGGTGGAAGTGGATTGGGAGCATGACAGTCCCAATTGCCTACCTGTGAAAAGTACCACAGGGAACGATTGACAGAGTTAGTTGATGCATGTTGGTCGGAGTTACATATAGATGCAATGTTGCTTAAGGAGCATACGTTCAATATATATTCTAAAGCATTCAATGGAGGCACCTTGGAGAATTTCTATTCCAATGGTGCTCCAAACTGTTGGGACCTAGCAGGAGAAGGTCTTGTGTCTTGTTTTCTCTTTCCGGTGCTTTTGGGTCTCAAATCTGAAGATTCTATTGCTACATATGTTGTAAATCCCTGATGGAAGGCTTTGGTGGTGTGCCTTCATCTAGTGTCTTGAATAAGACTCAGATAGTTTTGAAGAGGATGCTTGCAACAAAGGCCTTTGCCTTTGACCGTGTTATAGAGGTGGGTAGCAACTGCTTTGTGAATTCCAGTGACTAGTGGTAGTCTTGCAGATTTGGGCCATGATATTCATTATGCTGAAGCATATTGTTTGAGGGCTATCATGGTATGAAGGCCCAGTGACAACCTATTATTAAAGAAAGGAGGGTATTCCTTTTTTCCTCCGCATATCTATGCAAGGACACTAAACCCCTGGATGTCCCCAGATAGTAGAAAATCTATGGCTAGCTGCTTTCAAGATGAGCCCCGTGCACGATTTGTGACAACCTTGGCTTTGAGTACATATCTCAGTTAGCATCTTTCAACACTGAAGTTTGTGAAGGCAAATTGAATCATAAGAGGTATCCTGACCTGTGTTGAACTGCCTCTCATTATAGCACATCATTCCTCCCATCACTTTTAGTACCGCTAACCTACAACATTGCCTTTGTGAATAGGCCCCAAAATCTCTTACGCTGTCTTCTATTTATGAACCCTAATCCCTGTGTTTGCACCACCGCCTGCGATGATACCGTGGAACTTTCTGAAAGCTGGGCAGAGGCGGTACATTCACCAAAAACAGCGAGTGTCCGTATTATCATCTGCCGTATTATGAATGCATTAATTTAAATGGCGCTCTTAATGTGGCAATGGACGATCCCCTCCACCAATCTCTAAATAAGGTCACTTGTGTCTTGCTAAGTGAAAGGTCTAACAGAGGGAACAACAAGGTATATCTCCTTTGTGGTCTTAATCTTGTGCAGGCTTAGCAGCATATGTATCATCTATGACACAGCCCTTTCATCTTTTGTGTCAATGATCACACATAGTCATTTGAAAGTACAGCAAAGAGAAACAGTAGAGGTCTTTACATTACCTATATAAAGTATTCGTTGGGCGAATGTATGCACAAGTATAGAGCATCCTGGCAGGGTTAGCCAGTGTTACAGAGAATGATTACTGGATACTGACATTAACTAGGGTGCAAATAAATATCGACAACTGTGAAACATAGAAAATAATGGTGATCATAGAATATTGAATGGAACATAATCTGCATTATTAAACCATCATAACAACTGCACCAGAGACTTGCTTGTCTTGGAGATGTACACTCCTTCTTGTTTCCAAGTGTGCCCTTAGCCCTTATGTGTGATAATAAGTTCTTAACCCATAGAGAGAAATCCCTAGTATTAAGAGTGAGGGTAGGAGAAGGAAAGTATGGCTATTAGCAAAGCTTCCTTCCACTTGGTGCCTGGGTCAGTTAGCATTTACTGTCTATCTTGTCACTGCTTGTGCCTGTACAGACATCTAACTACTGAACATTAGCTGGCCAGAACACTGAGGGAATAGATAATATTGTACAGTATTTGTGAGTTTATTGATATTGCCCTGCCATGCAGAAATGATGTAGAGCATACACTACAATAGTATGACAAAGATAACAAGGATTGGCAAAGCCAATAGGTCTAGCCAATACAAGAGCAATTGGCTTGGCAAAGTGGTTTTTTGCCATGTTGTACACCAGTGTGTTTGCTGTTCAGCATGGCTACAAGTTAGTAGCGTGGAGTGTCGTAGAGTGGAGTGGGGCTGTAGCGTGTCGTAGACTGGATTGGTTGGAGTAGAGTGTCATAGAGTGGAGTAGAGGGATTAGCGTGTTGAAGAGTTGAGTAGATGGGAGTAGAGTTCAGTCCTTCAGTGACAGAGAGGGTCATAGAGTGCAGTGTCATAAAGTGAGGTGTTGTAGAGTGGAGTGGCATAGAGTTGATTGATGTAGAGTGGAGTGGTGCAGAGTGTAGTGTAGTGCGGTGAAATAGGGTGGAGTAGGTTGGAGTGGATTGAGGTAGTGGGGTGGGTTGAAATGGACGGTTTGGATTCGAGTGGGGTGAATTGAAATGGGGTGAGGTGGATTGGATTGGAGTGGGGTGGATTAGATTGGTTTGGGGTGGGGTGGACTGAAATGGGGGGAGTTTGATTGTATTGGAGTGGGGTGGATTAGATTGGTTTGGAGTGGGGTGGATTGGACAGGGGTGGGTTGTATTGGATTAGAGTTGGGTGGTTTGGAGTGGGGTAAATTAGAGTGTAGTGGGTGGATTGGACTGGACAGGAGAGGGGTGGATTGGAGTGCTGTGGATTGGTTTGGAGTAGGGTGGATGGCAGTGGGGTGGATTGTACTGGAGTGGAGTGTGATGGATTGGAGTGGAGAGGATTGGATTGTGGTGGGCTGGATGGATTGTACTGAGTGGGGTGGACTGAACACGGTTGTGGTGGATTAAAATGGGGTAGAGTGGGGTGGATTGGAGTAGAGAGGGGTGGACTGGACTGCAATGGAGTGGGGTGGATTAGATTGGATTTGGGTGGATTGAAATGGAGTGGATTGGGGTGGGATGAGGTAGACTGGAGTGGGGTGGACTGGGTTGGGATGGGATGGAATGGAGTGGGGTGGGGTGGAATGGAGTGGGATGGGGTGAATTGGAGCGGGGTGAATTTGATTTGCATAGGGTGGGGTGGATTGGAGCGGAGTAAATTGGATTGCAGTGGGGTAGATTGGATTGGAGTGAGGTGGATTGTATTGAAAGGGTGGATTGGATTGGGGTGGATTAGATTGAGGTGGATTGATTGGGGTGGGGTAAACTGGATTGGGGTGGGGTAGGGTGTGGTCAATTTGTGTGGGGTAGATTGGATTTGGTTGGATTGAAGTGAGGTGGATTAAATTGGAGTGGGGTGGATTAGATTGGGGTGAGGTGGATTGGATTGAATTGGATTGGAGTGAAGTAGATTGGATTGGAGTGAAGTAGATTGGATTGGAGTGGGGTGGGGTGGATTGGAGTGGGGCAGATTTATTTTTGATTTTAGTGGGGCATATTGTTTTGGATTGGAGTAGGGCAGATTGGAGTGGGACAGATTGTTTAAAATGGGAGTGGGGCAGATTGCAGTCACACAGATTGTTTTGGATTGGAGTGGGGCAGATTGGAGTGGGGTAGATTGTTTTAGATTGAAGTGGGGCAGACTGTTTTGGATTGGAATGGGGCAGATTGTTTTGGATTGGAGTGGGGCAGATTGTTTTGGATTAAGTGGGGCAGATTGTTTAGGATTGAAGCGAGGCAGATTTACTGTGGGGCAGACTGGAGTGGGGCTGATTGTTTTGGATTGGAACGAGGTGGATTGGGGAGGGAGTGGGGTGGATTGGATTGGGTGAGGTCGATTGGATTGGAGTGGGGTAAATTGCATTGGGCTGGACTGGATTGGAATGGTCGGGGTATATTGGATTGGATTGGAGTGGGGTGGATTGTGTTGGATTGGAGTGGGGTGAATTGGGATGGAGTGGTTGGACTTGGGTGAGATGGATTGGTTTGCAGTGGGGCAAATTGGAGTGGGGCAGATTGAAGTTTTGCGGATTGGAGTGGGGCAGATTGGAGTGGGGCCGAATGGAGTGGGCAGGTTGGAGTTGAGTGGATTAGAGTGGGGAAGACTGTTTTGGACTAGAGTGGGGTGAATTGGAGTGGGGTGTAAAGGACTGGGGCGTATTGGAGTGGGGCGTATTGGAGCGGGCAGATTGTTTTGGATTGCAGTGGAGCAGATTGGAGTGGGGCAGATTGCTTTGGATTGGAGTGGGACAGATTGTTTTGGATTGGAGTGGGACAGATTGGAGTCGCGCAGATTGTTTTGGATTGAATTGGGGCAGATTGGACTGTGGCAGATTGTTTTGGATTAGAATGGGGCATATTATTTTGGATTAAGTGGGACAGATTGTTTTGGATTGGAGTTGGGCAGATTGGTATGGGGCAGAGTGGAGTGGGGCAGCTTGGTTTGGATTGGAGTTTGGTGTATTGAATCGGAGTGGGTGAATTGGGCAGGGAGTGGGGTGGATTGGATTAGGTGAGGTGGATAGGATTGCAGTAGGGTAGATTGCATTGGGCTGGATTGGATTGGATTGGTGTGGGGTGGATTGGATTGGATTGGATTGGAGTGGGGTGAATAGGGATGAGTGAGTTGATTGGGTTGAGATGGATTGGATTGGACTGGGGTGATTGAAGTGGTCAAATTGAGGTAGAGTGGGGTGGATTGGAGTGGGGCAGATTATTTTGGATTGGAGTGGGGGGAACTGGAATCTAGTGAATTGGAGTGGGGCTAACTGGAGGGGGCAGATTGTTTTGGATTGTATATGGCATACTGGGGTGGAGTGGATTATAGTCAGGAAGACTGGAGTGGGGCAGACTGGAGTGGGATGGATTGCAGTGGGACAAATTGTTTTGGATTGGAGAGGGGTAGGTTGGAGTGGGGCAGATTGGAGTTGGCAGATTGTTTTGGATTGGAGCGGGGCATAATGGAGTGGGGCAGATTGTTTTGGAGTGAGGCAGATTGTTTTTGATTGAGTGGGGAAGATTGGAGTCAGGCTGATTGTTTTGGATTGGAGTGGGACACATTGGAGTGTGGCGTATTGTTTTGGATTAGAGTGGGACATATTGCTTTGGATTTAGTGGGGCAGATTGGAGTGGGGCAAATTGTTTTGGATTGGAGAGGGGCAGATTGCTTTGGACTGGAGAGGGGCAAATTGTTTTGGACTGGAGTGGTCTAGATTGGAGTGGGGCAGATTGTTTTGGATTGGAGTGGGGCAGATTAGAGTGGGGCAGATTGTTTTGGATTGGAGTGGGGGAGATTGATTTGGATTGGAATGGGCAGATTGGAGTGCGAAAGATTGGAGTGGGCAGGCTGTTTTGGGTTGGAGTGGGGTATTTTGATTTGGATTGGAGTGGGGCAGATTGGAGTGTTGTGGGTTAGGATGATTCGAGTGTTGTGGATTGGAGTGGATTGGATTGGGGTGAGTGGTTTTGATTGGAGTGCAGGGGATTGGATTGGCCTGGGCTGGACTGGATTGAGTGAGGCAGATTCATGTGGTGTGAGATGTGGGATTGGTGTGGATTGGAGTGGGACGGATCGGTGTGGGGTGGACTGCATGATTCTGTTAAACCATCAATTTAAAAATTACACATAAGAAAGAAACAATGTCACTTTGCAATAAGATAATCCTCATCTTTTGAGAACAGCACCCACAAGCAAAAACAAAAGAAAACATGAGTGCAAAGTAAGAAAAGAAAACTTGACAAAATAAAAAAAAGTTTGTCAGTCACACACTTTCTGTTTGTAAGGCACTAAAAGTTAACAAGAACAAAATAGTACCTCCATCACATCGGGATCATCGAACTGGCACTGATTGTGTTGAATCAATCAGTGCTTGGTCCCTGCTCCACAGAGAGGAACGGAAATTATGTTAGGCCTTGCTTGATGAATTACAAAGCTGTAAAGAAGAGTGCCATGCAGGCCAACAAATGATAAGCAACGGGCAAGTTCCAAGCCCTTTTTGGACACAAGGGTGTCTCTCAATCAAGACGCATGCTCCAGGGCATGATCTTGCAGGCTCGGCCCTAAGGTAGCTTGACAATCGCTAAAGACAGAGTATTGTGGTATTGGGCATGGAATTGTGTTCTCCATTGCAATACACAAATCAGGGCTATGAAGGGATCCATGAACATACAGGATTAAATATTCATGACCTCTCGGAGGGTGATTACAGCATCCAAGGTGGATGCAAAGTGCTTTGGTCAGAGCAAATAAATTGCAAAGCAGGACAATAGAAAGGTTTCACTAGCCCAATGCAACAACACTGGCACTCCTAAACTTTGTGGTGGCTGCAAAGATACAAATGTGCATGCTGTAAGTTGGAGTTTTATCACATAGCATTTCAAAGCATTTCCAAAATAGATCTGTTATGATTTTGAATTTTTACTACAGGCCTCAGTATTTTGAGAAATTCCAGGCAGCTGATGTAAATGATCACTGAATAGAATGCCTTTCGTGGAAATGAAAAAATGATGCAACATGAACACACCACTTATTGGACAGGCTGGATCTGTCAAAAGGTAAAATGGAGATGTTATCTCGGACCCAAAGGCAATAAACTGTGAGAGGCAGTATGTAAATATAATCTTGGAGCCTGACAAATTGGGGAATACAGATAAACAGTGCTCTTCAACCAGTGCACACATCTTGTACAGCTTTACTAAATGAGCAGCGTATGATAAGTGGGATAAACCAGTCAAACTGGTCCCGCTCTCTCCCCAAATAGTACATGGATTGGTGCTGAAATGGAGTTGACCACACCACATTTGTTACTTATGTGTGATAGTCATTAGGTCTGGTGTTACTTAAAACCTTTTGATTTTACTAAAAATTATAAGTACAATATACTTACATAGGCGCTTTCAGTCAGACCTCTTCAACCATTAGTCTGTTATTGCGTAATTTATATTTTACTTTCACCCAATAAAGCATACATCATGGACAGTGGGTCAGCCCACATCAGCCATTAGATAACTTCATGGAAAGGGAAGGCCCTTTCACAAGAAGCACATCCACTTACAAAGTGGTTCCCTTCAGTGTCAGGGACTTCAAGGACAAAGTGTGCTTTTGATACCAAAAAATACTTTAGCTTTTACTCAATTTTTTCTTTTCAAATTGAAGAAGGTCGGGCAACTTTCCACACATTACAGTTTTGCAAAAATCACGAATAAACAAAACAGGCATTGACAACACCAGTAAGCTGTCAACCAATTGCAGACCTTTAGATGTTTTTCTTTAAATTGTTACCAGGGAAAGGAAAAAAGTGTGGATTTGCCATGCTGTACTTTCTTACCATATTAATGTTTATTAAGTTGCATTGAAAGGAACATTGCCATGTTATCACAGATATAACTGCAACAGTAATAAAAAAAAAAAATTGTGTGCTGAGTATAAACTGATTCATTGTCCAGACCAAATTTCAGTCTCATACCAGTTGCAATGACATTAAGATAAAAGTTTGTTGAACTATAGCTCCTCGCTGAACTCTAGATTCCAATATTCTGTATTCCAAGGAAGCCTTTAATCGACTGAGACAAAAGTCCAATTTGTTATTGTATTTACTAGATCACCGTCTTCTTCTGATCTTTATAGTACATTCTAGCTATACTTTCTCCTGCATTACTTTATCACTAACATTTTGTTTTCAACAGTGAAAATGTATATGCTCCTCATAAATGTAGCTTGTTCTGTTACAATCACATTATGTCATTATCTCACAATAGATGTCAGATACAGACAAAGCTGGAAAATATTTGCATCAATTCTCGGTTTGAATTATCTGAATGTATAAAAGAAGAAGTAATCTTCTTATTGAATTACCTGAATGTAAAAAGGGATAAGTATAACATCTGTGTAAATCATGAAATGTGTCCTCCCTACTGAGCTGAGATTTTATCCCCTTAATGTTTCTGTGTCCTCTAACAGCTAATGCTAGAGGTACAGTATTGAAAGAAAAAATATGGGTGTTATAGGGTGAAGATTTCCAGTTGCTCTTTTGATGCTAAATTAGGCCTTTAAAAATAAATCTTACCATTGAGTGACCATGTCATAACTTTTTTTTTTTTTTTTTTGCTTTTATGTAGTATAAGCAAACCTAAAAGGCTCCTGGATGTTTACAGTGTCATCAAGAAAAACAAGTTAAGATTAAAATACAAAAAGAAAGTTTATACCTTTCTCAAAGTGAAATTAGATAATAAATTACATTATAAATGGGAGAATTAGATCCTAAATTAGAGTTCAAAAGCAAGGGGTACAATAAACTGATTCCAAATAGAAGTAATCACGACATTAGTTAATACATTTCCCCATTGCTTTGTCTTTTGTCTCTGCATTTACGGTCTTATTACAAGTTATTAGTTCAACATTTTCATATTTTCTTATGACATTTTTATTTCCCTCAATATATTTCTTGAAATTATGGTGAGTGGTACTAGTGGAAAGTGAATGTGTGTGTGAGTTTTAGACTTTCAGATCACATCTAGAAATACACTGTCAAACTGAGTATGTATCTTTAGGCCAGGGAGTTTGACTGGAACTGGAAACTCCCCAGAGAATGAAGTGTTCAAGTTCTTAGCCAGGTGGAGGATTTTCCAAGTAAGGCAAGCTGTTTCTTAAATGTATCTTGTGAGAGGAGGATAGGGGAGAAGGGGCCATAGTATTTTGGAGACTGGTTGTGCTGCTGCACAGGCAAACAACTTTGACACAGGGAACAAACATCTTAAGTATGTATCGAATTGAGAAGAGAATTGTCATAGTCAGCCTACACAGTAGCAAGGATTGCAAAGTAGTCTTGAAATCTTTTTCTGAATTAGAAGATTTAATTCTACCCAAGAGTTCATAGTTGAATTTGTTTGCACATAGAGGCTCAATTGCTTATCAAGAATGGAATCAATTTTTAAGTTAAGCTTTACATTTCAGTACAGTGAAGTAACTGAGCCATAATTAAGCAGGAATGCTTGCTTTAGATGGTGAGATAATGAGGAAGACCGGAGGAGTTTAAGTGGTGATCGTCATCCAGGTCTGGATGATCTCTAAAGTTGATCCTAGTTCAGCATATCACTAGAGGAAGAAACTACCAGGTTTAGCTGGGCATCAACATTATGGTGTGGTAAGGTATGCCTACATTTCTGAGAATCTTACCAAGAACGTAAAAGTATAGACTGAAAAGATCCTTGTGGGTTACAGCTGCAGGGTGCTAATAGCCCAAGAGAGAGAATTGCAACTGTTTAGAAGTATCATACAGGTTGAACCCATTTTGGTTCTCCTCATCCAATGCATGTAGGAAGCACTAGAGATCTTTCTTAATCTCATATTTGTCAGATTAGTATGGACAAATAATCAGTGCTGTTACCATATCTATTAGATGACAGTTGTTTAGTAGAATGCACCTGAGCCTTCCAGCCAACATTCATGGACAGTTAGAGCATTATCTTTCTTCCACCATGTACAAATTCTTAACCTAACTAGCAGTATAAGATAAAAGAGCAAGTCATGTTCTGTCTTCTTTACTCCATTATTTTCCTGTCAGTTCACAAAACTACTGAAAGATGCCCCCATGTAAATGTCTCTTCTGAGTTTCTTTTGAATTACTTGGTCACCACATAAAAGTATGGTTTTGCTTATGGCATTTGCAGAATATATGAATCTGTAGAGATGTTGCTTCTTTTAAATACAGCTATGTGAACAACTTTGAGTAGAGTGTTGAGAAAAGCTTCCCATTTATTTGATTTGTGAAGGTTTGGCCAGCTCTCCATCAACCGTTTTTCTCCTGTAGTTCCTTTATTGCTTCTTCTATTTCCTGTAGCAATAGATACCACTCACCTATCTTATTCCTCATTTCTTGACCCATGTTAACCTAGCATTTAAAAGTCATGATGTGTCAGTAGGATTCCCTGCCATGCATTTACCCAGCTGGTTGTATTTAGATGTATAGCATTCTCCAACTACTACTACTCTCAGGTTTTTCTATGGTGTTTTTTCTGTACATCTGGAATAACTCATATGGCAGCGAATTACATGTGGAAATCATTTTTCTAAAGCAAGTGGGGGTACTTGGTGAGCACTATTAGGGTTGGAATAATCCCTTATATGGTGCAAACAAAACATTAAGCACCTACTAGCCCTAGCAGCTGTCTGCACTACCTTCAATCTGATCATTTTAGATAATTCAGGTACAGCAAATTTATTTTAAAACCTCCTCCATTACACAGGTGAATGAGAACATCTGGAGATTCCATCTTGTTTCAAACTGAGACGAGTGGCCTAAACTATTAAACTGTTTTAACTTAGACCTCCAAAAGTAAAGATGCAGATTCTGGAGGACCACCCACACTTTTGCAGAGCTCAGATTAATTTTTTCCAAGCAATCCTTTGTCCTTTGTATTGTCATATAATTTAGTGTAGTATAGTGTGTGTTTTTGGCAGGTCTTTCTTATCACAGTGTTGTGGGATTGCATCACATATGAAAGCATAAGAATTGTCATATTCAATAAGTTTATTCTACAAAATAGAGGAAGGGGAATGAATACCTTTCAGTCTTCTGAGTAGAGACCTAAATTCATATGAAGCTCACTTCAAATTATTATGTGTAATCTTGCTTGTTTTAGTAAGATTGTGATTCCTATATATACTATTCTTTCCTTAACAGTATGAGTCACTATGCCAAATAATGGCCTTATATTTTTCCTCATTCATTATTTACTCTGAAAATTAGAAAAACGTTCAATAACCTCCTCAGCTTTTGAGATGCTACTTTCTGAACAGCCTGTGAAGATGACTAAGTCATCTGCTTAAAATGCTATTTTTGTCTCTAATTCATTCTACTTAAAGGTTTTTATATCTATGGTCTCTCTTAACATTGAGGCCAAAGGTTAATTACATTCAGACCTCGACTGGCCCTATTTCCTTGGGATGCAGAAAATGTGGCAGCTGGTTTTTGGTGCATTTGGTGACTGGTTTTGGTGCTGGAGGTTGTGGATACTGCTGACTGTCGAACGCACTTTAAAACCAATGCCAAAAACAAAGAGTTTTAAAGTGTGTGCACAAATCAGTATCTGCCTGCATAAACTTTTAAAAAATTTTGTTTTTGCAATTAGTTTTATAGTCTGTGCGGCCTACTTAAAAAAAATGATAATTGCCATCAGGCAATGTGCAGCGCTGCCGAGCCTTACTACACATTGAACCTGAGACTTCAGTATAGTTGTTTTACAGAATCGTGAATGCAATGCTTTGAATTGCTGTCATAGGAGAGTGGAAAAGGTAAATATTTTATAGATACATAGCGCCTACCTGATTTGGGGTTCTGGTTGTCCTATGAATGTGCACTGCCCCATTGCTCCTCTCACCTTGAGCCAATACTCGGAGATACCTCTATCAATAGTGCAGCAGGTGCAGTGACACTGGGATCAGAGGCCTGAGGGGCCCACTGAATCCTGAATATTACTGTACCTTACTCCTGAGGCTTCTATTTTCCTTGCTTGCACTAGGGCCTAGCACACCTTTGCTACGCTACGGCTCATAGTGAGTCCCAGGGACGGGAGAAACCCTCTACAATGCAATGATGTTCCATGTGTTAATTAATTTGCTTAATAATATATGGAACTCATTTAATTCTTCCCATTCATTTAACTCCCATGATACACTCTTGGAAAGACTAAGGGCCACGTGTATCATTCATTTTACCGGTCGCAAACGGCATGATTCACAGAATCGGGCCGTTTGCGACCGGTAAAATGCATTTTGGTATGTATGAATTCCAATTTTCAAATCGGTAACATGTTACCAAATCGCAATTTGGAATTGCGAATACATACTGATTCTGTATTAGGGCTTCCCTTCCTAACACCGAAACGCAGCAGTATGTAAGAATGTTTTGCGTCCTAAATGAGGTCGCAAAACATTTGCATTTTACCATCTACTTCAAGTAGGTGGTTACCCCTTCACAAATTCGGAGGGGTCCCCAAGGGACCTCTTCCTCTTTGGGAATGGTAGCGAAAACCTTTTTTCAAAGCAGGCAGTGGTCCCACCGACCACTGCCTGCTCTTAAAAAATGAAAAGAAAACTTTTCATTTTTCTTTGTTAAATGCAACCCATTTTCCTTTAAGGAAAACAGGCTGCATTTAAAAAAAAATATTGCTTTATATAAAAGCAATCACGGACAGGGTGGTCTGCTGACCCCCGCAGCCCACCATCCCTGTGATTTTAGCGATTCCCATTGGGTTGCAAATTGCGACCTGCCTCATTAATGTTCATGAGGTAGGTCAATTTGCGACTCACTCAGAATTGCTAAAGGAAACTCATAGAGTTTCATACATTAGGGATAGCGATTACCTAATTGCGATTCGCAGAAAATCGCAATTAGGTAATCGCTATTTTCACTATTCATACATGTGGCCCTAAGGAACTGATTGTGACTTTGGCGGTCTCACAGCAGGCCGCCATGCCAGCACCCCGCTGCAAGACCACCAAAGCCATCTGCACACCTCCCGCTAGAATAGGAGTTTAATCCTGGTCTGGCGGGTGGTGCTTTGGGGGTCCCACGACGGTGCCTTTGTAAGGCTCATATTTGAGCCTTAGAAAGGCACTGCAATGAGAGAGCCAAAGCACGTTTTTGCACGGATGGACTGTGCAGTCCATGTCGTGCAGGAACAGGGGGTGCATATAGGCAGGGGGGGCACAACATGAGCCCCACTTCATGCACCCCATGGCCCGGAGGCAAGAGGAGGCCCCCTTAGTTTCCTCACTGCCACCCTTTTCATGGCGGGCTCACCGCCATGAAAAGGGTTCCAGTGAGGAAACTCGTAATATTCTTGGTGGTGTCACAGCAGCACCGCCAGCATATTGTGGCCTCACACCACTGCAACACCTAGCCGAGGGATCACGGGTCCTTTGGTGGTCCGACCGCCAAACTCGTAATAGGGAGGTTGGACCGCCGGTGTGCCACCACGACTGCCCGTCTCGTAATTAGGCTCTAAGGCGATATAGCAAGTACCCACTTGAGTTCTTGGAATAAAATAAGAGGCTTTATGACAAACATGAAAAATGCGTTTAAATATAGGATCATGACCAAACATATATTCTCTGTTAACTTCATAACTATAACTGTATTTCCTCATCCCAATCATTTCTGGACCATCACAATCATCATATTTCTCATGCAGCATAAAAATAACAGCTTTCTTCTCTTGATTAATTCTAAGCCTAGAATGCATCTTTGAATTCTCTCCTCAGCATTTTCCTGCAATTTAATCTCTCTCACGTTTTCAATAATTCTACTAATGTTCACTCTCCTTTCATTACATTTTCTAATAAAATTCCACTCCACATTATCAATTTATATACACTCGCCTCATTAGTGGTATTTGTTATTTGATTTAGCCTAATGGGTCTGTTATTATGATTATCAGCAACCAAATTCTTAGTTTAAGGTAGCACCCTAAATGGCAATTCATAGTCCCCCTCAAATTCCTCCAATAAATCCTGCTTCACTAAATTGAAAAATAAACACTAAAGGACAATGAATAACTAAAAATAAATTGATATGTGTAACAGAAGTAGGCAAGTAGGTACAGATTTAGCAATTATTCACATTTATGACCTCCCTTTATTATGCAAGCACATAACACAAGAATTTTCTCTAAAACTCACAAAAGAAACATCTGTATGATCCAATCTGCTATACTTTATAGCATTACTGTGGGGTAAATTACTTTTATTTTCAGAGGCATGGCATATAAACTAGGGTTGGACAAAAGGAGTTTGATTACGCGGAATCATGAGGAATTACATTCAAATTTCACCAGCTTCTGCAAAGTCCTGCAACAAGGTGGACTGGGCATCTGGGGCTAGTTTTTCAGCGCAAAATGCACCCTTGTGTCCAAAAATTGATGCAAGGATGTATTTTGCCTGGGGGCTCTAGGTGGCGCACACGCAAGATGGCCGCACAAGTGTGAGGCTCCTGCAGCCCGATGAATATATCCGATCATTTATCCTGCTCAATGGCCTCTTAATCGTCCGAAAAGCTGCCAGCTAGAAGATATCACCTCCCGGCAGACTCGCTGAAAATTGTAGGAGAATCGGAGCAAGCTTGCCCCAGAAACGGCGACGACAAATACTGGCCGAGATATACTGCGGAGTAAAGGGGGTACGTAGAGCGGTGGCCGAGACTAACTGAGGCCGCGGCTGCGCTGGAAGCACCCAGGCCACGAAAACGAGGCGGGAGCGGCGGAGTCGGGACTCGCGCCCTGGAGCTCCATGCAGCGTTCGTGAATACAAGGCACCTGGCGGTGACGGAGCCCGAAGTGCAGCGAATGCGGATGAACTCGGCTGGCAGGGGACGGACGGAAAGCTGAGCGGCGAATCGTGGGCAGCGGCCTGCCCGAGGCTGACCGAGAACAGAGGCCTACGCTCAGACCACAGTCTCCGCAGGAAAAACGTGGCACACGGACACTGATCGGGGGCCTTCATCTACCCACGCTGTCCATCTGCAAAGGCAGGCACCGCTGCGCTGCAAGCGGAGGACTACTGCTGGGTGCTGATGAGACTGTGCAACCGGGGACCCCTATGAGAGCGCTGCTGTGGGTCCCCGCTACCCGCCTAAAGATCTGGGAGGCTGCGCCTGCCTCGACTGCCATGCTGAGGTGAGAGGGGGAACCTAGCGCTGCCCCGCTGGGAGGTTATACACTGCTTGGCGCCATATTACAGCAGGGGATCCGCCATGTTGTGCTGAGACTAAGAGGGTCGTCTGCGCGGAGACTCTACAGACACCCTGGGAGATAGTGGCTAGGGGGACCCCCCTCAAAATGCGACATTGATATTGGAGGAGAACTCTGTGGGCGCAATAGATTCCTTGCGGCAGATGACCAGATCCTGCCTCCGAGGTACTGCCACGAGACAGTGTGAACTCCGCACCGTGTGGGTCTGAAGCGGCGCCACTGAGTCGCTGAGAAGTGCGATTGCTGTGTATGGTGTGTCCAGGTGCGACGCCCTGAGGCTGGCCTTGCTGAATTTGCTCTGGTACCATTGGCGGTGCCCCCCCTGCATTGCACTGCCTTGGAGGTGTATGGACCTTAAAACTGAGCGCTGACTGCTGACAGCCGTGGGCCCGGAGGCGCCAACCCCACTAAGACGACAGACGGGGACACGACTGGCTGCGCCATACATAGGTGCCATAATGGGGAAACCAGACACCAGGCAACCGAAGCTGACATTCGAGACGGGGAAAAAAGTAACCCGAGCCGCCCAGGAAGACCGCGACCCTGAAGGAAGCGGGGAGGCACGGGGAGACACTGCCACACACAATGCGGATGTGCAGAGCATCCTACAAGAGGTCAGGCAGGGGTTTGCCACTATTGTGGACAAAGTTGATCGAATGTCGACACGCATGGACGCCATAGCACACAAACTGGAAGGCCACGAGGACCGTATCAAAGAAACGGAGCGGCGCATTTCGGACACAGAGGACACAACAGCTAGGAATGTCACGCAACTTGCCCACATGGACAAACTCCTAAAACTGATCGCAGCCAAAAACGAAGATTTAGAAGCGCGCAGTAGGCGCAATAACGTACGCGTACTTGGCATTCCAGAATCGACCAACATTGGAAAGATGGAAGAATATGTGGAAAAAATGCTGGTGGCTGCTCTGGGTGCTGAATCCTTCTCAACGCAATTTATTGTAGAGCGGGCTCACAGATCTCTTGGGCCGCGCCCGCCACCGGGTCGCACTCCACGTCCCATAATAGCGAGACTTTTGAATTACAGGGACCGGGATGTGGCCTTGAGCGCAGCGAGGCGCAAGCAGACTCTATCTTATGACGGGAATACTTTTGCCATCTACCCAGACTTCACGCCTACAGTCCAGGAAGAGAGACGGAAATTTATGGACGTCAAAGCCAAATTGAGAAAGGCACAAATTGACTATGCGTTGTTATACCCGGCGCGTCTCAGGGTTACACATCAGGGCCGGCAACGATTCTTTGTCAAACCGCAGCAAGTGGAGGAATTCCTCAAACATATACGGCGCACGAACTGTACTGATGGGGAAGTGGCGGCAGCACAATCCTCTGAGTTGCCTGGGGCGGAGGACGACACACACTGAGACCAACCTCACCGTCATTACAAACTCTCATGCTGATTTATGTCATGTTATTGTTGGGAGGTAGGCCATGCACCAAAGAACACAAGAGGTAACTGTATGTTGGGCTACATTGAGCCGTATATAATAGACATCGGGCGCCCTCTGCCCTCCGGAACCCGATTGTCTCACCTAGGGGGGTTTCTGGGGGTGAGGGATCACTGTGTAGCCACCTAGGGATGGCCCCCGAAGGGAATTCCCCAGATTTCGTGTACTGCCTGTTACATACAGGGACTACGGGTTTGTTCTTGTCCAGGTTGGGGTCTGGGGGGGGCGGGTGGGTGTCTAGTTCTGGCAAGTTGGGGTTGCTTCAGTGGGTGGGGGAGGGAGTACGAGTGGAATGTTGCGGTTTGTACAGGACCTTCACATGACAAGATGACCACACTGACAGTTTAATGTGGGCAGCTGGCAAGTTAGCGTTTGAGCATTCCAATTGGAATAAAACATTATATCGTGTTCAGGCACATAGACTGAAATGCATCCCTTGGATGCAGAGCAAGTTGAGGGCAGATATCCAGATGCATGGCTGACACGGATTCCGAGCAACTGAATATTCTTACGTGGAATGTTAGGGGTTTGGGGGACCCGAGGAAGAGGAGACACATATTAGCCTACTTGGACAGGCATAGAGTGCACATAGCTATGTTACAGGAAACACATTTTGCATCTCAGAAACCAAATAACTTTGCAAGCAAATGGGCGGACCACAGAATCTTTTCCTCTTATTCCTCCTATGCGAGGGGAGTGGCCATACTCATAAAGAAGCGGATACCCTTCCGCCTGGCGGGAGCCACCTGGGACTCACAGGGACGATACTGTCTGGCATGGGGGCAACTGGGGACTGTCACAGTGACTTTGGCCTGTTGCTATGGACCGAACGTAGATGCCCCGGAGTTTTACACCACATTGTGGGCTAAAATATTTGACATAGGCTCCAGTCACATTATTTGGGGGGGGGATTTTAATGTCACATACAACCCGCAGTTGGATAGGTCACACCCCGCTCCTCACCACTATACGAAAGCACGTGCGATTATAAAAGACACCATAGCCACCTACCAGTTAATAGATGCCTGGAGATATACACATCCCGCAACACAGGAGGGAACACATTACACAGCACAGGCAGCGTCGTGGGCGCGATTGGACTATTGGCTTCTGTCCCGGGGGCTGGGCCCAGCTATAGCTCGGGTACAGCACTTAGCCAGAACTTACTCAGATCATGCCCCAGTAATACTCACATTATCCTCCTCAGAACTCGACGCACCGCGCAGTCCTTGGCGACTACATGCTCCTATTTTACTAGACACGGTCTTTCAGGAAGAGCTGCGGGAGGAGATACGTTTTTTTTTTTAGAGGAATAAGGGGTCGGTGGACAATGTAGAAACCATTTGGGAAGCATTCAAAGTTACACTCCGAGGGTTCTGCATCTCCAAGGGATCGGGCGTCCTTAAAGACATAACAAATACACTACACAAGTTAGAAGTAGTGCTTAAGACTCTGGAGGCAAGGTTGGCCGCAGGCCCGGACAACTCCGCTCAAATCAAATTTAGAGAGACGCTTACGGATTATATGGACACAGCGCAGAGGGAAACGAGATTTCAAGGTAGATTCTGGGTGGCCCGCGCCTACGGAGAGGGAGAGAGGCCTGGTAGGGCGCTAGCGAACACGATTGGGAAGCCTCGCCACTCAAACTATGTATTGGAACTCGAGGACTCGGATGGGGCGATCTACCGAGATACTACCAATATCCTAAATGCCTTTACACGCCACTACGCTAGCCTGTATACCACAAATAGAACAGACGCCCTTGACCTAGAGAGCTATCTGGGGGATATGACATTAGGCTGGCTAAGCGACGCCCAACGAGAATTTTTATGTGCCCCATTCGAGTTGGACGAGGTCAGGGAAGCTATTATGAGCATGCAATCAGGGAAAGCCACGGGCACAGACGGCATCCCTATAGAATTCTACAAAACATATATAGACCTTATGGCCCCCATCTTGCGCGAGGTGTATGAGGAATCGTTAGAGGTTGGCTGCCTGCCGGCATCCATGAGAGAGGCTCTCATTATCTCGCTCTTGAAGCCGGGGAAGTCGCCTCAACATTGCGATTCCTATAGGCCGCTGTCCCTCCTTAATTGTGATGCCAAAATATTAGCTAAACTTATCGCTAATCGACTGAGCCTGTTGCTGGAAAAGCTGATCCTCCCTGATCAGTCTGGATTTGTGCCTGGGAGAGCTACCTCTCATAATCTGAGAACCCTGTTTGCTATTCTGAATAATGTCTCACCCGACCTACCCCTAGCCGCCATCTTCTTGGATGCCACCAAGGCCTTTGATTCAATTGAATGGGACTATATCTTTGGGGTCATGTTGCGGATGGGCTTCCCACCCCTTTTCCTTTCCTGGATTAAATTATTATATCAAGTACCAGTGGCCAAGGTGCTCATGAATGGACACACATCTCATACATTTCAGATCACCAGGGGCACCCGGCAGGGATGCCCGCTGTCCCCCTTGATCTTCGCTCTTGCAGTGGAGCCATTGGCAGCGAAACTGCGGCAACACCACAATGACAAGGCCCTACGGTGCAATATGCGGCAAATACTTATATCCCTATACGCCGATGATATCACCCTGTATATCCGTGACCCACAACATAATTTAAATCCAGTACTCCGAGAATTTATTGTTTTTGGGAAACTATCGGGGATTCAGATTAACTGGGGGAAGTCTTGTATTTTCCCTCTGACAACAGCAACAACCCGCTTTCCGTTGGATTATCCATTAGAATGGTGCGAGGAGGAGCTGCGGTACCTGGGAATCCGCGTCACTAGGGACAGAGACGAATTGATGCGCCTAAATTATGGAAACGCAATGACACGCATAACTGACTACGTGACCCGCTGGATTACATTACCCCTCTCCATGGCGGGAAGAGCATCCTTAATTAAAATGGTGATACTTCCCCAATTGCTTTATCTGTTTTTAAACATACCATACTATCCAGGGGCATTCTTCTTTAAGATGCTCAGATCTGAGCTGACGCGACTGGTATGGGGGGGTAAACAACCGAGATTGCAGTGGAACGTGCTTACCAGACCATACTCCCAGGGGGGGTTCGGCATACCAAATTTCGAATTATATTACATTAGCGCACAAGCTCACTATGCATGGTTCTGGGTGAAGCAGCCACGATATATGCCACAGGTTGCGGCGGAACAATGGCTTGCACACCCCATCCCCATAGACGGAGCATTGTACGACATAGCCGGCACTAGGAGTAAGTCGCTGACCACTATCAACTGCACCACTAAAGCATGGCAACGCATGGGAGGCATGCTGAACGTCCCCATGCTTTACTCCCCATTACTACCCCTCACTTATCATCCAAGTATGCCTCTCCTCCAAGAAATAATATTCCATAATTTTAGAGAACGCACGCACATTCATACCTGGGGGGATTTATATCAAAACGGCCAATTCCGCACAGCTGACCATGTCTTCCAGGGCTTGCAACAGACTCCACTCGACGTTTTTTTATATATTCGACTAAGACAGGGAGTCCGGTCTCTTACCCCGGAATTCCCCGCGGAACCACGGGTGCTTGCACCACTACAAATAATGCTCAAAAGCACAACGACAAAACGCCTTGTATCCCTTATATATCGAGCGGTGCATATACAGAGGGAATCGCCGGCCACACTGTCCCGCACAAGATGGAGTGAAGAGCTGGGTCTTGCCCTGACGGATGACCAATGGGAGCATTGTTGCTTGCAGACTGAGCGAGTTTCGGCCAGCAGCAGGCTGCGTATCATACACTATAAATTCCTTCACAGACTGTATTACACCCCAGCCAAAATGCACAGACACCAGCTACGAGACTCGGACAGATGTGACAGATGTAGAGCTCCAGGAGCAGACTTTTTGCACCTGGCTTGGGAGTGCCCCGGGGTACATGAATTCTGGGGGCAAGTCTTTGCCGCTCTAGATCTGATGACGAACACACACATTGAACCAACACCGCTGACGGCCTTGTTGGGCTACGTCCAGCCAATACAGGCGACGCATCGTAAATATGTGGCCCTTGCACTACTCATGGCTAAGAGGTGAGTGGCCTGCAGATGGGGCAGGGGGAGGGCACCCAAATTCAAGGTCTGGCTTGATGACTTGGTGTATTGCCAGGACCAACTCACCACATATGCGGAAATGCTGCCTAGGGCCTCTAGGCCCAGGGATATCTGGGCCCCCTTGACATGTTATCTGCTGCAGCGCCCAACTGAGACCCCAAACACCAGCACGGCAGCGATTTCCCCTTAAGGAGCACAGAGCGCGCACCACAAATAAAAGGGCCTACCCATGCGAGAGACAGAGATGCTACATGAGTAATTGACATAATGCATTCTGGTACGGGTTAGCTTAATACCAACGTAGGCAACGGCACACTAACGCTGTAAGGTAATCATGACCAACATTTCGTGCATATTGTATACTGCATAGATGCAATGTCCTCTGCCTATATGACGTTCTGTAAATACT
Source organism: Calotriton arnoldi (assembly GCA_963921515.1). NCBI lineage: Eukaryota > Metazoa > Chordata > Amphibia > Caudata > Salamandridae > Calotriton > Calotriton arnoldi. The sequence continues at coordinate 18,234 of CAWUFW010016248.1, read as the reverse complement.
GTATTATGTCTTGCTGTGCCAAGCGAACTGGAATACTGTACTAATTGCCTGTTAAGATAACATGCTGGAAATGTATCAACTGCTGCATATATGGATGCTTTTTGATATAATGTTTGTTTGAAAAACAATAAAAAAAAGAAAATCAAAAAAAAAAAAAAAAAAGGATGTATTTTGCCTCAGAAATTGCGCAGCCCCCGGCGCCTTACATACTCTGCAGTGAATAAAACTTTTAATCACTGAGTATGTGAGGGCGCCAAGTGATATGCAGTGGCTTCTAAACATAGAGGGACTGCTTCCTCTTTCCGCTGAGTTTAGATTGGAAACCACTGCATACTCCTCAGCGCCAACCGCGGCCGCTGCAGGTAATATCGGTGGAGCGGTGGGGCCAGCTTGGGGGGATTTCGAGAGACGACCACGATGGAAAATTAATTTTTTATTTCATTTTCCCTTGTGGTCATCTCTCAAAATCCCCCCCCCCCCCCAGCCGGCCCCATCGCCACACCGCTCTTGCCTGCAGCGGCCATGGCTGCTCAGCGCCCTTACATACTCTGCAGTGATTAAAAGTTAATCACTGCAGAGTATGAAAGGCCACCAAGAGGTATTCAGTGGCTTCTAAACACGGCTGAAAGAGGGAACAGTCCCTCTATGTTTAAAATACACTGCAGATTAAAGTAGTTAATTATGCTAGTGGAGAGGCGGAATTTATCAGTAATACTGTGTTACAAGAGTAACAAAGAATTACCAAATTCCCCAGATTCCGCAGGCAGTATAAAAAATTCCACCCAGGCCTAATATAAACCCACCAAAATGAAAAATGAAACTAAATAAATACTAAATATAAATATAAAGATTAGTTTTAGACCCAAGCACAATTTGCTAGTAGCCATCTTCTTTCTATAAGTAACCACAAAAACTAAGGGGCACATGCATGAAGCATTTTTGTATTCGCAAACGGGCCGATTCGCAGAATTGGCCCGTTTGTGAATACAAAAAAGGCTTAAAGCAAATTGGGTTGCGATTCGGTATTTTGGAAGGGGCGTGTTAAGGGCGTCCCTTCCAGATACCGAATCCTAACAGTATGCATAAATGTTTTGTGACCGTGAATGCGGTCGCAAAACATTCGCATATTACCACGTACTTCAAGTAGGTGGTAACACATTCGCAAATAGGAAGGGGTCCCCGAGGGACCCCTTCCCTTTTGTGAATGGCTGTAAAAGCATTTTTAAGAGCAGACAGTGGTCCCACGGACCACTGCCTGCTCTTAAAAGATGAAAAGAAAACTTTTCATTTTACTTTTTGTAAAGCATCTCGTTTTGCTTTAAGGAAAACGGGCTGCTTTACAAAAAAAAAAGATTGCTTTATTTAAAAACAATCACAGACGTGGTGGTCTGCTGACCTCAGCAGGCCACCATCCTTGTGATTTTTGCGATTCCTAGGGGTCGCAAAGCGCGATCTACCTCATTAATATTAATGAGGTAGAGCGATTTGGGACCCCCTAGGAATCACAATCTGAAACTCTTTGAGCTTCATGTATTGTAAATTGCGATTACCTAATTGCGATTCTCAGGAATTTGCAATTAGGTATTTGCAATTTACAATGTTGATGCATGTGCCCCTATATCTCTTACAAGGTGCAAAACTTTTTTTTTAAACAGGTTCTTCAAAAGGCTAGAATATCTGCTGTAAGTATTTTCAGCTCTCAAAGTCAATCATTAAACAAATCTGAGCCTATAATTTAGAAGTCCAGTTCATAAGTTCAATACATTCACAAAACTATTTTCAGCAGGATAAAAGGTACAAAATCAATCTTCATAAATAGGCATAAGTATTAATGTGGGCATAAAAAAAGCCTTCTAACTCAGTTTCAAAATCTAAGAGAATTATACAGGCATGCCAAGAAAACAATTTTAAAAAGTCAATAATCAAAAAACATTATTTCATCAGGATATTACTCAATGTAGATCATTATCATTCTCAATTCATGTCATCATTTGGAGGTTCTTCAAACAGAAATCAATTAGTCTCTCAGATCAATGTCTCTTTGTTCTAGTTCAATCTTCATCAAGTACTCCCATTCAATTGCTCTATTTAGTCCTCTTGCTCTTGTTGATCCTTTAAGGCCTTTCAGAATCTTCATCAGTCAGATCTGTTACCCTTTGCAACATTTGTATTCTTCTTCTCATGCCTTCAGACCAATCAGCTTGATACAAGCTTTCATCTTCATTCAGATTTGTCTCACTTTCGTCTTCATCTGCCTCATGATTTGCACAACTGGCAACTCAAACACCTTGAATTGCTCTTGGAATTTCTAAAGTTCAAATTTTTAAGTCTATATTTTACTTGTTCTGTTTGTTGTTCTTGATTTTGTAATCTCCGTTTTTCCCCTTCTGGATCCATTTAGCAAACTTGAGCTTGGCTCTGTGAATTAGTGGTCTGTATCACCACTTCTTCATCTGTGGGCTTCGTTCTCTGCGTACACGATACTTGAATCCACTGTGGCCAACCTCTACACTTTACAGCAACATTCATCACCTAAATCACTTGGTACAGCCTGTAGGAAACTAGACTTCTCTTTGCAGATGTCCCCTCACTTTTTTGCCCCCATTTGAACTACTAGATGCTGGTTTTCGACTCTGACAGTGTGCTGAAACCTGCTAACCAGGCTCCAGTGCCAGTGTTTTCCCCCTAATAAGACATGCTAAATTGTAACCCAATTGGCAAGGACTGTAGCTCCCATGTAAGTCCCTAGTAAATAGTACCCCTAGCACCCAGGGCATGGGTACTAAGGAGGGTCCCTAAGGGCTGCAGCATGAATTATGCTACCCTAAGGGACCCACACACAAACTGCATGCAGACTCGCATTGCAGAATGCATGAAATGGTGCAAACCATTGTGAAAAGAAAACATTGCACACTCCCTGTGAGCAATGCCAAAGTAGACTACATGTACTGTATGTAAGTCAACCTTACAGCAGGCCTTAAGATCCCTAAGACAGGGCGCATTATATTAAATGTGAGGGCACATCTGCAGGAGCAGATATGCCCCTGTGATGTCTAGTTCCATTGCTAGGCATTGCAAGCGATCAGGAAGCCATTTTAAAGGTATGTACAGGGCACTGGTCATTATGCGTCATGTTTGGTATCAAACACCTTGTCTTAATAAATCTGTACTGATGCCAGTACCAGATTTATTATGATATGCACCCACAGGGTGCCTTTGAGGTGCCCCCTGAAACCCTACTAGTCAGAGAGTGTGCTGGTTGACTGCTCCTGCCTGCCACCACAGATGAATTTCTGACCCCTTGCAGGTGAGATCCCACACTCTCTGAGGCCAAGAACAATGCCTGTCTGGCAGAAGATGATCACACATCCTCCAGCATGATAGCTAGCAGATCAGCATCCCACGGCCTGAGGCTTCAAAGCCTCTACCGCCTTTGAAATGCGACCACGAACCCCCCCAAGCCCTGGGGAACACCATCCCCTGCTCTGAGGCCCATTTGACACCAGAGCAGGCATGAATTTAGCTCGTCACAAGGCGTATCACACTTACAGGCTAGCCACACCCCTAGTCGAAGAAGGGTTACACTAACCCTGGGCGAAGTACTACGCTACGCTCGCGTAGTTTTTGAAGTTTGTGCTACTTCGCACTACGCGAATTGCACGTAGCACAGTGCAAACACCCGTAGCGTAGCGGTCATTTTTTGCTTGCTCGCGGTCCTCAACGTCAAATTGGCGACCGCGAGCGAGCAAAATGACATCCCGGCGAGACTTTTTCCTCGTTCGCGATCAGCAACATCAAGTTGCCGATCGCGAGCGTGGAAAATAAACCTCCTGGCGAGATTCTCAACGCGGGGAGGTCAGGTTTTTCATTGCGAGTGGTCGCGTATGCTCGCGACCACTCGCGATGAGAAACTACCAGTCCACGTTGAGAAAGCTGCCGCTCGAGTACAAATCTACTCGAGCGGCAGAAAACGACCGCTTGCACTGTGCAAGATGCCGTTTGCAATCATTGCACAGTGCGGACAAGCATCCGGCACTGTGCAATCATCGCGAACAGCATTTCCTACCGCACTGCGCAGTTCACGTAGTGCTACGCGTAGCTCGCGTAGTGCGAAGTGCACTTCGCGTAGCTACACGTAGCGCTACTACGCGAACTACGCCCAGCGTTAGGTTACACCATCTTTGTTTTGGTGAAACTAGGAACTCTTGGCCCTGATTATGCTCATTCCTCACAGGAAGTGGTCAAATAGGGGGTGTAGTCACCCCAGGGGTAAGGAGCCTATTGGCTACTACCCTACACTCCACTTAATGTCCCTAAATTCAAAGCCAACATCGCAAGAACTGAGGGCCAGCTTGGAAATTGGTACCAAGCCATGACTGGCTACTGCTGTCCCGACAATTGCAAAGACCTGACACTCCCAAAAGCTGTGCATCTTGCCAAACGCTTGGAGGACTGTCCAGTGCTTCAACAACCTGCTGCATTTCACTTGGAGTTGGGAAGCCACTTCCCTGCATCTGCAGGCACCGACCGCATCTGACTGGTAAACTGTGTTGTTGGCCTTTGGGACCTCTGAGGGAGCAGTACAGCAGGAGGTCTTTGTGGCTCTGAAACATCAGCCCCATATCTCCCCTTAGTTTCAAAACACTAGACCAATACCCGGGGTACTGGACTACCTACATCAACAAACGCTTGTTTGTATCCAGTCCGGACACCACTGCCAAAGAAAACCGACCTGCACATCGAGGGACTTCAAGGCCATTGAGACCCATGACTAGAGTGGCCCAGCTGTCCTGTTTTCCTTTCCTCTGCAAAACAGACGACAATCTTGAGAGCCTAGAATGCAAGTGGCTAGCCGGCCAAACACCTCTGCACCCGAGACACCCAGACCGGGTCCACAGAAACCGACTGTGTCCCCTTGCTCCAGAAACATTCACGAGCCAAACCCCCCATTGGGTTCTGCTGGACTTGTCTCCAAGTGCCCACTTGCAGCCTTTTTATTACAGGTACCCTTCCATTGCCTTTAACGTGTAGCACTTGAGGCTACCAACATGACCAGCACCTCTGCACCTGCACACCCCAGTGCAGGTAAAACCAAACTGCTGGTGGTTCTTTTGACCTTGGCCCCTAAGCACCTTAAGTCCTAAAAGGCACCTTCAACAACCATTCGCAAGTATATGTATGAAGTCCATGTTTCTCCGGTAGGATAACATTGCCGTGGATCATACCTCAAAAAACATTGTTTGAGCATCTTACTGTTTTACTATAAAATCTATATCTCCGAAAGTACTTACCTGAATCAGATGATCTTGGTGTCTAAAATGATAAATGCTTAACACTTCCCTCTGATAAGCATAAGCTGCTCGACCACACTACCACAAATAGAACACTTGAGATTTTTAAAGTAAGCCCCTGTAAACCAATAAGGATGCGTGGTGTACCCCAACATTGGTACACTACATAATAAGCCAGCTTCCTACACGGCCCCTTCCATCCAGATTTAAAACAGTTCTTTATGACATGCTTTTTTGCCACAACCCAGTCTCCAAGCTCTTGATCTCATCACGGTTCTTCATGTGCTGAAGGCGGATCACTGACAGAATATCGACGGACAGAATGAGGTACAGGAATATCGAGTCTACAATATCGATGGACAGAATATCGACAGCTTATCTCTACAATGGTAAGTACAAAAATATCGAAACCAAAATATCGTTGTTTAAAATATCGTTGTTTAAAATATCGTTTTTTTTAAATGTCTTAAAAATAATATAAAAATAATTAAATAATAAATATAATTAATAAAACATAGTTAGAATTATTTAAAAATGTTAAAAACTGATAAATGATAAATGTAATATAAAAAAATTAAACATACATATTAAATTTTTTATATATATATATATATATTAACTTAATAATATTAATAAATAATTATTTTATTTAATTATGAAATGTTAGAAACAAGAAAAGTTATAAATACATATATATATATATATATATATATATACATAAACCTGTAATATAAATATAAAAATAAAATATATATAATAAATTAAAATATTAAAATTAATATTTATTTAAAAAAAATATTTTACACTACATTAACTATAAAAGCAAGGAAATGTTGGATAGTGTAGGGTATAAAATTACTATTCCCACTACAGAAAGTGCAACAGTAGGGAAAGTGTTGGATAGCGGAGAAGAATAATTTACTATTCCCACTACAGCAAATGCAACAGTAGGGAAAGTGTTGGATAGTGGAGGGGAATAATTTACTATTCCCACTCCAGTGAGTGCAACAGTAGGGAAAGCGTTGGATGGCGGGTGGGTAAAAATTACTATTCACACTCCAGTGAATGCAACAGTAGGGAAAGTATTGGATAGCGGGTGGGTAAAAATTACTATTCCCACTCCAACGAGTGTAACAGTAGTGAAAGTTTTAGATAGTGGGTGGGTAAAAATTACATACCAACTCCAGCGAGTGCAACAGTAGGGAAAGTGTTAGATAGCGGGTAGATAAAAATTACTATTCCCACTCCAGCGAGTGCAACAGTAGGGAAAATGTTGGATAGCGGGTATGTAAAAATTACTATTCCCACTCCAAAGAGTGCAACAGTAGGGAAAGTGTTGGAAAGCGGGTATGTAAAAATGACTATTCCCACTCCAGTAAGTGCAACAGTAGGGAAAGTGCTGGATAGTGGGTATGTAAAAATTACTATTCCCACTCCAGTGAGTGCAACAGTAGGGAAGGTGTTGGATAGTGGGTGGGTAAACATTACTATTCCCACTCCAGTAAGTGCAACAGTAGCGAAAGTGTTGGATAGCGGGCGGGTAAAAATTACTATTCCCACTCCAGTGAGTGCAACAGTAGGGAAAGTGCTGGATAGCGGGTGGGTAAAAATTACTATTCCCACTCCAGCGAATGCAACAGTAGGGAAAATGTTGGATAGCGGGTATGTAAAAATTACTATTCCCACTCCAAAGAGTGCAACAGTAGGGAAAGTGTTGGAAAGCGGATATGTAAAAATTACTATTCCCACTCCAGCGAGTGCAACAGTAGGGAAAGTGCTGGATAGCGGGTATGTAAAAATTACTATTCCCACTCCAGTGAGTGCAACAGTAGGGAAGGTGTTGGATAGTGGGTGGGTAAAAATTACTATTCCCACTCCAGTAAGTGCAACAGTAGCGAAAGTGTTGGATAGCGGGTGGGTAAAAATTACTATTCCCACTCCAGTGAGTGCAACAGTAGGGAAAGTGCTGGATAGCGGGTGGGTAAAAATTACTATTCCCACTCCAGCGAGTGCAACAGTAGGGAAAGTGTTAGATAGCGGGTATGTCAAAATTACTATTCCCACTCCAGTGAGTGCAACAGTAGGGAAAGTGTTGGATAGCGGGTGGGTAAAAATTACTATTCCCACTCCAGCAAGTGCAACAGTAGGAAAAATGTTGGCTAGCGGGTGGGAATAATTTACTATTTCCACTCCACCAAGTGCAACAGTAGGGAAAGTGTTGGATAGCGGATGGGAATAATTTACTATTTCCACTCCACCAAGTGTAACAGTAGGGAAAGTGTTGGATAGCGGAGGGGAATAATTTAGTATTCCCACTCCTGCAAAATAATTAACATTAATTAACAAATAATTAATTTTTCAAAAATAATTTACCTCCCACTATATTCCCCTATAAACGTCACCACCAATATTGTAAAATATTACACAATTAACATAATTATTTAACAATTAATTAATAAATTAATAACAATTAAAAAACAAATTAAAGACAATAAAAAATAAATTAGTTCACACAATTAACACTATAAAATAACTTTAAATAAATATTGTATTTAAAATAATAATACAAATTTCAATAAAATTAAATTACTTCCCACCCTACTCCCCTATCAACCCACAACCAACTCATAAAAAATTACATAATTAACATATTTACCAATTAATTATTAATAATTAATATCAAATTAATAACTAATTAATAACATTTTCTAACACAACAATATGAAATATTAATTACATAAATATTAATTAATAACATTATTAATTAATTAGTTATAATTAAATTACTTCCCACCCTACTCCCCTATAAAACCACAACCCGCTCCTCAAAAAATTACACAATGTACATATTTACCAATTAATTATTAATTATTAATAACCAATCAATAATTAATTAATAACAAATTAATTAACACAATTGACAATATAAATTATTAAATACAAAAATAATAATTAATATAATTATTAATTAATTAATTTAAATTAAATTACTTCCCACCCTATTCCCCTATAAACCCACAACCCGCTCCTCAAAAAATTACACAATTAACATATTTACCAATTAATTATTGATTATTAATAACCAATCAATAATTAATTAATAACAAATTAATTAACACAATTGACAATATAAATTATTAAATACAAAAATATTAATTAATACAATTATTAATTAATTAATTTAAATTAAATTACTTCCCACCCTATTCCCCTATAAACCCACAACCCGCTACAGAACTAAAACGCAATATTTATGTTTTTTTTTAAATTAATAACTTCTAAAAAATTATTATTACATATATTATAATTAAATTACTTCCCACCCTATTCGCCCTATAAACCCACAACCCGCTACGGAACTAAAATACACAAAAATTAATTAACATAAAATTAATTACTTGTAAAAAATTCAAACATACATTACAAACATAAGCTATACTTTTAACACATATACTAACATACAAAACACAAAATAAAAACCGATATTATTAACAACGATATTTTTACGAATGATATTACTAACATAGATATTAATTAAAACGATATTTCTTACCTGCATGTCGATATTCTGGTCGTCGATATTCTGTCATATCGATATTTAAACATCGATATAATGGTATATCGATATTTAAACATCGATATTATGTCTGCATACCGCTGAAGGCGTAGCCAAAGTTACCTTGTGAGAGACAGAGCATACCAAGTTAGCCAAACACCTCCAGTAACAAAAACTAGATCATTGGTATTAGTCACAAGTGCACCTGAAGAAATACCAGGAATTCTCATGGCTCAGATTTAGTATTCCATGAGGAGACAATGCTGCAGTCTTGTTGGGTGTACTCCTCATACTCAATAAACACCAAGGGAAGGGCAATGGGCATTTCAATGTCATTGATCCACACACCTGTGGTAGCTGCGCCTTCAGGGTACCGTTGGACCTCTTCACAACTCTTGATGCTTCCGAGTGATATCCACAATTGAATTTCTGCCCCATGTCCAGTACCATGCAAAGAATACTCAAGATCTCAGTCTTAAAAGCATTCACCTGATCTGATTATAAAGAAGTTGGCAAATCGAAACTAAGGATCAACTCCCTGGGGGGCGTGGCTTAGCGCCCAACGAGTATGGCGGCGTTCGTGTGAGGCTCCGGAGACTGGTGTCGGAGGGACGCGCTCTCAGCAATTCGGCCGCGACGACGGATGAAGAAATGAACGCGTGATGTGTTGCTCGCTTCCAAGCTAACTTTGTTTGCCGATTTTGCCAAATGCATGGAGGTTTAATTACGAGGTAACGTCCAGCTGCGAGGCCGTTTTTACCACGACCGCCATTTTGTATAACCCATCGCGCTGCAGTTAATCCTTGCACCACAGCGACAAGCAAAAAGTCCTTTGTTATTTGCACAATATTACTTGGCATTTATGAGCTCCCAAATGCCTCTCACGAGCAAGGACTGATGGTGATGCAGCACCCTCATTTTACCTTTCCTTGATGTCATTTTTTAGAAACAAAGGTGCGGCCGCCATTTTGCGAGAGTACTTTGCGCTACAGATACTCTCCTTTATATTACAGCAACTAGCAGGATACTCATGTCGTTTGGACAACTTTTATTTGCTTCTGCGAGCCCCCTGATTATTCAATGTTAATAAAGGCTGAAGCGGTGAAATACCCTTCTTTTACCTTTCCCTGATGGTGTTATATGGTAATAAGGACGTAGCCGCCATTTCATATGGGCATCTCGCGCTGCTGGTAATACCCTCCTCACTACAGAACTAATGAAGCTTCTCTTGTTAGTCTGAGCAACAACACAACGTTTCTGCGAGTTTTGCAGCATTCATTATTAGTAAAGACTTAAGGTGGTGAGGCAACCTCATTTTACGGCACCCTGCTGGCATTATATGGTGATATGAACGTCGTCATCATTTTTCGGTGCATCTATCTTGACTAGAATGCGATTGATATCACGCATGGTTCCGGATAATTTGACTCTTTGGGGTCGATTCCGATTCGGGCCGGAAATCTCTCCGACCGAGCCGGACCCGGAGAGATTTCCGACCGAATCGGACCCGTGCAGTCCGACCGAACTAGTCCGATGCATTCGTATGCCACCGGACACGAGTCGGTCGGACTCCCATTGAACTCAATGGGAGCCGGTCGTACAACGCGTACGCGGGCTCCCATTGCCTCAATGGGTGCGAGGCGGACAAGGGCGCCCCTACAGCGAGTACGCCGCGAGCGCTCGCGGCGTACACGCACAGGTAGGGGGACCCATGGGTCCCCCTGTGTGCGCCTCGCACGGGTACGCCAGTACAGGGGGTCCGACACGGACCCCCAAAGTACGGCTCCGACAGCGAGTTCGAAGTCGGACGGCGCGAGTCGGTCGGAGCGGTCGAGGTGCGCATCGTACTTACCCGGCCGGAAAACGTCTCCATTGCGCGGTGCGAATCGGGTCCGAGCGAGTCGGTCGGAGCGGTACGATCCGGGTACGAGTCGGTCGGAGCGGTCGGGTCGCCCGGACGAGTCGGTCGGCGACTCGCATCGTACTCGCTCGGCCGGACCCGCGTACGATTCGGTCGGGAAAAAGGGCTCCGAATCGGATTTGGTAAAGCCGAATCCTATTCGGAGCCCTACCGGCCGAGATCGGAATCGGCCCCTTTATCTTGCTTACTCCAGAAGTTGATGGGAAGAACGAAGAGAATTCTTGGCACTATCTCCAAACCCAAACGCTCTTTTGTCAAGAACTCAAAACTGTTTTTAGAACTCTCTAGATTGGAGGATTCAGGTCTGTTCGAGATAGAAGATACCCACACAACTATGGATTCCACACCAACAATATCAGGAAAATCAAACGTAAAACGTTTGAAGAAGGACCGACCCTCACCACCCAAACCAGCGTCTCCAGTTTCAATGGAACTGTTATTACAGGAGATATGAGCCCTTAGGCCCTTCGTTGAGGAAACTAATTCCAAATTGCAAATTCTTTCTGACAATTGGTCTTTACTTGACACAAGACTCACAACAGTGGAACAAAATGTTTCTTCCCTTACTGAAACTTCCAAAAGTGTTACATTCATGCAGACCCAAGTATCATCGCTTCAAAAGCAGGTTGAAGACCTTGAGAATCGCAACAGAAGAAATAATTTACGCATTTATGGCCTCGAGGAAGGAGCCGAAGGTGCAGACCCTATCGGTTTCTTCAAATCCTTTATCCCCAGGATTCTTCACCTTTCTGAGGACGTCGTGTTAAACATACAACGCGCCCACAGACTGGGTCATGCTCCCATCATTAGTTCTCCCTCACAAAGACCAAGAGGAGTTATCCTGTATTTTCTTGAGTACACGGATTTATTGAAAGTTCTGTCTGCTGCCAAAGCTATCCAACGTATTACATGGTCTGGCTCTACGTTGTTCTTCGCACAAGATTATTCTAAAGCCACAGCTGCCAGATGCAAAGCTTTCTTAAACATGAGGCCTGACCTTCGTTCCATGGGTGCAAGATATGGTCTCTTTCACCCTTGTCTATTTAAAGTCACCTACAACAACAAAACAACATCTTATGAGGATCCAATTCGTCTACAAAGCTTCATCAATTCGCATAAGACGGCTCATATGGTCTCATCTGGCTCCCCTTCTTCAAGCAAAACATGAATCTCACGGAAAGTACTTTTGACATGTCATTGTTAATTACATTGCTAGTTCTACTTTGTTGTTCACTCTCTATCGACGTATCAGAAGCTTACCTCTGTTCAATTTTGTAGTTTATGGTTGCTTCTGTTAATCTGACTCTTTGCTGTTTGGGTTTTTTCTTCGCAGGTTCTTCGTTCTTCGTTCGTCGCAACGTCACCTATGTCAATTTTATTTTTTGTTGTTTTCTCTTTTCACAGTCCTGTTCTCGGTATGGCGTGGCTCTCCCCCAGCTCTGTCCAGTCTTCCTGACGGTTCATCTGCTCCATGTGGTTCTACCCACCCCCACATCTATGTTTCCTTTGTGTAGGTATGTTTTTTGTTCTGTCTTTTGTTCTCTGTTTTGCACTTCATTTCCTTATTTTTTTCTATTTGGATGTCTGTATTCTCTTTACCTCTTTGCTCACTCGTATACTCGACCTTGTATCTATTACTATATTTCTGATCTCTCCTTTACTGTTGTTTTTTCATCGCTTGCGCGCAAAATTCCACTTTCTTTGCGTTGCTAGACTGGTAGCTCTTCTATGGCTTTACTTTTCTGTTCTTCCTAATCTCTTCTGGCTCAAGAATTCCTCACCTACTTATTTCTTTCTTTTCTATCTCTACACTCCTATTTTGGACTTTACTGAATTTGACTCTTATTTCAGCTTTCTTTATCAATTGTTTGCTGATATTTCATGTTGTTAAAATTAATTTCTTGGAACGTGAGGGGATTAAATTCCCCAATTAAGAGACAGATGGTCTTAACCCATCTTGCTAAACTTGGTGCTGATATTGTTTTCCTGCAAGAAACACATCTTACGGAGGCTGAATCCTTGAAATTGAAAAAAGGCTGGGTAGGGGAAAGTTTCTTTTCACAAGGTGATGGTAAACGTAATGGAGTTATGATATTATGTCGTAAATATCTACCTGTTACATTTATGTCGCAAGACTCAGATGCGGATGGCAGATGGTTACTTGTTAAGATGTTATTGAGGGGTGTTCCGGTTTCTTTCCTAAATGTATATGCCCCTACTGGAGGAGATGTCTCTTTTTGGCACACCTTAGCTAAACACATTTCCCAATGCATGGAGGACAATTTTGTACTAGCAGGTGACTGTAACCAAGTATTCGACCCATTTATAGATAAGAATTCCAAAGTGTCTTTTATTCCTAACAAGTCCCATAAATCCTTTGTTCATACTATTACCCAACATAAACTTCTGGATGCTTGGCGTCTTTGTAATCCAGTCACCAGAGAATACACCTTTTATTCCCCAATGCATCAAACTCAATCAAGGTTCGATTATATTTTTGTTTCTCATAATATCTCACAATCCCTTTCTTACGCTGACATTGGTCCTATTCTCTTGTCCGACCACGCCCCTGTTTCAATTGGCTTAGATATTTTACCTAAGATTAACGCTCCCAGGAGATGGCGCTTTAACAATGCGCTTCTATTAGAACCCAAGTTCACTGCCTCCTTCACTGCCTTTTTTAGTGATTATTTTCAGTTAAACCAAAATGAGTCCATGCCTTTCTCCACTATATGGGATGCTTTTAAGGCCTCAGCCAGGGGCTTTATCATCAACTTTGTTGCACAGAAATGAAAAAATGCACGCAAACTCACCAATGCTCTCCTCAATGACATTAAGAAACTGGAGCACTCCTACTATGTTTCTCATTCGCAGGAACGTCTAACAGCTCTTATAAACGCTAAGGGGCCGATTTCGATCTCGGCCGGTAGTGCACCGAATCGGATTCGGCTTAACCGGATCCGATTCGGAGCCCTCTTTTCCGACCGATTCGAACGCGCGTCCGGCCGAGCGAGTACGATGCGAGCGCACGCGAAATCGCCGACCGATTCGTTCACGGGTCCGAACCGCACCGACCGACTCGCTCGGACTCGACTCGCACCGTGCAATGGAGACGTTCCCCGGCCGGGCAAGTACGATGCGCGCCTTGAGCAGTCCGACCGACCCGCACCGTCCGGCTCGAAACAGCTGTCGGAGCCGGACTTTGGGGGTCCGTGTCGGACCCCCCTGTATGCGTAGCCACGCGAGTCGCACACAGGGGGGACCCATGGGTCCCCCCTACCTGTGCGTGTGCGGCGCGAACCGCATCGACGCGAACCCTCTGTAGGGGGTGCCCTTGTTCGCCTCGCACCCATTGGGTCAATGGGAGCCCGCGTACGCGTTGTACGACCGGCTCCCATTGACTTCAATGGGAGTCCGACCGAATCGAGTCCGATAGCATGCGTGCGCATCGTACTCGTTCGGTCGGACTGCTAGAGTCCGATTCGGTCGGAAATCTCTCCGGGTCCGGCTCGGTCGGGGAGATTTCCGGCCTGAATCGGAATCGGCCCCTAAGTTGCAATTTAATAAGTGCTCAACGGAAGATGCCTCTTTATATCTTTTAAAATCTAGTGCCAAATTCTATGGCGGCAGAAACAAGGCAGGGAAAATATTAGCTAACTATTTAAAAGTTCGGCGGAACAAATTAAATATTGATTCTGTTTACGATGACCATTCTGTTTTAAAATTTAAGGATAATGAAATTGTAAGCCAGTTTTCTCTCTTTTACCAGTCACTATACACATCTGAAACAAAGCCATCAGATCACTCTTTGTCACTCTTTGTCACAATTTTTCTCTAATATCCAAAAGCCTCTCCACGACCCACTGGACCTACTTTCTTTAGAAGCAGAATTAACACAACAAGAACTACTAAAGGCTCTCCAACAACTTAAAAAAGATAAGGCACCTGGCCCAGATGGCTTCACTGTTGAGTTCTATATTCATTTCTCTAAACTGTTACTGCCCAAGTTACATACATTACTACAGTTTTTTAACTCTGCAAACAGTCCCACAGGTACCTTCTCAGAAGCACACATTTGTCTCATTCCTAAAGAAGGTAAAGACTCTAAATATTGTAAAAATTACAGACCTATCTCATTGGTCAACATTGATTATAAGATTTTCTCTAAAGCACTAGCAATACGCTTGGATTCCTACCTACCAACCTTGTTGGGCAAGGAACAGTCCGGCTTTGTCAAAGGTCGGGTTATAACAGACAACACACGACTTTTCTTTAATGTCTTATCCAAGTCTTCTCATCTAAAACATTCCCTGGCAGCAATAGCACTGGACGCAGAAAAAGCTTTTGATAGGGTTGAGTGGAAGTATTTATTCTATACTCTCAGATGGTTTGGCTTTGGCCCGAACTTTATAAACTTACTTTCTCTTCTTTACTCCACTCCACGGGCTGCAGTCTGTGCTAATGGCTTGATTTCTCCCTTTTTTAATTTGGGTAGAGGTGTACGCCAAGGGTGCCCTTTCTCTCCTTTCCTTTTCAATTTGGCACTAGAACCTTGTCCAAATTGCGTCAGAACCCAAACATATATGGTTTTCAAACTTCGAATGTCCACATTAAATTGGCAGCCTACGCTGATGACATCTTGCTCTTCATGTCTAAACCGGAAGATTCAATTCCTGCTTTTTTGGAAGAAGTGAAGTCATATTCCCTCATATCTGGCTACAAACTGAATGCTGACAAATGTGAAATTTTGCCCCTAACCAAATATACTTTTAAAACGGAATTTAATGCCTCTAAATTCACATGGAGTTCCAATTACATTAAATATTTAGGTTTATACTTTACTCCCTCAATGTCGGATACAATAGCATATGCATGAATAGATGTATTCAAAAAATCTCAGAGTTAACTGCTAGGTGGCACCCCCTATATTTATCCTGGTGGGGTCGCTTAGACACTATTAAGATGATGCTAACACCCATAGTCTTATATACGATTTCCAATATCCCAATCCCAGTCACCGCTAAATTTTTAAAGAAGGTTAACTCCATCCTCTCCTCCTTTTTGTGGAGCAACAAAAAACCATGCATGTCTATTTTAAAATTATCGCGTCCCAAGACAGAGGGAGGAGTCAACTTTCCCGATTTTCAGGCCTACCAGAAAGCTTTCCTTTTACGTCAAGCTTCTCTTTGGCTGCTTGATTCCACAGATGATTGCCCTCTTTGGACTTCTGTCGAACACCTTTTTTAGACCCCTTCTCCTTCCATGAATACCTTTCCTTCTCACGTAAACCACAATCTCGTTCCACCCCTATATTAAAACACACCTCCAAACTTCTCGAATCATTTCCCCCCTCAACTCGTCTCACTGCTGACTCTTTCCAGAAATCAACGATTTGGCATAATAAAAACTTAACTATCCGAGGTAAACCATTTTATTGGAAGACGTGGAGACAAAAGGGATTAATTTGGGTTCATCAGCTATTTTCACATTCAAATTTTATACCTTTTAATACACTTAGCCATTCTTTTAATTTACCTTCTTCCTTTTTCCACAAATATGAGCTACTCAAGAAAACCATTATGGATATTTATATTCAATTGCCATCGAGACTCGACACGCCTGTTATTCTGGATTCCTCTTCACGACTTCATACTCTCTTAAAAGCCTCGCCCAAAGCTTCCACCATCTATAAATATTTACATGGTGTCGCTGGTGTTAGACAAAAATCCAAAGCAGAAGAAGCTTGGGAACAGGATTTTGCAATAGAGTGGTCAATACACCTTTGGGAAAATCTATGGACTAAGTTACACAAGTGATCCAGAGCAGCTAACACAACGCAAACATTATTCTTTGTTTATAACGGACTCCTATTAACACCGGCTACCTTGAACAAGAGAATTTCAACTGTACCAGACACATGTTGGACCTGTACGTCATCAAAAGCTGATTTATTTCACATGCTTTTTTCCTACCCACCCGTCCAGGTTTTTTGGCAACAAGTATGGTCTCAAATTAATTTGATCTTTGGCACTAAGTTTTCTTTTTCCTTTATTCACGTTTTTCTGGGCAGTCTTTCTTCCGTTTGGGAAAATGTTACATTTAATTTCAAAATTATTGATTTATTGCTAGCAATTGCTTTCCAGCAAATCACTGTTAATTGGAAAGATTCTAAAAAAAATTCCTATAAAGCCTGGTGGTATGCTGTCTGCCATAACCATAGATTGGATGCCACCTTTGTTTACCCTTTGCGTATGGCGATGAAACGTGTGGATTTGTGGCTACCTGTTACGAAGTATATTGATGCAAGCGCTAAAAAATTCTTTAAACCTCTGCCATCCCAACAGGAAGTTCCTAAACCACCTTGATTCCCCTAACACGTTCCTAATATGTTATGTACTCAATTGACATTTACATATCACTCCGTTTGTTTGATTTTTTCATTTCTATACGTAGTCCGATTCATTTATTTTCACTGTCACAGGTTTAAATTGTATTGATGCGAGTTTATTATTCTGTACTGTTTACAGACATCTTTTATCTCTTAATAAAATCTTCTTGAACTAAAAAAAGGATCAACTCCCTCAACAAAAGCTTGGCCACTGTGACGGCCTAACACCACCAGGCTGGGTAGGCTTCCACCCACATGCTAAGCAAGCAGACTATTACTAGGATATATATTTTATTCCATTTCATGGTGGCATCTCGACAAAATCTATCTGTAATCTTGTGAAGGGTCCCTCTGATTTCCCTGTATGACTCATGATGCCTTTCTTACTTTCCCTAATGTTAGTCTGTTGGCAAATAATACATCTTTGACATAGTGTTTCTGAGACTTTTCTAAAATATGGGTTAAACGACTATTTCTTAAACAAGGGAAACCTACTGTTGCATCCCACCGTTGTACGTTCATAAAGAACCAAGCCATTTGCAACATAGAATCAGGTAAAACAAATCTTTTGTCTATAGCTGTCCAGATCTCATTTGTATCATTTGAACAACCTCCTCTTTGCCATTCTTTCTTTTCATCCTCTGGCACCTCGCTCTGCAGTTTCCTCTATTCCTCTGATGATTGAGCTGACATAGACAAGAAACAATTAACAATGCCTTATTCACATTCTGATGTTTCATTGATTACTAAGGTACCAAACGCAAGTGCACAGAACTTTGCAACTCCATCATCATAATTGTTTCCTATCAAAAGCATGTCATCTCCACTTTTGCTTGCGGCACATATAGCAACTGCAGTTTTCTTTATGAAATGCAGTGCTTCTAACAAATCAAGAATTTGTGGCCCATTCTTTATTGGGGTGTCAGCAAATGTAGCCCTTTAAACATGTCTCAGGCGTGCCATTTCAGAGCTTGTGTGTGCAGTTTTAACCTGCCATGTCGACATGGCAAAATAAACCTTTTACCAGGCCCAAACCTTCCTTTTTAGGTCGAGCCTAGAGTAGCGCGCAAGCACTGCT